>OZ059839.1:7230347-7597543 GCA_964057195.1 Orthosia cruda
GCCATGTAATGTTTAATAATTAAACCACGCTGGTAGAGTAACACGCCTCATGGTTTCACCCGCGTAGTTCCCGTTCCTGTGGGAATACAGGGATAAAAAGTAGCCTATGTCACCCGGGGATAGAGTAGCTTCCCAACGGTGATAGAATTTTTGAAATCGGTCCAGTAGTTTTGGAGCCTATACGGTACAAACAAACAAACAATCAAACAAAAAAATCTTTCCTCTTTATAATATAATAAGTCTTTACAAGTTCTGCTAACAAGTGGCCTTCAGCCTCGGGCGCGTTCCCGTGTTACAATGTTGCCATCTTTCGCATAAGCTCGTTCCATTCCTAGCATGATGTAATAATACTAATGGTATACCCACATTTAACAGAGAGGGGATGGCGAGGGGGAAGGTTGTTGCATATTCATCTGTATATTTACAATACACGCCAAACCATACCTTAGTAGTTTTTAAAACACTGAGCGAATAAACTCAAAAATATAGCTTAAAAACAGAAGAAAATAATTTTCCAGGATATTCGCTACTCGTCTCCGTTTTTCACACCTGTCGAAGGGAAGCGATTATTGCCACAATGCCACGGGATAGTTCGTTATCTCTGTGTTCGAATAGCTAGCTTCATGCTAGCTATTCGAACATTAAACAACATTCACGATACATTTTCAGTATGAAATGATGATAATTGCCCATGTTGAGCTGAGAATTGGCTATTAATTTTATTGTGTGTGATATGTACACGAATCTTATTAGTAATGTTCATCATAAAAGCGAGTTACGCAGTGGGCAGGCACTCATAAACGCGAGTGTGTATGACTAGATGTATGAACGTAGTTGAAGCAGAAGGAGTTCATTTTCATTTTTAATTGACTATTTAGAATTTGCATGTATACTGTTCCAGGTTTGTGTGTATGGAGAGAAATTAATCGATTAAATACTTGGATGTTTCTTTACTCACTTTATTTATTTAGACTTCATGCACAAAGGTACAAAGGCGGACTTAATGCCTTAGGCGTTCTCTACCAGTCAACCAAGGGTGGTGAAGAGACAACATGGCGGTGTATAGTTTAATAATAAAAAACTAGTAGTTATTATGCTAAAATAGGTGAAATACACGTACATATATATTTAATATAATATATACCTGTATAAATATACATATTATATATATTTATGGAGTAACAGAAAAGAAGAAGGTGAGATGACCCTGCTTATTTGTGTTGAAAATAAATCCGCAATTGCCGCTTAAATGCGTACCGACTGGTGGCCGTCCTGAACTCGGAAGGAAGCGCATTCCAAAAAAGAATGGACTGGATATGAAAGGAAGAGTGAACGAAATCAGTAGTATGAGAACGACAGAGTAAGAGGAGATTATTGGAAGAACGCAGATTGCGAGCGTGTGAAGAACTTAGATATTGAAAGCCAGAGATAAGGTAGGAAGGAGGCGTAGGCGAATTAAGTAGAGAGAATAGCGTGGTCAAAGCGCGTAAGCTTCTTCTCTGGCGTATGGGCAACGATTTTAACTCGGACCTGAAGCTCGATACATGGTCATGTTTCCGAAGATTAAATATGAATCGAATATAGTTGTTCAAGACCCTATCTAGTTTGTCAAGCAAGACCGCGTTCAAGTCAAAGTAGCACACGTCCCCATAGTCGATGATTGGGAAAATTAAAGCCTGCACAATGCTTGTGTCTTCGTCTTTACAGGCAAAAACCGTCTCAAACGATACAAGGATCGCAAACTGCCGTTGGCTCTCTGACTGACACTAGATACCTGATTTTGCCAGCAAAGTGGCGAGTCAAGATGCAAACCGAGATCTTTCACGCTAGGACTAATGGGAATGACGGAACCATTGAATAAGATCGATGGAAGAGAGCCTACCGCCACTCTACCCATCATCACTTTACATATTACAATGGAAGTACTTATTTAGTAAGTGCGTCTATAGCGGTTGGTGGTTATGGGCGAACTGGCGTCGCCGATCGCTGCACATACAAACACGAATACAATCTTAATGTGTCAGCGTTCCTACACTATTCCCCCCCTTTTGAACAAATATATATTTTTCACAACATATTTTCATTATTCTAAGATCCAATAATAACACTATCAAATAAATACATTTCTGATTAGCAGTCCTACAAGTTACAATGAACTTTCTTATACATCATTTAGTTACCTACGAAGAATTATAACCAGATATCGTACCGGTACATAATGTAAGTTCTAATCAATGTTATGTGGTTATGAAAATGAAAGTTTTATTTATTTATTTATTTAAACTTCATGTACAATAGTGGTACATAGGCGGACTTAATGCCACAAGGCATTCTCTACCAGTCAACCTTTTGGTTAAAAAGGACAACGTTGTGAACGGGTACAAAATAATATTCAAACAAATTGTATACGAAAATGTATATACTTACATATATATTAATAATATTAGTTTTAAGTTTTATCATCACGCTGTTATTACAAAAGGATATCAGCAGTGTTTACAAAAATAAACTTCTTTATTGAAACAGTCAACCTGTTCAATTATGCCAATCTTATGAAAATAATCTAATATTAAACATCTTACAATGGTGCGGTTACCTTTAAAAGGTACCGTCTTCAAATTACTACACTTGTTATTAATACAATAATAAAATAAAAGTTAAGGGTAGGCACCATGATGATATACTCTGCCATAGTTAAATTTTGCACCCCTCAGGGTCCACAGTATTCGTTATGATGACGCCAATAATAAAAAAAACACATTCACAAGCACTATTTCACATATTTCTACATAATTAATTTGATTTGAATGGACGATGGTTTCTAAGCAGGTTATCCTTAGTATATGAGTTGACCTTAAGTTAGATAATGCTAAATTAACGATAATTCAATGGTATTTTGCTTACTCATCCAGTACGTGTAGTATATGTATCGTTACTGGGTTTGCTTGTTTGAAAAGTTACTTTTTTCTGTACTGTTTGCCTATTTGATCAGTTTTATCTACTAACTGTTCATCTAATAATTTTGATGGCGATTCGTTATCTACGTATGCTGGTTTTAATCGATCTACAGACACGTTAGCTTGTCTGTCTGGTAATTGTACATGATATACTTTATCGTTTCTGCTGATGACGCGATCTGGTCCATCGTAAGGAGGTTGTAATGGTTTCCGTACTGCGTCATTCCTAATAGACAAATAATCACCAGTATTTAAATCTTTTTTTGGATTTTAAAGATCAACAACTGAAACCGGATCCGACCGGATCGTTCCTACAACTATAAGCTCGCACTTCACCACTATCTCAACTGATGGTAAGCGATGATGTGGTTGGTCAGTATATAAGGACCTGCCTACTGTAGTTTCTGCCTTCCACCAAGGGAAAAAGGAGTGAGCGTGTGTATGTTTGTTGATAATTACCTTCTTAAATCTTGTGGAAATAGGTATGGGATTATAAATGAAACAAGTATTGTAATGGTTTTATAAAATTATGAGAATTTAATTAATTGAGAATAAAATTAATTGTAGTTTAATAGGAACTGCAATTACTGAATTAATGAGGGAGGGGTGCCCTCGGCTTGAATTGAACAGTTCATGTGAGCTGTGGGCTAATTGCATATTTTTACTCGTGCTCGATCGCGTTCACGTAAACGTCAATTGGTACACTGGATAAGCACCGTCTGTTGACAATAAAACGTCGCACGCATATTAACTCAAGCTGTTCGGTATTCCTTGTTTGAAAATGTCGGTGCACTGCTTGAAACCCATCCGCGTAGACAAGCGCACTCACCGCCTTTCCGCGCGGCACTCCTCTACAAAATCTACTATGCCACCTCAGCCCTCCGTGGCAGTGAGCAGCGTCGTGTAAAAATTCAACACTTTAGTTGCGGCCGCATAAAATCACTTTTGAAAATAGAATATTTGTCATAACTTGGTACAGACCCCTTGAAAGCGAGTCTGACTCACTTTTTGCCGGATTTTTTTTTTATCGAAGATGATATTTTTATTAATTAAATACAGAACATACAACAGAATAATACAATAAATTGGAGTTCTATTGTGATTGGGTGGATAAAAATGATACGGTGCCAAAGGTTAGCGCGTCACGTTTAGGAGAAACCGACTCTAGTGAGCTCGAACTGCACATAGTGTGCGAATTTTATTATAATCGGTTAAGTGGTTTAGGAGTCCATTGAGGACAAACATTGTGACACGAGATTTATATATATTAAGATAATGGTAAGTAACTTATAAACTCTTAGTTTTAGCCCCATAAAACCGTAGTAATGGTTTGACTGTGGGATCGGTGAGTCTCTATACACTCATTCTTAAATTTCATATTTGAAGCTATTTATTATTAAAGACACATTTCTAAATAATACTTTTTTAAACGATTTTCAAAGTTGTTTTTATTCGTTTCACTCCTTATATCTGCCGGCAGACTGTTCAATAGATATGGTATTCGTTTTTTTAGGGTTCTGTCACCAAAGTAATTAGTGACTCTGGGTACATTGAATCTTCCAGCAGCCATAGATCGTGTGTTATGAATGTTGATTACGTGAGTTAAGTTATGCTCTTGGGTACCATGGTGGTTTACTGCTAAACTATACTTATGTTTGTAACTGATCGGTAGAACTTTACATATTTTGTGTAGTTTCCTATAATCTCCTTTACAATTGTTTTTAGTTTTTTGAGTAACTAGTAGTTTCAAGAATCGAATTTGAAGAGCTTCTAATTTATCCAAGTTGGTTTTGAATGTCAATCCATAGCTGTCAAGAGCATAACTCATAATAGAATCTACTAATGACATGTATATACATCTTACTATACTAATAGGAACCTTAAAGCTTAGGTGGTACATTTTACCTAACAATATTCTTAATTTACTACAAATATAGTCTATGTGTTGGGACCAAGAAAAGTTCTCATCTATTTTCATGCCAAGGTAGGTAACACAGTCAAAATCAAAATCAAAAATATATATTTTTTTATTTCACATAGGCCTACATGGGCACTTATAAAACTTCGACAAAAAATGCACGGTTCGGGTTTGTGGTTTCCTATGGAGAAGAATCAGCAAGAAACTCCATGGTTACTCTTTTAAAAATGTTTTGGTTTTACGATATTTCCATGTTACAGCATTAGTACTTAGATATGGGAGGACAACGTAGGCCCGACAATAGGTCGTAAGAAACTAAAAAAAAAAAAAAGATTATATATTATATAAAAAAGTTAACAAAAGGCCTACAATGTTCACACATTCAAAAAACAATCGGTAAAATAATCTATACAAAGGTAAAAAAAAGAAGTATAACAAGACTAAATTTTAATAAGGACACGTTTGATGTCGTTTTTGAACTTTCCATCGGTCAGTTCTATAACTGACTTTGGCAACTTGTTATAACAGTATACGCTATACTGTTTATAAGAAAAGACTTGCTAGTTTTCGTTAATCTGAATTTGGGTATTACAATTTCGTGCTTACTGCGTGTATTTAAATTGTGGAAGTCGCTTCTAGTTTTGAAAAGCCTTCGATTTTTACGAACATACAAAATACATTCCAAAATATAAAGTGAAGGTAGAGTCAGTATATCGATCCCTTTAAATTTTTCTCTGAGGGACTCGCGAGGACCCGTTTTATAGATTGCGCGAATTGCCCTCTTTTGTAAGATGAAAATTGAGTCAACGTCTGCTGCTGATCCCCACAGCAGAATGCCATAAGACATAATACTGTGAAAATATGCATAGTATACTAACCTAGCTGTAGCTACATCGGTTAGCTACTGTAGGCAACTCATTCTGCATTATCTGTGCCTTTTTAGTCTATGTCTATTATTGTATTCTGTTAGCTGTAGTTTATTGTTATCTGTGGCATGCGAGCTGGCAGCCTCGCATGCGCCGTATGTTGCTGTCCTTGTCGCCCTTGTGCGGGCGTGCCCTATTGTCCTTGTTGCTCTGTAGCCAACGTTGCCGTTCTTGGCAATTCGAATATTCGAATCCGAATATTCGGTTAAATTGTTCGCATTGTCTACAGGTTTTTCCACAATAACGCAACACCACCGTAGGGCCGACCCATTAGCATTCCCGCCGATGTGTCTACTGCGGACGTGCCAGTGCTGCCAAACTCCTCATCCACTTGTGACAAGCATGACAGGTCATGTGGCAGCAGCCACGTCTCCTGAAGAGCGAGTATGTCCACCCACTTCCATAAAGATCTAATTCCCTCCATTGACCTTTTAAGTGACTTGCAATTAAACATGCAAGGACGGCGTTAGGCATAATAACAAAAAAAAAAAAAAAAAACATGTTTGCATTTAATAATAAAATACAAAAAAAACAAGCTCAGTTTAGTGGGTAGGGCTCTCTGTGCCTCCACACTATTTCGAGATATTATTAGATAAATCAGCCGTAGCGGTAACTCTGCGTTTTAAACCGACAAAAACTCGGTGAAGGTTTTCAAGTCGACCCATATATCTATATTATTAACACGCTTTCTTTTAAAGTATGAACTCACCTAATTTCGGACATATTTTGTCCGATTTTGATATTTATAGGCTGGGTTCATAATATACATCTAAGGGTGAAATATAAGGGGTGCTTAATTGTTAAGTCACTGAGTTTTCACTTTTGAACCGATTCTGTTGAAACTTGGCCTACATATTAATAATGTGTGATAAGTTTCTTCTTACATCTTTCTGAGCAGACACAATGACGTGGTTTTGTAGAGTGACGGGCTAACCTATGACTCCTTATCACTTTTATCAATTCAGTAAAAGTAGGTATCCAATTTATATTATTCTGTTCATATAAACAAGCAAGTACTTGGTTGCTTAGTTAATAAATAAGAAATATAATTATAATCTCACGCAGAAGATAGAAAATTCCGGCAAAGAGCGATTTGGACTCGCTCACTGTGGGTTCTGTACCTTCATTTACAAATGCAAAGAATATTACCCATCAAGACAAATGAGTTCAAACACGATGGGAACGGGTGGATACTAGAAGAAGCGAAAATTCTTTTTTTGTTTCAAAAAGTATGTTCCGAAATTGGTCCCATTTTAATTTGGTGAAGATCTGATGAAGAACTTCGGAGATATACAACAGAACTCTTCAATAAATAACGGCAAATCTCTCGGGATTGCTGCAATCGCATGTCAGTTTGTTGTTTATAACATTTCATAACATAACATCACACCAGTTCGCTCTTAAGGGGTAAGCAGATCTCTCATTTCACCGGTTATGTTCAAGTTTCATGAAATCTATTCTGGCGAAATAGTTCCCTTACTAACTTGCCTATTAGGTACGTACAACTAAAAAGTGAAAAAAAAAAATTTTTTGCAAAAAAATACTACCGACTTCCAAATACAAAACTACAAAGTGAAAATAACTTAATTTTTTGAAGTCGGTGTCCATAACGCAAAAAAATGGTACCTACGAAAGACACCGACTTCAAAAAATTAAGTTATTTTTCACTTTGTAGTTTTGTATTTGGAAGTCGGTAGTATTTTTTTGCAAAAAAAATTTTTTATACCTGTAATGCCACGGGAACGGGAGCTACGCGGGTGAAACCGCGAGGCGTCCGCTAGTATATAATAAATCTGTAAAAAAAGTAGTTTTGTAAATCGTTTTTTTTTCCAAATAACATAGTCAGGGTGTTAAAGGTTAACCAATAGAATCCATTTCTAGCGTTTTTGGATTTTTTGTTTATTTGTCTGTTTCTTCGAAATAATCAAAAGAGATTTTCTTTTTACAGGTTTGTTTACTGGATCAATACAAAACAGACGACGCCGACCATAGAGAGAACACGATTTAATGGATCTGACAGAGAAGTTGTTATTAATTTAGAGCCAATGTCAGTCAATACAACATAAAAACTGGAACCACATAGTCTAACTATTGACGAACAGACACAGAGATTATATTGGATTGAGCCTAAGAATAGTTCATTCTACCTTATTTATTATACAGATTTGAATGGAAATAACAAAGAACTATTAAATGGTTTCGATCATCATAATATAGAAGCCCCCAATCCATCATCAAATAGATTGACCGTTTCAAAAACATCTCTCTTGCCCGTTGACTGGCGCTTAGACATCGAAATTAATGTTTTTAAATTAAATAAGACTATATGGGGAGGATACAAATCTATCGAGTTGCATACAAAAGAATCTACCGTCGGTTTAGTCGCCAACTATAAAATCAAAGAACGAATTCGAGACATTAATGATTGCGAAGCACTAATGAGTCTCGAACGAAAGAACTTTGATGGGCCGTTTTGTGTTCACGGTATGATAGTTTTCGGACAATCTATTTGCAAATGCACACCTGGGTTCACCGGTGAGAGATGTGATATTACTGTTTGTGAAAACTATTGTTACAAAGGCAACTGTAGCGTTAATGATGAGGGGCTACCTAAATGCAGGTAACACATATTATACTACTTGAACTGTTTTTTTCTTTTATTTGCATGACATTTTTCACTGTATCGCTATTTCAGATGTAACGCCGGTTATTCTGGGGATAGATGCGAGGTCGACGCGTGTCGTGGCTACTGTCTTAATAACGGAGACTGCTCCTTGAATGATAAGAGTGAGCCTATCTGTCAATGCAAAAGAGATCATGCTGGTGACAGATGTGAGGTTTCGGAATGTCTGAACTATTGTATCCAAGGCAATTGTAATATCAATGTTGGGGGATTTCCAGAATGCAGGTAACACATATTCTACTCCTTGGATTTGTCCCTAGTTTAATAAAATTATATTTTTTTAATTTCTGTATCGTTATTTCAGATGTAATGCCGGTTATATCGGCGAAAGATGCGAGGTCAGCGTGTGTTATGGTTACTGTCTGAACGATGGTATCTGTTCTCTGAACGAAGAGGATGAACCTTCCTGTGAGTGTGTTGGTAGTTACGACGGATCAAGATGTGAAGTTGTTCAAAATGTCACATTAACTTCCCCAGCTCCTCTATGTATTCAGTAGGAACAAACCAAACTCTGGCTGATTTACTGTCAAATTGAAGAAAACCGAAAATTCTTGGTATCGTTGTTGAATCTTAAGTAATTTATTTGGTCTATGTCCCTTCTATTTCCATTGTATAACTAAGCGAAATCAAGAGAATCCTGTACATAGATCAATATTTCAAATAAACATTGTTGAGACTCGACAAATAGATTTAAATACAACATGCACGTTTAATTTAGTTACAATTAAGTACGTTTTTCTTTTTATTTGTTTTTACCTGTTTACAACTGGCACCTCAGATTGCGCCATGGATAAATGAGAGCTGGCAACCATTTATTTTTTTCTTATTTTCTACATCATTTTCTTGCAAATGATGTCTGATCTTCGTTCGTTTTATGCTATTAATCTTATACTGTACCTACATTTAGAGCAAATAAAATTCTGATTCTGATTGATTTGAAAAAAAAAAAACACACACAATTTATTTAATTAAAGATTATTGCAGCTGGATATTGCCAGGCAACCCTGCAGTAATCTATTCTACAATCAAGTACATTATTACAAAAAAATAGCTTAATAAAAAAAAACAGGTTTCTTCCACTTTTAATGTCATGGTGGCTCAGTGGCACAGACCTCGTGTCCCAGAGTCGTTCTTGTGGTCGTCTGTTTAAAACCGGGCAAGTTAACTAATGAGACTTGTTATGGTTGATGATAATGTTGACGAGCCTCTCCATTTAATTTATGGTAGATATCATTCATTGACATAAAACAAAGTTATTTTGGTGTCCCAGTCCAGGGCAAAGGCTTTATCCAGAGAAAGCACGAGCTTGTTATTATTGTGTCCCAGTCCAGGGCAAATGCCTCATCCAGAGAAGACACGAGCTTTATTTACCACGTTTGCTCAAGGCTGGTTGGCAATTGCAGACTTATATATTTTAATTCAATATAAACTTAGAAGTACATCCCTCCTTGCATCGTGTTCCTCGTTACTGAGCGTCCCCCTATCGTCGTTGATACAATTTTTACTTCACTAATTTGCGACGTGTTTTGCGTCGTGGAGAGCATCGCATCGTGCAGTTTGGTGTTCAACGATGTGTGGACTTGGTCTGAACATCTAGGGAGTAAATACATACCTATGAATAATCGCAGCACTTAGATAAAGGCATACAGGTTGATGTTGTATATTTTGATTTCAAAAAAGCATTTGACCAGGTAGATAACGACGTATTGCTCACCAAGTTCAATAACTTAGGCTTTTCTCTGTAGTTACTTAAATTCTTCGAAAGTTTCTAACGAGATCGTCAGCAGTATGTTCGACACGGTTGCTTTGTTTCCGCACCATATCATAATCGATCTGGAGTAAGTCAGGGTTCCATATTGGGTCCCTTGCTATTTATCATTATGGTCAATGACCTTGAGAAGGCCCTCAAACATGCCAAATATTTACTTTATGCTGATGATCTTAAGTTAATATTTGGCATGGAAAAAGTAGCAGACTCAACTACTCTGCAGGGTGACATTGACGCGGTCTATCAGTGGAGCATGAATAATAAGCTACTCTTCAATATTGCTAAATGCAGCGTTATGACCTTCAGTCGCATGCGTAATCCCTGGCATGAGGAGTATTTTTAGACGGTGATCTGATACGAAGCTCACCTTTCATGAGCATATGAGGACACTTGCTGCTGAGTCATATCGAAGACTAGGATTTGTCCTTCGAAATATGCGCGAGTTTACCAATCCACATGCCATTAAACTTGTTTTCATGGCCTTAGTCAGAAGTAAACTCGTAAACTCGAATCAGCAGCAGTGGTCTGAAACCCGTATGAGAGTACTTAAACCTTACTTCTTGAAAAAATCCAAAAAGCCTTTCTTCGTTTTCTTTATAAAAAAACTCTTCGGATATTACCCCTTCCTATATCCTACCAAATTTCTACTTGGTGTTTTAAATTTTAATTATCTCGAAGTAAGGCGTAAGTACTTCTTGCTTATCTCAGCCTGCCGTATTATGAGGGGGAGTCCGATTGCCAGGAGCTCGTGGCGCAGTTGTTGAGGCTGTTTGTTCCTATGGTGCACAAACAACAGCTTAGACCACGAAGTCACCGGCTTTTGGCCGTACCTTCTGCACGTACGGTATCCCGAACTAACTCGCCTATGGTTCGGACGTTCACAATGCTAAATGCCCTACTGACATCAGCACCGGAATGTGACCTATTTGCTGGGAGATAGGTAGTGTGTCGTGAATGTTTAAGTTTTTGTGAGAAGATGGATGATAGTTAGATCAGTGAATAATTGTATATGTATTCTTTGTAGTTTTTTTTTTACTTTTGTATGTTTTTCTGTTATTAGTTCTTATTTTTTTGGATTTTCTTTCTATGTTTTTTTGTTATATCGTGTTTTTTTTATGTTTCGTTTGTATTTTTTTTTGTTTGGTTTCTTTCTCTTCGTGTAACGCCTTAGGTGTGACCTGTAAAGTTATACATCTATTCTTAAATAAATAAATAAATGAGTGATTTAGCGAGGTGCGTAATCTACTTTTCTTTCAACTACCAATCTACCCCTCATCTATTTCAATTTTTTATACTTTTCTTGCTAAATATGAAGTATCTACCAATCAAAGTTTTACAATGGTACAAAATAAGGCGCATATTTTCACCTTATTGGTTTTATACAGGTGATTTTTGTTTTCAGCCAATATCTTATTGATATTAATATACTGCATACATTTTATATTAAACTTAATGGGAGACATTAAACAACTGTGGTACATTTATATCTAAACTAGCTGACCCCCGCTGCTTCGCTCCCGTCAACTGGCTACCTATCTACCTACCACTTCCTACCTGCGCTACCTACCATGCCTACCCTGCATACCCTTCCTACCCTGCATACCCTGCCTACCTTACCTACCCTACCTACCCTGCCTAGCCTACCACTCGCTATGCTCGTGATGCAATCATCGTGAATCACTCCCTACGGTCGTGATTCAGTCGTTAAAATTCTTCACTTGCTCTTGATTCATCTATGGCCCTCGCTTTAAATCCGTCCTTTATTCACTAGTTGCATAATATACTATTATACCATTCCCCCTCTACAAAGCTTATTTTATTCACTGAAAATATTGAATAAATAGTAGTTTATGAAACTGTTGCATAATGAGGGGTATTAAAACATGAGTGTGTGTTTAAAAACCGAGCCGTAGGCGAGGTTTTTAATAGTTTTCACACGAATGTTTTAATACCTAGTTATGTGCATTTTCATACACTACTTTATCTACACTCATAAATTAGGATTGAACCTACTAAATACCTCTTTTTGCATTTTCCATGTCATAAAATCGTGATAGCATTTGTCATTTACTTTACTCGACTTTGCTGGCAATAAATTAAGAGTAATTTCCTTCGCCGCATCTAAAATATCGGGCGGAATCAAATTTTCTTCACATTCACTGATTTCAGACATTTTTAATCATGAAATTTAGTATAGCTAAACTTGCAGAACGTATGAATGGCGCTAAAACCCAGCACATCACCGCATTAACCGCGCATGCGCTAAGGCTTAGCACGCACTGCGAACTTTATACGCGCTATTTTTTTCCGCGCATTCTGCGACCTATGGAATTGTATGAAGTTGTTCGCATTGCGGTAAATAAATCGTGCGGAAATAATACCGAAAGAAATCCGTGTTTTGCCACAGAATCCACCGCACCACGGCGCGAATTTTATTCGCCCGAATATTTTGAGCTCTATGAAAAGGTAGAAGGAAACAAAATTCGCGCGAATAAAATTCGCAGTGCGTGCTAATTCTAAAGCGGGCATTGTCATAGACAATTTAAAATTGGAATCAAATCTTTTTATAATAGGTACTATAAAATGGCATTACAAAAAAATTGTTGATGGAAACTCCTTAGTGATTAACTTCTTGGATTTGTCCTGTATCGTAATAGAAAAAAAAATGTTTTTTACCTTTTTTTTGTTACAAAAATAGTGTTATAATAAGATTCTATTATTAAATTTCGGTATTGTGTTTATAAAGAATGCCAATATAAACTCGTTTTGAATTTTATAATTCGAATATTACGATATGAGAGTAGATAAAAGCACTTTTAATCACCGTTTTGGTGTTTGAATTTAGAACACACCAATATATATTCAAATACCATCTAAAGCTATACAACCACCTTGCGCATAAATACTCGATACAAACTCCTTGTGCAAAGAATACTCGACTTTAAACTCCTTCATCGATTTAATTTTAAGTTGGTTTATATTTAGGATTTTAATAATGATTTTCATTTTAATCTATGATGTTTAGTGAATACTTATTTGGATTGTAATTCTTATGTTAATTGCATTGGTGTTTAATTTATAATAATTATGTAACGTAACGGAGATGGTCACTGGCCCCTGAAACACAGGTGCAGTTACCTAACTCAGAGGTCAGAGCTTCACATTTTTTGTAAATTTTGAAGGTAATAAACCATTTATTTATTCCTTGTGCTTTTCGCTTAAATCTTTCTTTTTGTCGTAGTCATGGTACGCACGCGGTCACATATAGTATGCAACTCTTGAATAAAACGGATTTATATCAAGGGCCATGAATCACTCGCGTCGCTCAGGATTCTAATTCTTGAATCAATCGCTTTGCTCGTGTCAATTATCATGAATCACTCCCTACGGTCGTGATTCGTTAGAATCCTTCTCTTCTTCGTGATTCAACCATGACCCTCGCAATAAAGGCGTCCTTTATTCACTAGTTGCATAATATACTATTATCATTAGTGCCTACTGGTCCGGATTTGAACACATGATCTAAATAAAGCACGAGAGATAAGGTCTTAGCAACTGCACCACAAATGCATTATAAATGATACTAATTAATAAAATAATGCAGTAACCATGCAAATAATAATAATTTATTTATTTCATAAAAAAGTACAGTCTGTTATAACTTAGGAATAGTTTACATCTGAGATGAGTAGGTAACAATACAATTTAACGATATGACGTCCTAGCTAGGTTACTTAGTAGCCTGTATTAAGGACAATCAGCCCTCATTTCCCGAACATAGGACAAATAGTATTTCTTAGACTGCTACATAATTATTAACAGAATTTAGAACAGATCAATAAAAGTCCAATACAATAATGTGTGAGTGCGCGTGCGTGTGTGTATGAGTGTGAGTGAGTATGTGTGTATTATTACTTTATTGTGGTAAGAAGGAATTCAGTATCATCGTAATTTTCAGTTGTAAGAAATTCAGTTTTTTGCATGTTGGCTTACAACATGTTTGCCGTGAAATTATTGCGTTTGTTCTATTATATATTCAAATATATAAGTGTCCTTAATAAAAAAATAATCTTTTTGTAAAAGTAAAATATTGATGAGGCACAGTACATACCCTGTTTCTTCTTCTCGGTATTGTCGGCCGACGTGCAATTTGAGTGTTAGTGTGCTGTTGTAAAATCCTGCTGAGTATGAACATTTGGCGGACGGTAATGACCTTGCATTTCTGGTAGAGGTCAAAGGTAGGATATATTATATCGAAAAATGGCTAGGATAAAATTTCCATTATGGGCCGTTGATTTGGAAGCTCATTTTTTTTTGTAGGGAGTACTCATATATAGAAAGCTTTTTACAAATTTTCAAGACTCGGAAATTGAATGTTTTTTTGTATGGTTTTCGTGAGGTAAAAAATGAGAATTAGTCCAAGAGCGAGCGAAGCGAGCTCGGGAGCTTAGGGCACCCCGACACGAACAGGTTAGGTTCGAAGGGATGAGGGGAGTTGAAGTGAGCGAGCAAAGCGAGCGAACTCAGCTCCCGTCATCTTCTTCGTGTTAGGTTACTTTAGACCCTTCAGACAGAAATAGGAGCCCCGCACAGCGGGGCTCCGTCGACTTTGTTGTTAAAAGAAAGAAAGAAAGAAAAGAAAGAAAACACATTTATTTGACACAAGCCAGAGCACACAACACACACATAAAAAAACAAATAACTTAGACTAAACAACAATAATATAAAAAACGAAAACAATATATTAGTAACATTGTGTGTCCCACGGCTGCGCCAAATAGGACCAGTTCAGCATAATGTCGGGCAACTAGTGCCCGACGCTGGTTTTCAACTGGACCTGTGACCGATGACGTGACGGACGTAACGCAGTTTTATTAACTAAATGTGTATGTGAAACAAATACTTACTTATATAAAAGATAAAAAAATAGGTGTATAGTATGTGTATATTACAAATAATAAAAAATAAATACGTGTACACTACATAAGATAAATAAGGTGAGTCAGACAATAAACGAGGTGTGGGTAGGTAGGCTAGTGCGTTATATTATTGAGGCATTCAGTGCGACCATATCCAGCTTACGTTGCGCTTCCACCAGATACTGCCGTAATCGTTATAATAAATGTTCGTAATAGTAAATGTTAAAATTTTAACCATGGATATCTCCTTAACCATGGGGTTCCGTGGGGTGGGGATGGTACAATGGGGTAGCCCGACTACCCCCCACTTCCCAACCCCCCTTCCCGCCCCAAAAATCGATGGACATTGATAGAAATTTTTATTCTTACCTAAAAACTTCAACCATGGATATCTCCATAACCATGGGGCTCCGAGTGGTGGGGATGGTACAGGGAGGTGGAAATACCTCCCCCCCACCCACCCCCCTCCCCTCCGCGCCATAAATCAGCGGCCCATAAAGGAAATTTTAACCAATGGTTATTTTCAGGACTGCGCGCTGTGCTTACATGTTTTAGTTTCTTACGACTTATTGTCGGACCTACGTTGTCCCCCCATATCTACTAATACATATGTACTAATGCTGTAATATAGAAATATGGTAAAACCAAACCAGTTTTTAAAAGAGTAACCGTGGAGTTTCTTGCCGGTTCTTCTCCATAGGAAAGGACCAATCCGAACCGTGCACTTTTTGTCGACGTTTTATAAGTGCCCATCTAGGCCAATGTGAAATAAAAAAATTGATTTGCTACCTCGAGAGGCTTGAGAATTGATTTAGCAGCACCACCCCAACTTGTAATACAGTAAGAGATTACCGACTGGCACGTTGCAAAATATACGGACCGTGTAACATGTACGTTGGCAATTTGTCTAGGAGTTTAAAAAAAAGCAGTTTACGGACACGGCCATCCAGAAGAGTAGTATTTGCTTTAAAGTTGAGGTGCTTGTCTAGAGTGATATCAAGGTATTTAATTGTATAAGTAGATGTGGACAGTTACAGTTTGGTGTGTTTAATTGACAGGTGTGAGCTTGCAAAGTTACGGGAGTCGAAGTTTGTGATGTGATGTTGAGAGAGAAAGTAATGATGTTTAACATGTACGTTGGCAATGTGTCTATGAGTTTAAAAAAGCAGTTTACGGACACGGCCAGTCAGAAGAGTAGTATTTGCTTTAAAGTTGAGGTGCTTGTCTAGAGTGATATCAAGGTATTTAATTATATCAGTAGATGTGGACAGTTACAGTTTGGTGTGTTTAATTGACAGGTGTGAGCTTGCAAAGTTACGGGAGTCGAAGTTTGTGATGTGATGTTTAGAGAGAAAGTAATGAGTTTTTTTTGTTAACATGTACGTTGGCAATGTGTCTATAAGTTTAAAAAAAAGCAGATTACGGACACGGCCAGTCAGAAGAGTAGTATTTGCTTTAAAGTTGAGGTGCTTGTCCAGAGTGATATCAAGGTATTTAATTGTATAAGTAGATGTGGACAGTTACAGTTTGGTGTGTTTAATTGACAGGTGTGAGCTTGCAAAGTTACGGGAGTCGAAGTTTGTGATGTGATGTTGAGAGAGAAATTAATGAGTTTTGTTTTAGAGGTATTTAAGGTGAGTGAGTGCGACATAAGCCAGTTACGTACGGCATCAAACCATTTCTGAGCGGTAGTTTGGAGACTAGACCGAGGTCTAGGAGTTGTTGGAGAATGTGATGGTAGTGTTATTGACAACAGAAACAATAGTTCCGGAATTTAATTTGATATTACAGAGATCATTGATGAATACCAAAAACAAGGTGGGAGCTAACTCTGTATCTTGCGGTACACCGTAGTCAATTGACAGTTACGTCAAATTAATAACTTAGAATTTAAAAGATCTTTAAATCAAATCAAATCAAATTTATTTATTTGCTAAAATAGGTAGGGGTAAAGATGTTATACAAATTTTATTTTTATGTTCTCTATGCCCTGCCGTCATATGGGCCATGCAAAATCTTACACATAAATTACAACCTAGTATAAAAATACAATAAATATTTAATATCAAGCCAAATAACAATAAATATTACAACATCATTAAACCATTTAATTTTTAATGTCAAGGAGAATTAAACAATTGGCTTTGTGACATAATGTTTTTATTCAATAGATGATTACTTAAATTTTAAATAGACATGATTTAAGTATTAACTAACGAACACTTTAGATTGTAATTATTGACATTAGGTATAAATCTAATCAATACATTGTTGAACTGTGACATATAATCTAATAACTTAATTTAATATAGTTTATAATTATAATGTGCCTAATTAATATTAATGAAGCAAGACTTAATTTTATTATGATTATGATGTGTATGACTAATGTCAATGACATGATGTAATTTCATGATATATGCTTGTGCTTTGCACTTGAAATACTTGCACGACTGATAACTTTTAATGAAACTAAATTTATTTTACCATGTTATTATGTAAGTACCTATATTCTTGCAAATAAATAAATTTCAATTTCATTAAATATTTGTCGATCTTGACCTTTTGTGAGCGGCCTGAGTGTTGGCGAAGTGTGTGTTGTGTGCTCTTAGCCGAATTGAAAGGTACCGTACACTTAGTGTAGCGTCCCGTAGTTAGAATTAATATTTACGCAGTATTGTTTTTTACCTAACTACGGGTGTATAGACGCAAAAACATTATTTGATTTAACGCTTCTGTTTTACTTAAAAAATATTGTAACAATCTGTTGACATTTCATACAAATTTATTTTGACTATTCATTAAAAATGTTCCGATATCCGGTTCAATTTATATAATCTTTAATATGGCCCTACGTCATCGTGTTCCTCATTATTAAGGGTCATGATTCCCCCGTCATGGAAACAACTTTACTTTCACCAGTTTGCGCCATCTATGCCTGTCATCTGGACTCTAGGAAGTTTCCCTTTGATCTTACCAGTCACCATCAGCTGTTCAAGGTTGTTTCCAGCCTTAATGGCAATGTGAGCGAAGAACTCGGAAAATTCTACGGAGGCAGACTTAGTCAGATCGTGGACACGGCGTGAGTATTTTCATTAAAATATTATTACACCCGGTTCTGTTTACTTAAATAAGAATATACTTTGACAACATCAGTTCTTTTTATTTATTTTAAATATTTATTTTCCGTTGGAGTAATTATTGTAAGGATATATGTTCTTCTTTTTCGCATCGCTGGCACGACAGTCGTTCAAATTTGTTTGGCCCAAAACTTAGCCACTTCCACGGCGTTGTCGGAGTCAGCGATAAGATCACACCGGTTGCATATTTTGGGGCACAGAGGACAGCACAAAAGGTGGACATTTGCGACTCGGCAATGCAAGCACTCAGGATTTATGTTTATAACTTCCTTTGTGATGTTGCCTGTTTAATTTTAATAATTCAAACATCTCTTTTCAACTTTATGCTTGTTACTTTCTGAGTATAAAAACCGATGTAATGGGATTAGAAGATCACTTTTTCGCTGCAAATGTAATAAACATCCTGCTGAACAGAAGTAAGGTATTTCTTTATTTGTTTTAAAATATTTCCCTGCCAATTCACTATCACTGTGAATTGTTACTGTATACAATTATTGGTGTGAATTCGACCAATATTGTGTGTGAAAACAACAAACGATGGCGATGATGTTTATTTGAACCTTCGTAGCTTGTAAACTTTTCAGATTTCAACTAATGAGTTGTCGTTGAAATTATAATTATGATTGCTTAACATAATGTTGGCTAAAATTACGTCGCAGTATAAAAACTTCTTTTCAAATTTCAAAAAATTCAAAATTAATTTATTTCGGATAACTTAATCCATACAGTTCGATTGAATAAAACATAAAAATTAAAATACAAATCAAAATACAATATCATAAAGTAAAAATAAAAACACATTCAAATTACTTACCTAATAAAGGGTCTCCATAGCGGAGAGGAGATCCTATCAGCTATAGTCTTCAGAATTCCATTGCAGCTGCCACTCATTCTGCAGATCAGGGAGACAGTTTTTTTTGCGGATGACGGTATGAAAGCCGTCAGTGCAATACAGCGCAAACATGCCCGATGCACTACAGAAGCGAGGCATCAGCCCCAACATCATCCTGAAGATGTTGTTATACTGGACGCGCACGACATCTAGCGATCTTTTGGTGTGACTGACCCACATATTTCCCATATAAACGCTTTGACAATACGCCTTAAACAAAGTTTTCTTTACTTGTTCAGAGTATCGGGTGAATCTGCGGGCCAGCATGTTACCTCTGACCGCCAAAGCGCTCCCTCTCAATATCCAGATCGTCATTAAGACCCACTGTAATTAATTGCCCTAGGTATTTAAATTTCGTGACACGATTTATGCACAAGCCATTTAGAGTAATATTATGTGAATACTCGGGGCATCCATCAGAGGCCCCAAAGACCATATATTGTGTTTTTTGGACATTGTATACAAGGCCATCTGCAGCAGCATAGGCCTTACACACCCCTAACAACTCTCTGAGACTACCCACCGTCGGCCCCAGCAGCACCATGCCGTCAGTTTTTTTTATTTTTATTATCTTTAGGCTCACGCTTGACCACTATCTCACTTGGTGGTAAGCGATGATGTGGTCGACGGTGAAGCACGCTTGCCTAGAAAAAACCCATTCACTATTGACTTAAAGACCCCTAGATTGTAGCTATCGGGAAACACAGACTCCGGCAGGGAATTCCACTCCTTAGCTGTACGCATAATAAAAGTGTCCCTAAAACGTTTTGTGCCTATGGGTGGGATGTCCACCATGTACCGATGACGCATCACCGTGCGTCTGGTTGTCCGATGATGGAACGGGCTGGGCGGAATTAAATCATGCAATTCCATCGCACACTCCCCGAAATTTAACCGATAAAATACCGACAAGCTGGCAACTCGGCGACGATGTTCAAGGCTCTGGAGCTTTAATTTGACCAGTGCTTCATCGCCGATGAGTCTCTTGGCCCGCTTTTCGATCGACTCTAGTGCATCTAGTTAAAATGTTCCGTAACATATTCGCAATATGGACTGGTTCGCTTTTTCCGTTCACACTCACCGGAAGACCAGGCTTAACTTATGCTTGCCAGTAGCTTTCCATAAGTCCTTGGCTGATCTGTGTTTAGCCTGAATGTCCATCTTCAGCTGCCCCTGATTGTTCTGACACCACTTCAAGCGACTTTTGAATATTTTACCCAACTCGAGCATTTCGTCATTAATAATTCCTGAAGTGGGCCGGCTACATGCTATCCTTGTTTCGAACCTATGCCTGGCGATCCTATGAGTATCACGGACATGTATATTCCAGCCACATAAGTGCCTACCTTTGTTTAATTTTGTGTCACGCTTCCCGCTAGAGCCACCCGCGGCGTTACTCAGGGTTTCCACAATATTGTTATACAACCTATCCAATACAACTTTGTGTTCAACCAAGCTGCATGACCCACGAATGCATTCCGCGAATTCATTGGGAAAATCATTGCTCGAAAAGCATTGTTACACAGTTCATGGTAAGTTTTTATCATGTGTTTCACCTCTCTCGCCCCAAACAACCGAGTCACGCCGCACTTCGCACGTCACCAACTTAGGCCTTACCACAGTTATGTCACAACTAACAAGTAAAGATAAATGATCCGACATGTAAACATCTTCTATAACACGTACCCTGACTACAGTTTACCAGGCAGATAATGATCCCACACAGTGATCCAGCCATCGCCTGCAGCCATGAGCCTCGCTAATAAACCTGTAAGTATTAGTCTGTGTACCTAAGATTTCCAAATCGACACAGATCCAGGACTGATCCGAACAAAAGTTTATCATTTCTTTATAAAATAATTCGTGAGGGTGAGAGTTAAAATCCTCCAAAATAAACAAGGTTTATATATTCTCACTAACTACTATTGCACTTATTTCACCCGATACCTCCGTCATAATTGGTAAGTTATCGAGTGAGTCAGTCGGTATATACCCAGAAAAAACAATAATGGAGCGGCCGTCAACACCCGGCCTTCAACTCTTTTATCTTTTGTTATTTAATAACTGTGATAAGAAGGTGTAAGTTTATGTATGAGTATTTGGTTAAATAACATGATGCAAAAAAAGAAAATGTGAGATAAAAGATGACAACACTCGTCAATAATTTACGAACAGTTGTATGTATGTAAGTTGATAACATCATCAGCCTAAGTAGCTAGGTAAATCATAAATAAAATAGACGTTTTGTTCGACCATATCCAGATGTCACTGTGCTTCATTAGATACTGCCGTAAGCGTCTCCTCAATGTACCTATCGTGGTTATTTATCCAATATGTGGCAGCAGGTTATTCCACACTTTCTGCTCCCGGCTTAAAATAAACTCCACACAAAATTAACCTACATGATTTTCCATAATAAGGTTTTAACAAAACCAGCGATTAATCACATGCTTTGTTGAGTAACAAATAAACTGTCAAAACAATGTATACGCCCGTTTAACAGTTAATTATGACGAAGCCGAATTTTGCAACCTTTTTAACCCCTTGTTTGTAATAAAGTGTTAAACCGTACTTGTATGTTTAGGTTGCGTAAGCTTAGAACATGCTTTTTCATTATATTGGTGTGGTAGATGGTTTTCCTCCTATTATACTTGACTTTTCCTGTAGCAAAAAAATTGCAGCCGCACAGTTTGAACGCTTGCCGAGGTCGGTTAGTGGGTAGGTGACCTTGCATGTCGAGATCTCAGATCAAATAAAAAGTCAAGATGGATCGTTGTAAACAACAAGGTGACGCCGGTTAAAACTACGCCTTCCCGCTTCACCCAGAGCGAGAGAAGGCATTGGATGATGCCCCACACCAAAAAAATGAATGGCGTAGCGGAAGACGCAGCGTTGGAAGGCCTTCCTCTAGGTGGAGCGAAGACCTGGTCAAGGCTGCGGGCGTCCGATGGATGCGAAACGCACAGGACCAATAAGTGTGGCGACGCTTGGAGGTGCCTATGTCCAGCAGTCTTTCGGCTGAAATGATAATGATGGAGGTTAATACTCCATGAAAGAGTACGACAAATTCCCTTTAAATTTGTTCGGTATAGGCAAAAATTATTGGACTCTTTCGAAAAGAGTATTTTCGCCAATAAATATTGTTTGCGTCCAGGATACACACACACTGTCAGCAGGAAACAAAGTGCAGCTTTAATAAAGATGGAGAATTTACAGTACCTACCATGATAAATAGAAATGCATTTGACCAAAAAAAAAACCGGCCAGCCATCGCTGGGCCAACTCGGTTGGTACAAATGGGTAAAAATGATAGAAATTCGGACATGCAGGACGTTTAAATATATTTAATCGGCCGGGAGTCTAAAAAACGTAATATGGGCGACGGAACCCGGTCTGTGCGAGTCAGCTATAGTCCAGCTCGAATGAATGGTTATCCGTTATGTTATAGATACGTGTTTCTCGCTAGCCAGCCTTCGTGAAACTTCATATCCATGCGCCATTTGTAAAGTAAATTTTCATCAGAATTTTTGAAATTGTTTCACTATTTTTCGCTGTAATAATTTCATACAATCAATCTGCGTAGCTTTTTCCCATCTTAGTAGGGTTGACTTCCAGTCCAAACGGTTCCAGTTAAGTACCAGTATTTTACATGGAGCTACTGCCTATCTGACCTCCACAACCCAGTAACTGGGTAACATGATACACCTAGACAAGATTGGTGACAGATTTTCGGACTTCTGTCTACTAAATATTTATTTTATTCTGTTTTTAGTATTTGTTGTAATAGCGGCAACAGAATTACATCATCTGTGAAAATTTCAACTGTCTAGCTGTCACGGTTCATGAGATACAGCCTGGTGACAGACAGACAGACAGATAGACAGACGGACCGCGGAGTCTTAGTAATAGGGTCCCGTTTTTACCCTTTGGGTACGGAACCCTAAAAATTTAATAAAAACCCGTGCGAGACCAAAAAGGCTCACATAATTGTAAATTTTACCTCGTGTAAGCAACTAATTCTGAGTTAAGTTTTTGGTACAAGTGGGTCTAAACAGTACATTATTACGTCGCTGTCTGCGTCTGCCTTGGATTGGTGTTATGGAATAAAAGCGTGTTGTTATGTAATGTTAGCTGTATATTGCATTGTTTTCTTTATTTCTCTCACTATCTTTCCATTCACCGCGCTAACTTTCCCTGACTTGAATGAACTATCATTAATTGGCAAGATTACTTTTAGATGAATCTCTAAGGATGCGGGATTGTATCCTCTTTCCTTTATCTTGACAGTGAGGAGAAACGCTTCGGTTTCTTCCGACTTGTTGGTTTAGAAAGATAAGTTTTCCTAAGCTTTGATTATTTCTTTTGTTGTTAATTTATTTGTGGCTTTGCTTGAAATGAAAATCCCTTTGATTTGTTGGTATTTGAGTTTTTCTGGTGAACAAACCTCAGTGATGCTCTTCAGATTAGACCTAAAGTTATTCGCAATTTAGTTTCTGTAACTCACTTATTTATTCGAACCTCTTTCCTACCATTTTCTCCTGGTGTTACTTTAATTATTTAATCGATAATTATAATAATTTGGTCGCAAGCGCGAAACTCGAAATTTATTCCTTAGGATATGATCTAGTCGTCAGAGGTCTTTCTGACCATGAAAATGTTCCGATATACGAATTGACGAAAGTTGAATGCAAATATTTCAGCCTTAGCAGCATGATTGATAAACAATTAACCCAAACATACAGACTTTCACAAACTTTGCATTGTCAGACGACCATCATTAACCGCCTTCCCAAAAAGGAGGAGGTTATCATTTCGACTGTTTTTTTTTGTGTGTTACCTCACCACTTTTTATTAGGTGAACCGATGTTGATGTTTTTTTTTATTTGAAAGACCATTAAAATTTCATCAAGATCTGATTAAGAACTTCGGACATCAGATCTCTTCAATAAATGACGGCAAATGACTCGGGATAGCTGCTATAACATGTATGTTTATTGTTTACACCATTTCGTAACAAAACATGCAAGCTGGTGTGAACAGTTAACCCAGACCACAGATAATATAATACTAGCATACAGATGCCTCAACCCATACAAAGAAACCGTGTCGACGTAACTTGCGTTTTTCATCTAATTATACCGATTATTTATTGAAAATCGATCGTGTTCGGTTCCGTTTCACGGCGATAGATAGATCACCATCAATATCCGTGGAACGGAACGGAACCAAACAGATCGATGTACAAAAAATAATCAGAATAATCAGTATAGAACGTTGGCATGGTTTCTTTGTTTGGGATGAGACACCACTGCCCAGACATACTCTTATTAAACCGGTTTTGTTTATATTTCATGTTATTGGGTTAATCTATTCTGGCATTACTTTGGGCATTATAGGTACCTAGCCAGAACTGGTCCATTATGTACCACAACCAAAAAGTGAAAAATAAAAACTTTTTACAAAAAAATACAACCGACTTCAAAATAAAAACACTACGAAGTGAAAAATAACTTCAATTTCGGAAGTCGGTGTCAAAAAACGAAGAAACGAAAACAGGAACGCTGACTTCCAAAATTGAAGTTATTTGTCACTTTGTAGTATTTTTTTTTGGAAGTCGGTTGTATTTTTTTCTGCTACTAAATTTATTTCAAAGAAAAATTTCGTCTTCAATAAATCTGCTCCTCTTTGTTCGAGTCCTCGTTATGTCGTTTATTTTACTGTTTTTCTATAAGTTATGCAAGTTCCCAACAGTGTACGCTCTCCGCGACTCGCAGCCATTAATATCAGCAAGACATCACCACTTGTTACTGCTAACGGCACTACATTTGTCAACTGGTAAGGCGATACTACTATAGTATATATTATCTGTGAGATTCTCATGTCTTTTCTTCAATCAGTCTCTCTTTACTCAGGATCGTGGCAATTTACAAATCTCATCTGATTGTTGTAAAACGCCAGTCTTCAAAAAAAATGTTTGGCGCCCTAAAACTCCGCATTGCCTTTGCTCGTCCCACTCGACATACGTTAGTCAAGTGTTACGGTGATAATTATTGTCTCTTCAATTTTGTTCTCAGTTGTTTATTAGTGTTTAACTCATCGGGTAGGAGGTGCGGTTGCAAATAATTAATTAATTGGAATAAGGCCTCTTCTCATAAAGAGATGTCACCAGTAGATAATAATCACCAGGCTTCATCGAGGAGGATTGGTGAATATAATAATTTAGTTGCAGAATTAACAATACGAACTTATTTGTAAGTAAACATCGCTAAAGGCACCCTGGCATACACTACTGCAATAAGAAATGAGTTAACGACTCATTTCTTATTGCAGTAGTTTATGCCAGGGTTTATTTATGTAAGCGCTGTTTTAAAACTACTGCAGTTACAACTTACAAGAGGGGAAATGAAAGCATACAAAAAATTTTGAACTAACAAAAAATGGTTAAATGCAGTCTCTTAAATTACATAATATAACTTGTCGTAGTGGTAAAGTCTCGTAGCCGAGTAGCCTCGTTTGCACTGCATAGCAATATAACATCACGTAGCACTAAAACATATTTTTCTTTAACAACCTAGAACAAACCTTGTCTAAAAACGGTTAAATAAAATCTCTGTAAATTACATAATATAACTTCTCGTAGAGGTATAGTCTCGTAGCCGCATAGTCTCGAAGCCGAATAGCCTCGTTGGCGCTGCATAGATTTAAAACATCACCTAGCAATAAAACATATTTTTTCTGAATCAACCTAGAACAAACCTTGTCTAAAAACGGTTAAATAAAATCTCTGTAAATTACATAATATTACTTCTTGTGGTGGTATAGTGTGGTGGCCGCGAAGTCTCGTGGCCGAGTAGCCTCGTTGGCGCTGTGTAGCTGTAGAACATCACGTAGCAATAAAACATATTTGTATTTAACAACCTGCCAATATTAGAAAAGTGTGATATCAAATAAAACCGCTCAATAAAAAGATTACTGCCAGCTTACCAGCTTCGTTTCTCATTAGAAACAGGGGGTAAGTGCAAAAGGCAATAAAAGCAAGCCTACTAGGTAATATACGAGCGACGTCATCTGTCGATCCGATGGAGGCAGCTCGTAAAATACATACGAAGTAAATATAAGCCTGACAACCGGTAAAATGGGGGTAACCAGATTTTCGTAAAAAAATAATGCATATTCGTGGCACGTAGATTGTTTTACGCTTGAATAGCTTTGATGCTGGCTTTTAGTAAAAATGTGCAGATATTTTTGAGGTATTTTGTGGTTGGTGTATTTTTTCATTTCTTCGAGGGTTTAGCTTGATTTTATAATTTAAAACTGATATTCACGTAGTTATGGTGTATATTCAGGGTATTTAATTTTCATGTTTACGAAGTGGTGCAAAATATTTTAATCTATTAAACGCACGCTATCCTACTTCCTATCCTTATGCTTCCTATGTACTATCTCGTTAATATTATAAATCTGTATGTTTGTTAATTAATCACGCCTCGACATCTGAAGAGACCTTTGAGATACGAGTGCTAAGTTTATGGACCAGGCTAAATAGGTACTCGTATTGGTCCTTAAATGAAGGATAAAGAATCATCAACGCGAACAGGAAGATACTGAATATATTTGGATGTAATTTAACACGGATAGACTATATACCTTTTTACGATACTTTTTTATCCCAGTAACAAGCTCCCGAGGGATTAAATTTCTAATCCAGGCCATGGTCTACCCGTGTTCAATTTCATTTGCGATTTGCGAAACCGGTGACAAAAACTAGTACCACATATTTTACTGAGGCGCAAACTTTACAAAATCTAAAAAGTAAAATTTTTACTCGGACGAAAAAATACTAGTACCTACCTAAAAAACTAACAACCTCTCTATTTTCCATTTTAGACTTGTCCTTTTTTCTTTTAGGAGCTAAAACATAAAAGCGGTGTCAGAAAAAAGTATTGGTGTGACAAAATATTTACTGCAGGTACTACTAACACTGGCTTACAATATTTCCTTTATATTACATACATTTTTCAGTTTTACGACGAGCCTGAGGAATGGAGCACTTTTCATATCGGTCCCTCCCACACACAAATTATTGAAGTGTTGTGTAAGGTAAAAGTTAAGATAATACTTACTTTCGATCATACTTAGACACTTTCGGGTCATATACATATTTAGAAGAACCTTTAGATAAATGATATCCAGATCGACACGCAACTGTTGCGGTTATATACAGCCAAATTATTTACTAAAACAAGTAATACGCTGGTTGCAAGACGCACGGGACCAGTCAAAGTGGCTACGCTTGGGGGAGGCCTATGTCAAGCAGTGGACGTCTTTCGGCTGATATGATGAAACAAGTGTACAATGGGCGGTCTCATCGAACTAGGCAATCCCTTACAGACAACCTTTGGATGGACTGAACGAGAGGAGATGAATGAAAAGAAAGAAAGAAAGAAAAATATTTATTTGTGACCCGCACAGGAGACACGAGAAATATGCATAAAATATAACAATAATATAAAATAAAAATAGATTAAAAACCCTATGCGAGACCAAAAAGGTTCCTATCTCAGCATGTGCAGCGATATCCAAAAAGAAAATAACGCCGCGCTAACGATATTCTGATAGGACCCACTGTTGATGCCACGGACACACTTACGGAAACCGAAAATACTTAAATAATAAAATAATATATAAATAACAATCAAAATAGAATAAACACAGAAGGTGGGTCAAAATATGTATATTATAATTATAAAAAGGGCTTTCAATGTACAAAATATTATGATATTACAATATTAAATAGACATAATAAAGTTAAATACATACATACTGTTACGAGCTGGGGTTCAGGGATAAATTATTTAAACAGCAGACTTCAATTAATCACTGTTTATTACAAAAACACTTCTTAAACAATTGTATTACTTCGCACTATTTTCCGCTTTGGTCGCTCTGTATCGCTTCTCAATCGAAACTGACCCACGACGAATCCGACCGCTCTTTATAAAGCACGGAAGAAGTTTCTGGAACGTTCCATACTGTTCTAGATAATTCGAGAAACTTCCAGAACAATCGATTTTCGAACACATTGTTCCCGAAGCGACTAGAAACTTCCAGAATGTTCGGTTCGAACCTTCTGGAAAATTCCATTCGACACGAGCTTTCGAGTACATTAGTTCCGCTATTCGATACTGGATGGCGCCACTAGTTACTACCTAGTTCTTCCTCTCGTTACTAGATGGCGTTGGCCTATTTTGTAACATTGCCTCCCTCTTAGACATGCTCGTCCCGAGCATTGTTAGACCCATGATAACGGGCCAACCGATCCACATGAACGACCTTTGATGCACCTCGGGCTCCCTTTTGAATTCGGTAGGTGACGTCATTAATCTTGGTAACTACGCGATAAGGTCCATCCCATTTTGCTTGTAATTTAGGCGATTTTCCTTTGCTCCGTGCCGGGTTATGTAACCATACAAGAGATCCTTCATCGAAGCCCTTATTGTTCACTTTCCGATCGTAGCGGGTCTTCATCCTCTCAGACATCAGTTGACCTGTCTGTCTCATGTGCTCATATACATCATTCATCCTGTTTCGTAGCTCATTCGCATAATCTGTGACATTGCGTGGAGACTCAGGCGGGATACCGGTGATTAGATCTGCAGGTAATCGTAGTTCTCTGCCGAAATTAGCAAAAGCTGGTGTTACCGTTGTAGTTTCATGAACAGCACTGCGATATGCCATGAGATATGGTTGAATGTGTTTGTCCCAATCTTTCTGTCTGTTTTCCACAACCTTTGCAAGAAATCTCTCTAGTGACTGGTTGAATCGTTCAACCATCCCGTCTGATTGCGGATGATAAGCAGTAGTTCTGGTTTTGTGAGCACCCATCACACGACACGTCTCCTTGAACACTTCTGACTCGAAGTTCCGGCCTTGGTCACTGTGGATTTCCAAGGGTACCCCGAACCGACAAAACACTTCGTGAACTAACTTATCAGCCACCGTAACGGCTTCTTGATTGGGGATCGCAAACACTTCCGGCCATTTTGTGAAGTAGTCCATGACGACCAAGAAGTACTTGTTTCCGCTTTGGCTTTCTGGAAATGGTCCAGCAACATCTAATGCTATACGTTCCCACGGTGCACCAACATTGTAAACCTTTAGTGCCCCTCTGCTACGAGTTTGTGGTCCTTTCACAGCTGCACAACTTGTGCATTTGCGGCACCATTCCTCAACGTCCTCTCGACAATGGATCCAGTAAAATCGTTCTCGGATCTTGATTAAAGTCCTCTTAACTCCCATGTGACCCCCTGAACATCCATTGTGGTAGAGCTGTAGGATCTCCGGCACCTTAACTTTAGGTACGACCATTTGTAGATGACTCTGGTCACCGCGAGCGTTCTCCCATTTCCTGCACAGAACTCCATCCTGGATAACCAAGCTTGCCCACTGTGCCCAATAACTCTTGGTGATGGAACTGGTTGCTGCGACATCACTCCAGTGAGGCCTAGGAGCACCTGATTTCTTCCATTCAAGGATCGGTTTTAGGTCTCTGTCTTCTTGTTGAGCACTCTGCAAGGTTTCCTTCCACTCTTCGCTAAGATCCGTCCCCAAAACCCGCACTAGCGTTACCTGCTTAGCTTCTTGTCTCGCACAATGTTTACATTGGTCTGGACACGGTCTACGCGAGAGAGCATCAGCATTACCGTGCGACGATCCGCTGCGATGTTGAATTATGAAATCAAACTCTTGCAGTAGCTCAATCCATCTTGCTACCTGTCCTTCGGGGTTCTTAAATTGCAGTAGCCATTTCAAAGCAGCGTGGTCCGTTCGCAGGAGAAATTTCCGCCCCAACAAATATTTATTGAAATGCTGCAATGTCTTTACTACAGCTAGAAGCTCCCTTCGAGTGACACAGTAGTTCCTCTCAGGTTTGGATAAGGCTTTGCTGAAGTACGCAATTACAACCTCATGATCTCCTTTTCGTTGAGACAATACCCCGCCGATTCCAGTATTGCTGGCATCTGTGTCAACTATGAATTCATTTTCATTGTCAGGATAGCCTAGGATAGGTGCATTGCACAGATGTTCCTTTAGCTTCTGAAATGCGACGTCACAGCTCTCATTCCAGCAGAACTGTATCTTGTCTTCAGTTAGCTTATGAAGAGGTCGGGCAATGTCAGCAAAGCTCTTCACAAACCGCCGATAGTAGGAGCACAAACCGAGAAATGCCCTGACTTGCGTTTTGTTCTCCGGAACTGGCCAATCCTTGACGGCAACGAGCTTATCCGGGTCCGTTTGAATACCTTCTTCGGAAACCACGTGTCCTAAAAAGTTCACTTGCCGCCTGAACAACGCGCACTTCTTTGGACTTAGCTTTAGATTGGCTCCTCGTATCTTTGACAGCACACGTTCCAAATTGCGGAGGTGATCTTCAAACGTCCGTCCCACGATTATAATGTCATCCAAGTAGACTAGACAGGCGTCACCAATCAGCCCAGTAAGTACCCGCTCCATCAATCTCTCAAAGGTGGCAGGCGCATTACACAGTCCAAATGGCATAACATTGAATTGCCACAATCCTTTGCCTGTAGAGAACGCTGTCTTTTCCTTATCTCGAGGGTCTAACTCGACCTGCCAGTAGCCACTCTTTAAGTCTAAGGTGGAAAACCACTTCATTCCCGATAGCGTATCCAGCGTGTCATCGATTCTTGGCAACGGATAACTGTCCTTCTTCGTGATGTCGTTTAGTCGGCGATAGTCTACACAGAAGCGCATGCTGCCGTCCTTCTTTTTCACCAATACTACCGGTGAACACCATGGACTGGATGAAGGTTCAATCACGCCGTCTTTCACCATACTCTTGATCATGTCGTCCACTTCCCGTTCCCGTGCCACTGGAACACGTCTTGGTCGCTGGCGGATTGGTACCTCATTACCCGTATTTATTCTGTGTTGATCTAACGCAGTCTTCCCTATGTCGGCATCATTTGTCGAGAAAATGTCGGCGAACTTGTTTAACATCTTCTTAGCCTTGTTCTTTTCTTCTTCCGACAAGTTATTCTGGCTGTTCTTCAAAAGCGATGACACATCGAATCTTGCACTAGCTTTGGTGTTGGTTGGGTGTTCGTGGCATCTACGCATCCAAACCACTCCGTCACAAGTACCTAATAATGTGCCTTTCTTGAGCACCAGGTCCTGGTCACTTGTGTTGAGTGCGCGTACCGATGAAACACTAGTACCTCTTACCAATGTGCGTGCAATTTTCCATGAAGCATCGTTATCTAAACCTTCTATAAGTACACATCGGTTTTCCTGACCAGAATTCCTTGGTAGACAAACTGGTATGATTGTTTCTGACCTTGGACGAAGAATAACCTTTTCTAAGCAGTACACTTTTCCCGATGCTGCACCTTCCATGAAGACTTCCTCTGAGCCACACTTTAATACACCTTGATAAACGTCGATCTCACAGTGATGTTTTCGCATGAAGTCCAAACCCAGAATGCAGTCGTCCACTATGTCGGCCACGATAACATTGTGGCGGTAAACTTTGTTTCCTAACTTCATGTCCACCTCCTTCTCACCTCGGACGGTTATGTGCTGACCGGTGGCTGTTCTGAGATGTACACCTTCATGGCTCCCGAAGAAGTCCCCAAGAAACCGTCTAGCTAGTTGGAAACTGACAACTGTCCGAGAAGCCCCAGTATCTAGTGTCAGCTTGCATGGTGTTCTGTTAATTTCGCCCTCGATGATCAGGCTGTTTCCGTCACAGGATTGTGAGATCGAGATCCTTGGGGCTCTTCCATAACAAGCCAGCACCCGCCCCTTAGTCCTGGCATCTACTCGTTTCCCTGCTGCTGTTGCCCAGCAGGGACGTCAGATGATCCTACCAATGGCGACTGCTTACCATCGTGGGGAGGCCTTCGCTTCGGGCAGCTCAATCGGATGTGGCCTCTCTCTCCGCAGCCATAGCATCGGGGTGAAGTTGTAACCTCCCTGATTCGGTGAGTTCGTTCGTCCCGCCGTACTGCCTCCACCTCCAAAGCATGGGCTAGAGCATCCTTGAGGTCCTTGAAATGACCTAGCCTTACTGCAGCCCTAACCTCCAGGTCGCGGATCCCATCCGTGAACGCCTGTACGAGGTTCCCGTCGATCAGCACAGGTGACGACTGGTAAGCCTTCCGAACCAACTTTTCCACCTCCAGAGCCCACTGCTGAAGAGTTTCACCAACCCGTTGCGACCGGTCTTTCAGTTGGGCCCGAAACACATGTTCCAGGTGCGCGTCGCCGTATCTAGCTTCTAATGCTTCCAGAAGTTTCTCGAAAGTGACGTCTTTTCCCAGCGCCTCTAACACAGTCAAGGCCTGGTCGCGAAGGCCCAAGGTAAGAGCAGTCAAGGCCTGTTCTTTAGTCCATCCATTCGATTTCATCACGGCCTCAAACTGAATTTTGTAGGCGGACCATGACGAAGAGCCATCAAATGGTGGCACTTTAAAACCACGAGGCGAAGGTGCCACTACCGCAGCTGCCCCGATCCCATCCCCAGACTTGAGGCCACGTATAGACTTCTCCATTTCGACGATGCGGGTCTCATGTTGCTGGATCTGGTCCTTTACCTCTTTCATCTCCTTACCAATGGCTCCGCGGAGGTCCTTAATTACCAAAAGCTGCTCCTCCTGACGGCGAGCTTGCTCTTCCTTGTCACGCTGTAGCTGCTCCTCTAAGCGGCGCGCCTGCTCCTCCTGACGGCGAGCCTGCTCCTCTTGTCGACGGGCCTGCTCCTCCTGACGGCGAGCCTGCTCCTCCTTGTCACGCTGCAGCTGCTCTTCCAAGCGGCGAGCCTGCTCCTCCTAACGGCGAGCCTGTTCCTCCTTGTCGCGCTGCAGCTGCTCTTCCAAGCGGCGAACCTGCTCCTCCTTGTCGCGCTGCAGCTGCTCTTCCAAGCGGCGAGCCTGCTCCTCCTGACGGCGAGCCTGTTCCTCCTTGTCGCGCTGCATCTGCTCCTCCATGCGGCGAGCCTGCTCTTGCATGAATGCCATAAGGGCGGCTAGGTCAGGCGACGCCGACGATTGAGCTGGTTCCGCTGCAGCCGCGGATTCTCGATGTTCACTTGATGACGGTGAGGGAGCGTCTCCAAAGCGCCTCTGGTCTACGTCTTGCTGGCGCTGACTCCTGGTGCGCATCCCTTCCGTTTCTTCCTTCGGTAGAACCGGCATAATTTATCCCGCACTTCTGACACCAATTTGTTACGAGCTGGGGTTCAGGGATAAATTATTTAAACAGCAGACTTCAATTAATCACTGTTTATTACAAAAACACTTCTTAAACAATTGTATTACTTCGCACTATTTTCCGCTTTGGTCGCTCTGTATCGCTTCTCAATCGAAACTGACCCACGACGAATCCGACCGCTCTTTATAAAGCACGGAAGAAGTTTCTGGAACGTTCCATACTGTTCTAGATAATTCGAGAAACTTCCAGAACAATCGATTTTCGAACACATTGTTCCCGAAGCGACTAGAAACTTCCAGAATGTTCGGTTCGAACCTTCTGGAAAATTCCATTCGACACGAGCTTTCGAGTACATTAGTTCCGCTATTCGATACTGGATGGCGCCACTAGTTACTACCTAGTTCTTCCTCTCGTTACTAGATGGCGTTGGCCTATTTTGTAACAATACTATACTACATAAATAATAAAAAACCGGCCAAGTGCGATTCGGACTCGCGCACGAAGGATTCTGTACCATTATAGCAAAAAACGGCATAAAAACCCCGTTTTTTGTATGGGAGCCCCCCTTAAATATTTATTTTATTCTGTTTGTTGTTATAGCGGCAACAGAAATACATCATCTGTGAAAATTTCAACTCTCTAGCTATCACGGTTCTTGAGATACAGCCTGGTGACAGACAGACAGACGGACCGCGGAGTCTTAGTAATAGGGTCCCGTTTTTACCCTTTGGGTACGGAACCCTAAAAAGGAAACGAATATAACAAATAAATAATATATATAAAATATATGACAGAGAAAGAAGAAAAATAATAATTATTGTGAAAGGTAAAGATTCTTTACCGTTTTCTTAAACGTTGGCAGTGGTTGAGCACGTCTTATTTCAATGAGTAGATAAAACAATCCACAACTGATGGGAAGACCGCAGCTAGGCCAATAATAAAATGGCTCAGATCAGTTTTAGTGCCAGATTTCTGGATAGGGGTAACTTTAGCGATCTTCAAGACATTTGGAAACGTTCCCTCAACAAAGTGTTCACTAATTTTCAATTTGTTCGTTAGGTATAAGAGTACTAATACATTATATAGTTATGCCGTCAATCACACTGTTATAACAAACTTTAAAAAGATAAATAATCAGATCAGTCCAGCAGGTCTCAGTTGATGTGCATCGACGATCAGCATTGCATGTTTAATTAATTATATTAATAGCATGATGTGCTAAACAAGGTCATTCGGTGATGCCATGCTCACGTTATTAGGGTGCTATTCGCGATAAACACTACAAAACCGCAAATATTGAGGAAAACAACTTGTTTAGGAAGGAGAGACTGGGTATGGTTATCTCACGGTTTATTTGTTACAACTGCCATATCGAAAAACCGAGTGATGTATATACACATTCTTATGTAGTTATATTGAAAATATATTTATTGTTAGAATTAATATTTGTTTCGGGATATTTACCATGTATATTTAGTTTTGTTGTGTTGTTTTGTAATTCTAATGATTGTGGCCATGTCAGCTTGAAAACTTATATTATGTTTATTATATTTTTCATTCCATCAAAACGTAAAATTATAAATTATGTATATATATATTATAGTCAGAGACAAGTATCATCATCATCAGCTCATAGCAGTCCACTGCAGGACATAAGCCACTACAATTGCACGCCATTTGCTTCGGCAACTCTTATCCAGCTGCTATCAGCCACCTTGCGAAAATCGTTACTCCACCCAGCCTGAGGGCGTCCCACCTTACCTTTACCAGTTTATTTATTCATTTAATACTACATGCACACAAACTTACAGAGGCGGATGTCAACCATTGAGTAGCACTTAAATGAAGTTTGCTCTATTGCCTCGGATGGCAAACTAAATTCGGAACAGAAACTGAAAATTTCTAACTTGTGTCGTAAAATAGGATCTGGCAACTCACAGCACTCCTATACCAATCTCTGATGCAGAAAGCAATTCTAGCACATGATATGATTGATGACTTAATAGAAAAGCGCAATTTGACGCAACACATTAAGCAGCTCAAGCAGGCGAGTAAGGCATCTGGCACTGCGGGAAATGTTTCGTTTGCCGGTATGGTTAAAAAGGGAACAAATGATTTCGTTTGACCGAACAATTTAAGCTCTGTGGTCATTTATCCTAATGACAAACTCAAGTCCAGTGACGAAATTAAAGACATGGTAACAAAAATTATACGACCTGATCTATTGAAGCTGCATGTACGAGGTGTCTGCAAGACCAAAAATGGAGGTGTTATTATTAGCACAGAGACCAAGCATGACGCTGAAAAATCAAGAACGCCGTCCAGCTTTCCACATCTGGACTAACCGCCGATGAGCCCAACAAGCGTAAACCGCGGATCGTGATTGTAGGAGTGCCGTCTTCCATGACTGAAACTGAAGTCTTCAGGAGCATTTACGAATAGAACATTCACGACAAGTTGCCAAAGATGTCCAGGCCTTTTTGAACTCTGTTAAATTAAGCCACAAATCTGGGAAGAAAGAGGCGTCAAGCTGTAATTAAGTAATATTATGACCTAAATTTAGTTATATGTTATAAAGTTTTAAGTAAATCAAATTAATTTTCAAAATTAATTAATCTTGCCACTATTTTTAGACTTCTTATGTTAAATATTGTTTTAATTCTGTTGTCCTATGATAAGCATATTCTTAGAGCTCCTACAGCCGGTGATAGAGGATTACTTCGTACAGGCATTTTACATTATTACATTTTACATTTTACCTTCATTAGTTATCTAAGATTGAAACTGTGTTTTAACCTTTTCTAATTTCTAAATAAAGTTTTATTATTATTATTATTTCAGCTTGCTTATTCTGTGAGCTATTTTGACAACTTTGGTTCTCTGCAGGATCCCCTTCTTTCGGATTCAATCCCTTAGAGAGACTCCATCTTGGCCCTTTCCATAGCTCGCTGAGCGACTTTAAGGGCGCTATTACATTTTTCTACAAATAACAGTGCTTTTCAGGTACAATTTTAATCTATATGCAATCAGAGATGTGAAGATATTGTGGTCTTTATTTAAAGATAATATATTTAGCTCCAGATTGGCATCAGAAAAATTGTATGACTTCATACAAAATTTTTGCACAAATACGTTTTGCCCATCACAATAATCGCAAAAATATTAGAAAAGTAGGGTCCGAATAGGTCCCAGTTTAGGTAAATTTACAGCATATTTTAATCTTCAAAATTATATGAAATTGCTGTATATATAGTCCTTTACAGGTTCAGCTAATTATTTTTTACCTAAATCATTATATTTTTAATTGTTAGCTAAAATAAAAACACTTGCCGACTTCTTCATACATTTAGCACTCGAGCGAGGCTCATCATTCCGCGCTCAGAAGCGCTCGTGGAAGGACGGGTGTATCGCTTTCTCGCAGAAAATAAATACGATAAAAGTAATAGAAAAGATTGTAATGTGCATGCGTGTGAGTACCGTCGTCGTCGTCTGTCTTGATCGAAAGGAGTTGATATTTTATCGGGCCGAAATAAAAGTATGTTTGAGTTTCCTACTATTATTAGAATGTGATTTAGAAATTATGTTGGGTAAGATCGGGATTTGGATATGTGGTGTTAAGCAGTTGTTGACAAGGTTGAGAAATGGATGGGTGGGGCAGCTCTTAGTAAGATTAGGATTTGGATGGGTAAGGTTAAGCTATCGGCGGTGAAGGTTAGAAGTGGATGGGTGGGAGAAAATTTATGATTTTAACCGGTTTGTATGTATGACGAATACGGAGCCAAAACCAAAACCCAAGATGGCGCCGACGAAAATTTGGGCGCTTTTCGACAAGGGTGTCATTTTCATGGTTTTTGGGGTCGCTTAAATCGAATATGGGGTCAAAAACAAAATACAAGATGGCGCCGACGAAAATTTTACATCTTTCGTCATGGGTGTCATTGTCATGGTTTTTGGGGTCGCTTAAATCGAATATGGGGTCAAAAACAAAATACAAGATGGCGCCGGCGAAAATTTGGCCGCTTTTCGACATGGGTGTCATGTCATTGTCATGGTTTTTGGGGTGGCTTACATCGAATATGGGGTCAAAACCAAAATACAAGATGGCGCCGACGAAAATTTGGCTGCTTTTCGACATGGGTGTCATTTTTATAGTTTTTGGGTTCGCATATATCTAATATGGGGTCAAAACCAAAATACAAGATGGCGCCGACAAAAATTTTACTTTGTTTTCGTCATGGATGTCATTTTCATGATTTTTGGGGTCGCTTAAATCGAATATGGGGTCAAAACCAAAATACAAGATGGCGTCGACAATAATTTGACATCTTTTCGACATGGGTGTCATTTTCATCATTTTTGGGGTCGCTTAAATCGAATATGGGGTCAAAACCAAAATACAAGATGGCGCCGACGAAAATTTTACATTGCTTTCGTCATGGATGTCATTTTCATGATTTTTGGGGTCGCTTAAATCGAATATGGGGTCAAAACCAAAATACAAGATGGCGCCGACGAAAATTGTACATCTTTTCGTCATGGGTGTCATTTTCATGGATTTTGGGTAGTATGTCATTAGCTGCTGCTCATTATGTAAAAAATTCTGATAATAATATTTTATATGTTCCATGTAATGCAAATTAAAAATTCAAGTCATTTTTAATCCTTTTGACCGGAAAATATTTCGTTTTAGGTTCTATCTACTTATTTCATGAACCTAACATTTAAAAAAAAATACTTACTACAACAAAGTCAAAACTAATTTTCTTTTCGGAAGTCGGTGTCGGTACCTATTGTTTTTTGGTTTTTGGACATAGGAAAGTTATAATTTTTCTCTTTTAGTTTTTGTTGGTACCCCATTGTGGGTATACTAAATACATCTGTTTACCCCCTAAAACCATATAAGCGTGATTTTATATTAAGGTATGGTAAAACAAAACATAAACATACGATCACACTAATCGCAGGTCATTTGCTATTTGTTATTGAAGAGTTCCATTGTCGTTTCTCCGAAGATCTTTATCAGATTCTAATATATTATACAATTAGACCTTCCCTGAAAATGCATACATATTTATCGACGAAAACCCGATCAGTATCGGATAAGTAGTTTTCAAGAAAATCGCGGACACATACGGGTCGAATAGATAGAGCACCTCCTTTTTTTGAAGTCGGTTGAAATTAATAACCTACTTTTTACGACGACGGTTTGTAAAAGTTACCAAATACATTTTCAAAGTGAACACACCTTCCTGAATCAACTTCAATAAAATAAAAAAAAATATACCAAGGATCAATATTATTTGAGTGATGTATAAAATCGAGCGCTCAGTAGTTTCAATGAGTGCGTGCGCGTAATGTTGCTGTGTGCGACTAGATACCTAAATTTGAGTTCGTCGAAAATGTAACAGCGTCCTTAAATTGATGTATCAGCCGTATCGTGAGTGTCCACTTCTCGGCCCCACAGGTCATAACAGGTAGGACGCACTGGTTAAAGACTTTTGTTTTCAGGCTCTGTGGAATACGTGCGAGAAGACTCGACGAAGTTTTCCAAACGCCACCTAGCCCAGCTGATTCTTCTATTAGCCTCCTTCTCAAAGTTCTTCTTACCAAACTGCAGGGTTTGCCCAAGGTAAACGTATTCTCTAACAACTTTGAGAGCACCGCCATTGACCACAATCGATCTCGGAGTGACATGTGAATTGAACATAACCTGAGTTTTGTCCAAATTCATCCGGAGACCGATGCGTGCAGAAGAACCAGCATCAGCTGCAAGTCATGTAGCGACTCTGCCATTATGACGATGTCATCCGAAAATCGCAAATGTGAGATGTACTTGCTGTTTATGTTAATGCCGCGTCCTTCCCAGGCCAGCGTCTTAAACATATCCTCCACCGCGTAACTAAACAATTTCGGGATTATAATCTAACCCCTCGACGTAGTGAGGTATGCCTAGTTGGCCGGTCCTGACTGAGACAGGTATAACTGGAATAAAATGTAAGAGTTCTAATATAATGTTAAACAAAAAAGGAATTTATTAATTATTAAACTAGAATAATTACAGCATCTAATCATCATTTCATTGCTTACTTAAACAATGAAAACAAAGCATGCAAAAGAAAAATATGACGGTCAACCCCGGTTTTCCCTACATTATTATTTATTGTTCGTCATCGTCGTTAATGAATACATAATGAGGTTAATCTAATTAGCCAATCCCCGTTCGTTTTTTTCCCCGTTCTAATCACCATAGATTAGAACGGGAAAACAGCCCCCGTACCCTGACGTGTCAAAACTATCATAGTGCGACTGTAAAAAAGGGACAGATAGATGTATACAAGTCCTATAAATCTGTCCTTTACGCACACTCAAAATAACCTTACTCTAAGTGCCCAGGTCACCCAGAGGCCCATAACAGCGCTCATAAACAATCCACTATATTACAATATTACTAAATTTTCTCTATTTTTTATAAATATAGTGTCTTTTCAGTATACCCAAATGAAAAACCGTATAGGCTCATTTGTCTGTCACAGTCAATTTGATGCGAATCAATTGGCCCGTATTGGTTAAAATTTGCTTCACTTATTTATATTGCCTTTCACACTTTTGAGGGACAAATGAGAAAATTTATAAAAAAACTAATATTCAAATTGTACCGTGTGGCATAGAAATTATTGTGAAGGTTTCATAATAAATATCTTTCATATTTTTTTAATGACTATTAGTTTGGCAAGAAAATAAATGAAAACCTGCCTGTATGTTGTTTGTGGTGTACAATAAAGTATATGTAATTGTCAGGAAAAGCCATTATTGCATGGGTTCTTTTCGGGCTAACACGAGTTAGACAAACCAACTTCTTCGCTTGTATGTAAGGTCACAATGTAACTGATCACATGAACTATTGGAAAATAACGTATAATGACATTCCACTAAACACGTAGTTTTATTTACACAAACAATCGGTCACTCTCACTGTATTCAAGTCCAATTTTATCACAAATTAACAACTCCATCAAACCCGCCGTATACTTACTCGATCCTTCCCTCCTGTCACCTAGAGTGCCTAGTGTTACGTCAAGTTGACATCTGTCAAAGTCGTTCCAAACTATAGCTCTCGGCATAACGAAATCGTTAGAAGTGCCTACATATATAATAAATAATAATAAACAACCATTAAATATACATGACATTTATGAAAATGAATCATCCCCCGACTTATCTACGAAACTAACATTAAAAAGAAAAAGAAAATAGTTCTTCACTAATGAATTATTATGGTTTTAAATAAAATGTTGAAATAAAAATTATATCGGAACTTTCAGCGCGCGTGGCCGACTCGCTCTTGAACCTTTTTATATTCCTTAATCCAACTAATATTATAAAGGCGAAAGTTTGTGAGTGTGTTTGTATGTTTGTTAATCTTTCACGCTAAAACTGATCTAGATGAAAGGCACAGAGATAGATTATAGTCTGGAGTGGCAAATAGGTTACTTTTTGTCCCGGAAGTATGTTCTCTTGGGATTATTTTCGATATTCATGCGGGCGAAGCTAGTGATCCTATAAAAAAAGAAACTAAAATTCTAAACTAACCCATTTCAATCTGCCTGACTGTTTTCTAATTAAATTTCCATCACAGGTTTCTACCTCATGCGATATTTATAGTTATTAACAACAACTGGTGCCTGCGACTTTGTCTGCTTAGAATAAATTGCCTCAACTAGCCTATATTTCTTCAAGGTTTAATCTTTTTCCATATACACAAATTTTCATCAAAGCTGTTTGGCGCTTTAGGCGTAAATCTACAGGTAATATCTAAGTATTTAAACCTGCATTACCTTATTTTAACACATTTTGTAAACTTTCGTTTTTGGTATTTCCATCCTCTTTATAACCGTAGTAATCAGCAACTTTACTAATAAATCATTATTTACCTAAAATTTGATAAAAGCACTTTAATTTACCTTACCTTAAGAGATAATTCGAATAAAGGTCATTGGGCATAGAAATCACACCCATGGTGTACATAAACGAAATATCACAGAATGAATTGATATATGGGAAAAAGGTGTCAGTTTATGTATGTATGTATTTATGAATTCATATATGTGTCTGATTTACTATGGCAGTAATCAAATTAATGTGAGTCGAAAAAAAAATTATCGTATACAGGGTGAGTTCTTCAAGTGGGCCAAATCCGAAACTATGAGGCAAAGCTACAAACACTGAAAGGAGTCTTGGTGGTCGGGACCGTTTAGATGAAAACTAAAACTACATTATGGGATTTTTGTTCTTATCTAGGAATCGAATACGTTGATTTTAAAAATAAACACGCTGATTATTACACGATTCGATAGTGTCGCTAATAAGGATAATATTCTGGAAAGTTTTGACACACAGCAAACTTGAGGAAATACCACATTTTTAACAAAATGTACAGACGAAAAATAAAGTCCTCTGATATCGTTTGATTTTTAATTTTTTTAAATGATTCGGTACATTTTTCTTCATGGATTTTGAATCAAATAAATATATACAATGAAAGGTCACATTATTCTCTTTAGTTTAAAACTATTTTGGTAAACAGCCGCTAGCCTTCGAAAAGCGGGTCAGATTATGCCATTTGAATTTAATGCCGCGTTGTATATTCGGTAAAAGGTATAAGGCTATGTCCTTCCCCAGGGTCCAATCTGTCTCTATACCTAAATTCATCATAATTAGTTCATTGGAATTATAAAAAATATTGCGTGGCAAAAAGCTAGTACCTAATTAAATATTTATACGTTTTTACCTGTTACAATCAGGATTTCAGTATTAACCCATACGAAGCTGCTTATCGGAGGAACTCCAATAGGAAATAGTTTCGTGGCTCCTGCTATATAGCTACCTATTTAAAACGTCGTGTTCCCAGAAAACTAACAGTTCGCTTTTGTATCCAACGAGCGTTCACCGAGAGTATTCGTCTGGAAGACAAGATGTGCACGTGTGCGGTTGCATTATTAGTGCTGCAGTTGGGGTTGTCCCACTGTTTCTCATTTGGTAACTATAGTGAATAATATTCTAATCAATATTTTGTTTGATTTATTTTGGCGTGCCATTTAGTCGTTTTGACGGCGATGCACTGGTCATCAACGATGTTCTTTAGTTCTTCCAAATTTTGCTGGTCGTTCACCATGATTAATTTGTGTACGTGAGGGAATAGATGCAAGTATCTTGTTATTTATTTATTTATTTTTAAAACTTTATGCATAAGTACAAAGGCAGATTTAATGCCTAAATGTCTTAATGTTATTACTTGCACTTTTATTATCGTGCATCTTGGAGAGTGTTGTCATATTAGTAAGAAAGCAACTCTGAACCCAAACATTGCTTTGATTGTTATGAGACAAAATATGAAGAAAAAGCATTAAGTTGTAATTTACCATCGAGTGATACATAATAATATCTACAAAACATGAACTTGGTACACTATACTTTATCCTTTGATGCACACTCAATTAGAAAGAAAGAAAGAATAAAAGAAAATACATTTATTTAGCACAGACTAAAAGACACACAACATAATATTAGACATCAGATAAAATACAAAAAAAGAACAAAAGTTAAAGTCTGACGTAAGAAGTTAGCAGGAATTACAGGTAAACCTCATCACTCAGTATTTAATGTACAGCCAATATGTTTGATTCATAACTTATTCAGCTGATAATTCATTTGAAAACTTCAAAATAAAAAGATTTCTTGTGATGCCACTCATGGTGCACTTAAGACGTTTTAATTTTGAACATTGTACTAATTGCAATATATTATTAATTGAATCAAAATCTTTTTATTGACAAAGCAGAAATTTTATTTTTAATTTAACCGTCGGCCAGCATTGTTTGTTTATAGAAAGAAGTACAGAAGAATATATTAATTCAAAAACATGTACGAACAAGATTGGTTAGAGAAGCTTATTAGCAATTTTTTTACGATCAAGATGACTTTATTTATAAAAAAATAAAGAAAATTTTGTAAATATGTAATATCGTGGATTGGTTATGAACGCCGTTATGTGCGTCTGTTTTCTCGTTCTAATATATGGAGATTAGAACGGGAAAAATACAGACAATTAATGTCTTTCAGTATTCATTAAAGATGATGACGAACATAAAATAATAATGTAGGGAAGATCGGGGTTGGCAGTCATATTTTTCTTTTGCATGCTTTGTTTTAATTCTTTAACTACTTAGCATTGAAATGAGATGCTGTAATTATTCTAGCTTCATAAATAATGAATGCCCTTTTTATTTAACATTATATTTAGGCCTCCTGCATTTTCTTCCAGTTATACCTGTCTCTGACCCTGATTATTCAGTCCAGCCCTTACCTTTGTATTACTAGGTCGGCCCATGTTTTCCTTCGACGTCTTTGTGACTTTCTCTCATGATCTATTCTATCCATTCCATAATTTCTTTGTCCATGTGACATGTGACCCGCTCAGTTTCACTTTAAAACCCTTACTCTTTCCACAATATCCGTAATCTTGCACAATTTTCTAAACAGCTGGTTACTTATGCCAAGTCATAATTTTATTTTTAAGACAAGCGAATAATATGTCAACGTAAAAACTTTATTTCAGAAAAATACAACCGAGCTCCAAATAAAAACACTACAAATGAAACATAATTTAAATTTTGAACTGTACCTATGTGTCGTTCGTTGACTTCAGTGTGCCTTGGCAGTTGAGTGTGTCATGCTCTCTCTAATGTCTCTCTGATGGTGGCACATGTGTTGGATCATTCGGTTCCCTTCATGATGGTTGAGCTGAGTGGTGCCGATCGATGTGTCATGTTCGTGAACCGGCGCCGTCAGTTAGGATTGGTCATATCTTAGCTGCCTCCACCTGTTTTTAATTACCTATTTATTGTATATTTAATTGTTTGTTTTACTCTAGACGCTTTTAAGTGCGTTTTTTTTACATCGTTCTCACATATATGTATTTTTCCTACAAGATTATTGTAACCAAATACTTGTAAAACACATTTTTCTTTTTTAAAAGAGTAAGTTTGGAGTTTCTTGTCCGTTCTTCTCCATAACAAGCTACATTGCCGGATGGACGGTAGAATCAATTATTATTACATTTAATTTTTATTTTTGACGTTCGAAAGTGCCGCTTAATGGCCTAATTGAATAAAGAAATTTTGATTTTGATTTTGAACTCGGTGTTTCTGGTTTCGTTTCTTAGTCTTTTAAACCGACTTCCGAAATTAAAGTTATTTTTCACTTCTCAGTGTTTTTATTTGGATTTCGCTTAAGCACTATTTCACCTAATGATACTGTTTTGTGAATGATTTTTATGTTTCAGTTTTTAGTGGTGGTACATAGTTTAGTAGGCACGTTCTATATTCATGGATAATCAACAGACATGCGATTGGAGCAAACCCAAGAGGATTACTTGATAAAAAAACAAGTATCAACTCTGTTTAAAATAATTTGTTCATCAATATTTAAGATCAATTAAATATATAAAATTTATACGTAAATTATCCAAACCAAATTTAAAAAAAATGTGAAATAGAGATAAAAATTATAATTAAATTAAAATAAGCTTTTAAACTACAGGTCTAGCGCCTAAGTGTGTCAGTTCCTGAGGTATGGGAGCGGTTCGGGAGGGGTGACAAGTGACGTCACATGACGTGTCCTAACTGTCTCGCTATACAAGTAATACATTTTAATGCAGATATCTCTTACGATATGCTTATGATATTGACGAGCGTGTACCTAGCCCTCAGTTTCCCACCTTAAAATTATCGCAGAATTAATGTGACAAATTGTCAAGCACGCGTTAGCTGCTGTGATTGGATGAATGAATTTTCGACAGCCAATCACAGCAGTTAACGCGTGTTTGACAATTTGTAACATTAATTCTGCGATAATTTTTAGGTGGGAAACTGAGGGTCAGTCAAATTGATTAATATTTCGGCGTGTGACAATAAAATCACTTTCATTATCTGATTCCCGACTTCGTAAATTTATAATAAACTAGCTTTTGCCCGCGACTTCGTTCGCGTGGAATAGTGACTTCTGATGCCGACTCTTGACCAATAGATGGCGCTGTATGTCCGGAATAAATTGTATTTTATTTTTTGTAATAAAAACTATCCTATGTCCATTCTCAAGTTCCAAACTATGTCTGTACCAAATTTCACACAAATCGGTTCAGTAGTTTAGGCGTGAAGCAAAGACAGACAGACAGACAGAAAGACAGACAGACAGACAGACAGAGTTACTTTCGCATTTATAATATTAGTTTGGATTGATCCATGATCTCGTCACTAACTGCCAGTTTCCCAGGTCTCAATTATCGGGCTGTTAACGTAATCGACGATTAATCGCCTGTTAATTCTGCTTTCAGTTTCTCAACACCTAAATGTGACAAGCGTTTAACAATTTGTCACATTTGAGAAAAATCTCGAATTAACCACATGTTACAGCAGTTTTGGGTTTCTGAGAACCATTTTCAATGCTTGATTTCTCAACAAATAATTATAATATAATATAAAACGTTTATATTATCTCTTCTGAACAAATAACCTGTACGTGTGAGGACCTTAAGGAAAGGTCTTTTACATCTCTTTGATTCAATGATAAACAAACAAATAGTGATTGTTTAAATGCAAAATAAATATATATTGTTGTTTATTAAATGTACTTTTCATTTCTGAGTTTCAAAACATTATATCGAAAACTTCGCTCGATCAAATAAAAAAACTAAAAAGGACTCTAAAACGATATTTTTTTGATCATTTTCTGATTTTTCTAGAAGATTATGAAATATTCACTACCTAAAACACATATAGTAAAGAAGTTAACAACCTATAGAACTTTATTCACAGATTAGAATTTATAAAACAGTTTAATTGTTTTAATAATAAAATTATATATAACACAGCGGCCGCCATACGGCTCTTCAGACACCCGCGAGGCAGGACCTATGTTAATTTTGTTCGCGCTCGACTTCCCGCTAATCTATCGACCGATTTATTATGAGACCACACTGTAACTAAATCAGTAGGCTAGGAAAGTTTTTTAACAGACTTCAAAGAAGACCGAAATATTCGTCATTGGTGTATTTAATTTTGTTTTTTTGGGTTATGAGTCAAAATAAAAATAATAATTGCGAATATTAGTCAAAATAAAAATTCAAAATGGCGCCGACCGAATTTTTAGATATTTTTGTCATGGGTGTCATTTTCATGGTTTTTGGGGTCAATAAATGCTAATATATAGTGTCAAAATTAAAATACAATGATGGCGCCGACCAAAATTTTCGTCATGGGTGTCATTTTTTTTAAATAAATTTTGGTCAAATTCGCAATTCGCGACCCCCAAAACCATGAAAATGACAGGTCCATGACGAATATTTCAAAAAATTCGGTCGGCACCATCTAGGAATTTAATTTTGACCCCAAATTCGAGAAAATCATGCGGCCCAAAAAATATGTTTGAAAATGTGCAAATAGCGCTCTTTCATATGATACCCCGGGCATGTAGCGTAGTATCACAATTCGAATTTTTAAGACCACCTTTCAGAACCTGCTGAAAAAAAAACCTTCTTATTTGCAAAATAGTTGGGCAAACGTCATCTAAAACTATTCCAAATTTCAAGTTGATAGCATTAGTAGTTCTTGAGATATCCAGCTGTGACAGAGGGACAGAGAGAGATGAGTCGCACCATAAGTCTACCATTATGGTACGGAACTCTAACACAGAAAATACAAATTTAAAGCGTTTCACACTGTAACGGATCGCACACTATTCAACTTTGTAAATATCTTATTTATTTTGGACGTTGCTATGGTATATTATATTGTATTTACCTATTTCATTGTAAGTAGTTTATTGTTGAGGTAACTTAGTTCACAAGTGGAATACAAGTAATTTGGAAAACTTTTTGTATAAGCATCGTATTTAAATATGAGGAAAATGACGATTTTATTTAGGGATCAGCATAGTTAAATAATAATTGTATAATTTAAATAATCAATAAAATTACAATCTTCTATCTATACATAATAAAATGGTAGTCTCCGTCTGTCAGTCTATTCACGCTAATCTTCGAAATTACTGAACAGATTTTCTTGGGATTTCGCAGTAGGATTAAACTTAGTTTTCAGCAACATTTAGCCTTTTTTTTAATTAAAATTGGTAATCGGGACAAAGTAATGGTATTTTTTTTACTCTAAGACCGTCTCATTTACATTTTCCGACACTGACAAGTAGACCAGAAACATGAAGTAAAATAAAAAAAAACAGGAATCATGAGTTGTGACTCTCTAAGTATCAGAAGAACAGAAACATAAAATAAATATATCTGGGGATGGAATCATAATTATGTGGCAAAGACTTTCAAATTACCAGGATATTAGAATCATGAAGAAGTAGATCGAAAATCTATATTAACCCGAGCGAAACCGGGACGGGCAGCTAGTGTTAACATAAATTAACAAAATCATTCGTAGGTTAGGTACACTTAAATTAATAAAAACAGGTGTAAATATTATTTACATGTTTCAGATATCGTCGAGGGTGTAGAGAAACGACTACACTTTTATAAAAACGGAACACTAACGCATACAGAATACATACCGCCGATTAATGTAATCAGTTCAGTAACTTACGACCCAGTTCAATACAGGGTGCTATTTGGAGATTATAGCAACGTGAACAATTCAATATCCAGTTTTGACCTATCAACCAGGACAATACAATCGTTAGTTACGAGTAAACGAAGCAATTTCATAGGTGGTATCGCCTACGACCCGGTCACACAATTACTGTTTTGGCTGGAAGTAGGAAAGTATATTTACTCGTTTTCATTAGATCCTGCGTTTTCCAATAAATCAGTTGACGGAAATCTTTTAATTATCGCGAAGAACAACGTATTTGATATAGCTGTGGATAGCTGTGGAGGGTGCGTTACTAACGATATTATACACACACAGCGGCAAAATTAGCGAATCATAAAAAATATCAAAAATCTTAATGGTAGGCCACTGCAGGGTAGTTTTTTTTTTTAAATAAATCCTTATATACCGAATCTTATCTTATTCACAAATTGTAATCTTTACTTAAAATTGTAAAGAGAGATCAAAGGAGATTGCCCATCTTGTATGGAGAAATGTACTGACCGAAACATTTTAGTGTCCTGATAAAAACACCTTTATTTGATTATGTTACCTTAATTAATTACACGTACCAACTTTAGTCAATTTTCATTACGGGAGTTAAGAGATATTGAACAAAATATATTAATTTTTAGGTTACAGTAGATTCACAGCAATATGGACTCTATGCCAACTTGTTTAAGATTTGTATTCGTTAGACATTTGTTCAAGTGCTGTTAAGATATATAATGTTATTCTTACTTACCGGTGTAGATCCAAGCCCGTAATATGGTCCAATATATTATCAAGAATCTTCGACAAAATGTTATGTCTGCGCATATATGGCGCCAACATCAAAGAACAATTGAGACACCAACTTCGAACAGTAGCCATGTAGGAAATCACAAATATAAAGTCCTGTCTTATTAAGCATTATTTGCACAAACACACGGCGGTGTTGTAGTGATAAGTATTTAGTAACGGCGGAACGTAAAACTCATGTTGACCCAACAAAACACAAACAAAACAAATGAAAAGACGACTACTGTCACTGTCAAATGAAATGACTGACAGTTATATAGGCATGCTACGAAATCGACAATATAATCGATTTCTAAAAACATGATTCATTTTTATCTTGGTTTGCATTAAACTAGTAAACCACACCAATTTCAATATAAGTTTGTTCTTTACATTAAAGAGGCGAATCCGGATGGTTTGATTCAGTTATTTAGGTAGATTATTAAAAAAAAAACGATTCTTCGATCTTCTTCTATAATCGATGTCAGTTCTTGTCACCATGATTCTGACACAAGAAACTTTTTTTAAGTACTGTCCATGGGCATTCTCCTTTCAAAAAAAGAATTGTGTCACAATCATTTCTGGACAATAAATTGAAACAAAAATATTTCAAGTATTTTGACTTATTTTCTAAAAGATTCCTAGTGGGGTTCATTTTCTTGAATTAATAAGTATTTACTTCCGTTTCTTAGCTCAAACATATTCCGTCATTTATGTTAGGGTTGAGGCATGTTGACATGATCGGACATCGATTAATCAAAGAATCGTTTTTTTATAATCTACCTGAAACGAAATGAATCCTTGAATCGATCCAAGGATCTCCTGTATCGAACCGATTCACCTCTTTAATGTTAAGAACTATTTGATTTTGAAATTGGTTCTATTTACTAGTTTAATGCAAACCAAGATAACAAATGAATCATGTTTTTAGAAATCGATTATATTACAGATCTGGTAACATGCCTATTACTGTCAGTCATTTCATTTGACAGTGCCAGTCATATGACAGTAGTCGTCTTTTCATTGGATTTGTTTGTATGTTTTGTTGCGTCGAGTTGCGTTTCTTAATACTTATCTTATCAATACAACACCGCCGTGAGTTTGGGAAAATAGTGCTTAATAAGACCAGGCTTTATATTTGTGATTTCCGACATGGCTACGGCTCGAAGTTGGTGTCTCAAATGTTCTTTGATGTTGGCGCCATATATGCCCAGACATAATATTTTGCTGCATTTCAGCATTTTAATTCCTGTAAATATATTGACCATATTACGGGCTTGGATCTACACGGGTAAGTAGAATAACATTGTATGTCTTACCAGCACTTGAACAAATGTCTAACGAATGCAAATCTTAAATATGCTGACATAGAGTCCATAATGCTATGAATCTACTATAGCCTAAAAAGGAACATATTTTGTTCAGTATATCCTTAACTCCCGCAATGAAAATTTACTGAAGTTGGTACATGTAATTAATTAAGGTAAACTAATCAAATAAAGTTGTATTTATCAGGACACGCAAATGTTTGGGTCAGTACATATCTCCATACAAAATGGGTATTCTCTTTTCGTGAGTTTCGGTATATCTGGAGAGTAATCTCCGAATCCACTACTAGTTCCGCTACTATTGCCATTGTGAGTAGTTTTAAGACAGCAAAATTTGTTTTAAACTTTGTGAAAATTTATAGTATTTACTTTTACAGATACATTTACTGGATCACAGACTATGAGATAGCGAGGGCTCGGTTTGATGGCTCCGATAGTGAAGTTCTAATACACAGTACTGTTTGGCTACGACGAGGCTTGGCCATCGACCAACAGACACAAAAAATGTACTGGATTAACAAAATTCATGTATTTGATAATCAGATATCAATTGAAAGTGCCGATTTGAAAGGAAAAAACAAAACAACATTATATATTATAAAAAACGAAACATTTGCAAATTCATTGACCGTATCAAAAGATTTCATCTACTGGAGGGGCAGAGATCAAAAAGGAATTTTTCAGTTACCTAAGAATACACCACAACAACGTGTGGAAGCAAAACTGTTTTCAATTTCACACTCAGAGTTCAAATGGTATAGTCAAAGTATAGTAGCAAACTATACAATTAAGGAACAAATTGAAAAAAATCAGAACTGCGAAGATCTAAAGAGCCCGATACGGAATTACTCGGAGCCAGATGTACGAGTAAGCGTGCTTTGTGTCCACGGTACGATAGTTAGTGCGGAAGCTCGTTGTGAATGTACACAGGGTTACACCGGTGAGAGTTGTGATGTTTACATCTGTCAGAACTATTGTCTTCAAGGAGATTGTAGTGTCAGTGCTGAGGGACAACCTAAATGCAGGTAAAGTTTGTTAATTTCAATAAGGACTAGCGAACATTTTAGGGTCATTTTCGCTTGTTACTTGTTTAGCGCTGCGCAGCGAGGCACCACGAAGTGCATTGTTAAGCCGCGGGGTTGATTTGGATTTTGTCACTGTAAAGTGTACATTTTTGTATTGTAAATAAATTCAAAGCAAATTTTGAAAAGCTTGTGCATTGCTCGTAGCGTCGCGTCCTGTGACTGTGTGACCTGACCTAATGCTCGCTTTCACCTACATCAAATTGATCCTCTAGCATCCACGTCATCACCATAATTTGCTCAGAAGGAAACTTCTTAGCATCGAAATCTATTGTTAGGATGCCTGGAACACTGATTCGCGTCGAAAATTATTGTACTCGTATATACCTATCTAGGCAATATAATTATACTATACGTATAGTGCCTTGTGACATTTTGTGGGTTAGAGATGCTAAGGGTTTTATTCATAAAAAATCTTAGTTTTAACATTGATCAGCAGATTCTGAATTCAAATTCCCAATAAAAACGTGTTTAAAGAAAGTTCTTACAAATAAGGATGTTTAAATAATTATGTTTGACACTGTTTTGTGTTATTTAAGTCAATTTAAGCTATTAGCTTATCACGTTACGAAGGTTTTTGTTTACTATAATAGAAGTCGTATTACGTAATATTGCTAATTGAACATGTTTCATTAAGTACGACAAAAGCAAAATTAGCGTCAGCAGTATTGTAAACTGGGTTAAAGTCAAGATTGCATAAATCACATTCGAGTTTGTTTGTGTTTAATTGCGTTTTCGTCTGGGGACGATTTAGCATAAGCAACGTTAAGTTTAGGGTTAGTAGAACAGCGTGATGGTGGGATAGTTGAGTTAGTAACAAGCGTAGCATATGATAAGTTGGATTTGATCATCATATGATCCAGACAGGAACCAATCTGATGAGTAGGCAATGTGTGTGCGGGGAGAAAACCATGGTATGAGTAGATATTAAGGTAATCTTGGGTCCCAGGGTCGTAGTTTTCAGATTTAATGTTTATATTTATAATCACCTGTTAATATAACATTCTTAAAAGAGGTTAGTGCTTCAAGGATCTGGTTTAAGGATGCGTGCAAAGAGTCTAAGTTTCTAGCAGAAGTGGACTTATATATAGTGATTATTGCTGTATTTGTGCCAATTTTGATAACCAAACAATTACCCACATAGTCTTAAAGTATTGGTTCTTCGATTATGACCATTAATGATTTCTTACAATAAACAACCACACCATCGTTTTGCATCGTTTTGCAATTTGCACCTTTTTTGCTACAGGATCAGCTATGTAATATAAAAATTAAAATACATTTATAAATGTAGCAAAGAGCAAATTTTCTTAAATGTCAGGTCATCTTCTTCTTAGATGTTATGCTCTTAACAGAGCGGTCGTGGTCGTCATGAATTGTTGACACTTTTTGCGGAACACGTAATGCGTCTCGAAATTTCTCGACACCTTACCTGATTACCCGGATGAGGGTACATTCGTGCACGGGACTGCCCACAGCAGACTTGATCTGTTCGTTCCAACGCATGGATGACCTTCCATGCGGTCCAGTGCCTTCCACTTTTCCTTGGAAGACTAACCGCTTTATGGACTGACTGTCTCGCCTTGAAACATGTCCGAAGAAATTGAGTATTCGGGACTGTACTATTGCGGAAAGACGCTGTTTGATGTGGAGTTCTTGAAGTAAAAAAGACATTTGTCCAGAACTCGGTCCACGATACTCCGAGCATTCTTCTCCAGCACCACATCTCCAGAGCGTCTATTTTTTTTTCACCTCCCTCAATGTCCACGTATTTGCAGCGTACAGAAATAGGGTAAAATTAAAAGACAGGTAAACTTTGTTAAATATATAACATCACTTATAAAGAGCGTCCTCAACCTAGTGTACCGGTCGCGCACCTCATTCTCCTGTTACAACTTGCCACAAATATGTTTTGTAACGCTATTTCATAATTTCATTATTGCAGTTGTAAGGCCGGATACTCCGGGGAAAGATGCGAAGTAAACGCGTGCTATAAGCATTGTTTGAACAGCGGTGTCTGTTCCCTGAACGATGAACATCAGCCAGCCTGTCAATGCACAACGGATTATGGAGGTGCAAGATGCGACGTTTACATTTGTAAGGATTATTGTGTACAAGGAAACTGTAGTATCAATGCTGAAGGACAACCTAAATGCAGGTAAATCATGTTCTCCAAGGAATTCGTTGCATAGATTTATAATTCTTTTGGAGGGTAAAGACTCCATCTCAAATAGAGAAGGTACCAGCAGTTATCAATACACTTGCTGAAAGTGAGTTGGCGATTTCGGATCTACAATAAAACTAAATCCTAGTTCCCTCACCGATATCAGTGTTGTCTAAGATAAACTTATACAGCTTCCGAAACGCAGAGCAGTGGTCGCACACCTTGTTTGCCTGTTACATCTAGACACAATTATTTGCTTGTTTTCTTTATTATAGGATAACTCTTTTACTCCTTCGTTATTTCAGCTGTACTGCTGGCTACTCTGGTGAACGCTGTGAAGTTAATGCATGCCTTGAGTATTGTTCAAACAACGGTGTCTGTTCCCTCAATGAGGAGGACGAACCAGTCTGTGAGTGCACTGCAGATTATGAGGGTAAAAGATGCGACGTGCCTACATGTAAGGACAGTTGCGTTACTGACAAAACACAAACTAAAAACAGGTAAAACATGTTCGTCTCATTGAATACTAGTTATGACAAGCACCTGAACGCTTTCATTGGACGCTGAATGTAAACTCGATAGGTGCAATATGATGTCAAAAAAAGAAACCTCCTTCGAAAAATATAATTTTGCAATATGCCCGCCTAAGGCAAGAGCGTACATCAGGTGGAATACGACTTAGGAGGAACTGCGGTCGCAGACATACCAGAGAATTTCCTAAGTAAAAGTAATAATTCGAGGAATATGATAAGGAAAGGTTAATACTGCCACTATGTTTTTTTTTTCATTTATAGTTGTCAAATTTGTAACCTCTGTTGACTAATGTCTCTCTGATGTGTTGGATCATTCGGTTCCCTTCATGATGGTTGAGCTGAGTGGTGCCGATCCATGTGTCATGTTCGTGAACGGGCGCCGTCAGTTGGGATTGGTCATATCTTAGCTGCCTCCGCCTGTTTTTAATTACCTATTTATTGTATATTTAATTGTTTGTTTTACTCTAGACGCTTTTAAGTACGTTTTTTTTACATCGTTCTCACATATATGTATTTTTCCTACAAGATTATTGTAACCAAATACTTGTAAAACACATTTTTTTTTTAAAAGAGTAAGTTTGGAGTTTCTTGTCCGTTCTTCTCCATAACAAGCTACATTTCCGAATGGACGGTAGAATCAATTATTATTACATTTAATTTTTATTTTAGACGTTCGAAAGTGCCGTTTAATGGCCTAATTGAATAAAGAAATTGTGATTTTGATTTTTTTGATTTTGACACAATTTTGAGTATCGTTTGGGGCTTCTAGTGCTTCCTAAGATAATGAATCATCAAAAAGGTAAACATAGGGACATAATGTATATCTTTCTATTTCAGTTTATGGAATATCTTTTAAATTGGTTCAATATTGGAGGAGGAAATAGGCGAGAGCCAAACGTCGAATTATGACTTTTACTTAGGATATTCAGTCGGATGTCTGCGACGGCTTTTCCTCTTAAGGGTACTCCAAACATTTGAAGGACTGCTATAGTCGTGCCAGACCCGATTGGTCGAGAGGCCGGCTGACAACAATGACTCACTATTTTCTTAACGCGAACTTTAACTATAGGTAAATTTCTAACGCTCATTAAAAAAATAAATACACAGTCATCTGTTGTCCCTAGATTTCAACTTTATATATGTTCTCAATGCCTCATTGGATCATTGGTCTAGTGGTTGCAAGCTCTGTTGCTGAGCATGAGGTCCTGGATTCGATCTTTGGTTTGAACATAATTGTTTTTGAGTTTGTGGATCTAGAACTGGGAAGCAGCAGTCTGGATTTGTGTCCGGTTGATGATAATAGGCTGAAATGTCGAAAGAATTAAACCTTTCTGTTGATTTAGAATTCAAGTATTCATAATTATAATCAAATCGTAAATCTCAATTTATGAATGTCACACTACAGTCATTCGCTGGTACAGTCAGCGGCATACAATTGGTAACGATTTCTCATTCACAGCGCCTTTATTTCGTAATAGTCGGATAGATTTTCGTAGTGCTGGTGCGTTTGATTGTACGTTTTCTGACACATCCCTTTACATTTAAATTTTATTGTTTTGGAATTAACAAGTACATTCACATTTCACTAGAAGAAAACAAAGATTAAAATTATTTATTGGGTTATTATGGCTCATTTACCATTAGGTCGTTTTAATCGATTCGGTTGCAGCCCATATTCGGTCGGTCAGCTGTACTCGGCCGCAGACCGTTCTTCTTCTTCAAAATTCCTTTTATTAGGTTAGGTTAGGTTAAAACGGGCTGTTTTCCGCAACTCCACGACCAAGCGCGTATTTTGCGTACAAAGTATTATATTTTATAGCGCTTATTTTCCTTTTATTATATCGCACTCTTAATAAAATTCCTTGTCGACTTAATGCAAACAGCCCAATTCGGTTAACCGATCCGGTTCAACCGTCGACGTATACGGTGGCCGATCTAATATAAACGCGCCATTAAGGCTAATCTACACATATCAGGGGCGTGCCCGGGACGTGGACGGACCGTGCCCCGTCAGGGGCTCAAAAAATATCGGTGCGTACATTTTATATGAACTCGTTCACACACGTCCGTGCACGGGCCAGTGACGGGGCTTCAGTGCCTGGTCCTACGCCGTGACGTGCACGGGCGTGCCTATATTTTCCCTGCACGTTGTCGATTTTTCTTTAATAAATATGAATGACGAGTAATAAATAGAGGCAGTACGCATAATTATATAGCGTTTTGTACGATTTATCTCACTCAAATTATATGGATTCTAAATATAAAAATAATATATGGAATGAAATCGGACGAAAATTAAACTGTGAGGGTAAGTAACATATTTTTTTTAAACTTATTAAATGCGATGTATTTGCCATGGAACGGTGCACGGACCGGTGACGGAGCTTCAATGCCTGGGCCGACGCCGTGACGTGCGCCGCGTGCGCGGGTGTGCCGATATTTTCGAATATATTTTCAAAGTCTATAGCGGACATAGGTAGAAACATTTTTGTGTTTTATATATTAGAATTATAGGATGAATTTCAGAAAAATCGACAACGCCATCTACTAGCAATACCGGAACCAGCACACAATGCCATGTTAATTTTTGTGTGTGCTTTGTGTCTATCATATATCAGAGATGGCGCTGTGTTGCAAAATGTATGGTAAAATGTTTTTTTAAGTAATCATGATAAGCATTTGCATTTTTTGTTAGTTTTCTGTATATTGTGTAGCTCTCTGCCCTGCCACGATTCTGATACTGAGTCTTGTACCTCTTCCATTTCCTCTCCATCTATAGCAATTGCAATCGAAATCAACTCCTCTGTATCTATTATTATATTATCTGTGTCTGTATTAAACAAACACATGACTTAGTTATATTGCGTGTTGTAATTTATATTTCACTACATTACACTGAAGCGATACTCTGATACGAAAACAAAATGGTGACCGAGGAGCACAGATCGCGGCCTGTCTACGGTCCTGTCACATCCCTGACGTGTGTGAACAGAAAGTCCCTGACGGGACTCGGGAGGCACGGTATCAGCACGGCCACAGCCCTGTCACGTCACGGGCACGTCCCTGATACGTGTGGATAGAGCTTTACCCTGTTTAAAATATTCACTGTTTCAGATGTATTACCGGTAACTCTGGAGAAGGGAAAGTTAACGAATGCCATCAGTATTGCTTAAACAACGGTATATGTTCCATGAATGAAGAGAATGACCCAGTCTGCCAATGCACAGCAGATTATGAGGGTGAAAGATGCGATGTTCCCGCCTTTCTCATCAAATGTTTCTTATACGCATATAAGAGTAAGGAAAACTACTTTTTTTGTAGATATATTACCGGATCTTGAAAATGCCTGCTCGCTTGGCACTCGTTGTCGGAATACTCAGAATATGAAAAGCTATTTTCTGAAGCTTTGGCAATCTGAAAGTTTGTTGTCTCCACAGATACAATATCAGTTTATTCTGTTTCTATAGGCATTGTCAAATATTCTTGTGTTCGAAGTTCGTCCGTAATGATCGCTTTTTCTTTTCTTATAAATCGTCGAAAAAATGGTTTTATTCGAACTGTATACTTCTAACTGTTGATTTTGATAGAACTCTGTTTATCATATCCAGTATTGAAAAAATGTCGTCAACAACTCAAGTCGCTCATGTATTTTTTTCCGTTATTTTTAGACGAGGGTCTTAAATTTAATTTGTAGACATAGCACACTCACAAACTTTTTAAATAATCTTTATGCTATTTACAATATCATAATAATCTCCTAATTACATTTTTACGCTTTCTTTATAGATATACCGCTGCCGGTGACAGTAAGCAAAGGAGTGAAGCCGACGTGTGCTTCAACCGTTGTCTGAAAAACGGAGCTTGTTTGGCACGAGTAAAATATGTGTAGTTCTTGAAGAATTCACTATCACCTCTACCATCACCCAGTATAACAACTATAACCTCAGCTTAATTTATAAGTTTGCTACTGCATAAGGCAAAAAAAAATAGTTTATCATCATTCCAACAACTGTCCGTCATTTTATTAGAATTCACTTCAGTTTTATCATGAATGAATGATTTCTTTTGCTGACTTACAAACATTTATGTTAGTTTATTTTATGATATTAAAGAGATCATGTTTTTTTCTAAGAAAAATGCTGTTTTAGCTAAATTTTACGCAAATAGTTTTTGTACATGTTATGCCTTTAAAACATTTAAACTATTTCTAAGATGTAGAGTGTTTAAATGTGAGGATTCTAGGATAAGGGAAAACTGGCTTACAACTGCTGCCAACATATCCCTTGTACAGCGATTTCTATTTTGAATACTTTCTTTATTCGTTGAATTCACCTAAAAAATATGCCGTATCTATGAACAAATTGGATTATCCCGTAATATTGGTTATGCGTCAATGTTGATTATAAAACTGCTATATTTTTACTTAGGTCATCAAATTTTTCTAATACTTTATAATTTAAGTTTCTGAGTTGTGTGTGTACTAATCAAATGGACTGTCATTATCATCATCAATATTTCACCCGAAAGACGTCCACTGCTGGACATAGGCCTACCCCCGGTCACCACATTGGACTATACCTGAAATAATTTTCTTTTTCTTTTATTTATAACTGAGCTTAGTACTTACTTTTATTTACTTTTGTACTTTGACCGTAAAGGTCTACTCGTAGGTACCTACATATTTTTATTTGCATTTGTTTTAGGTTTAATTTTTCTTGGGATTTTCAATATAAGTTATAACCGTGTAATACCTGCATTTTTATTTTCGCTTAACACAATTATATCATAATCTTTCTTATCAATATTTTTTCACATCTAAGACGAATGAAGTTGTAAAATGTTACCAGCAAATTTTACGGTCATTTATAATCCAAAGACAAAGATATTTTATTTCAACTAGGCCACAAAGTGGCACTTTTGAACGTTAGATACATTAAAATTTACAAGGAATAAAAATTGATTCTACCGTGCATTCGGAAAGTGTTATGGAGAAGAACGCACAAGAAACTGCACACTTACTCTTTAAAAAAAAATGTCTTTTTACAATATTTAGGTACATAAGTACATACATTAATAAATTTATATGTGTGAGGACAATGCTCCCAGAATCACTACATACTATACTACTTAGAGGTACAAAGTATTAAAAGTACTCACACATGTACTGTGCAGTTACATAATAGGTACTAGAAAAACACTAGCATCCGAAGCAGTTAAGTTAAGACCAATCCCAACTGACGGCACCCGTTCACCAACATGACGCATGAATCGGCACCACCCAGCTCAACCATCATGAAGGGAACCGAATGATCCAACACACGCGCCACCATCAGAGAGACATTTGAGAGAGCATGACACACTCAACTGCCAGGGCAAACACAAGTCAAATACGACACCAAGGTATAGCAAATGGTAGATTTACAGTTGGGTACATAGTACTCACACACGTGCTGCGCAGTTATACAATACTAAAAGAAATTGAGTCTATATAATACAAATATATTCATACAGTCTTCAGCAGGTCCAACAATTCTACAAAACAATAATGTTCTGCATATCACTTGTTTTTGCGCCCTAGTGTTTGTGGAGCAAGACTAGCATTGAGCCAAGCATTTTTATCAGTGATGTAATCCCCCAACTTATAATATGCCTGCCTGCATAGTGTGCGTTTTATACAAGTTTTAAATTTCGTCTCATTCAGTTCTAGAATGTGGGGAGGAATATTATTGTAACATTTTGTACAGTACCCCATGAAAGAAGAGGCTACTTTAGCCAGTCTGAAACCTGGTTGAACTAATTGGTCCCTATTTCTAGTAATGTAATTATGTCTATCTCCGTTTTTACTAAAAAGATGTAAATTCTTTCTCACGTACATGATGTTTTCATAAATATATTGACAAGGAACCGTCATGATGTTAATGCCCTTAAACAGTTCCCTTAGAGAATCGCGCCGGCGAAGATTGTATATCGCTCTGATGGCTCGTTTTTGCAGAATAAAAATTGACTCAATGTCTGCAACCCTTCCCCATAGTAAAATACCGTAAGACATTATACTATGAAAGTAACTAAAATAGACCAGCCTCGCGGTATCTATATCACTAAATTGACGAATCTTTCTAACAGCATAAGCTGCCGAACTTAGCCGCCCTGCAAGTGATATTAAATGAGGACCCCATTGTAACGTTGAGTCTAGCGTGATCCCCAGGAAAACCGTTTTATCGACGAATTCTAGCTTCTCCTTGTTTAATATAACCTCGGCATGCTATTGGCAGGTACGCCATCCACAGTAACATAATAAATCCAATATTACATAGATGTTAGGGCATTAGTGGGCTCTTGAACTCTTCTCAACATCAACGGTTTCATTTCCTGGCTAGGAATGTTTATTAAAAAAAAAACAATCCAGTTTTAGTTTTCGTCGAAATCGGGCCCGAGACTACTTTGGGTGTTTTTCGTTATCCCTTATATATGTCAGTATGTATAATATGTAATGTATGTATGTGTTAGACTTGAGGAAGTACCCTTTTTTTTGTATGAAGAATATTCTAAACGCAATCAAAATTATTGTAATGCTGAATGTAGTTTAATTCCCGAGATGTCGAATCCGGCTATTTTCTGCAAAAAATAATCATCACCTAACGTTTAATAGGGAGGTACATACTTAACGTAGGAAAAAAGTCCTTTGTTAAAAAAGAGCCCTTTCCTTAACTATGCCGTCAGTTATTAGAACGCGTTGATTTTGAAAATAAAAGACACGTGATGTTATTACACCATTCGATCGTGTCACTAATAAGGATTAATTTTGATAAAGTAATACTGCTCATAACTTCGGATTTACCCAAACACGTCCACATGTAAAATTCACCTTTGTATACATCATAATAAATAGAAAAGATATTTACGTTGAGATAAGGTTGTTGTTCCAGACATAGCGAAATATGTGTATACTATATACACACCTCTGCGAAACCCTTTGGGGCATATCGGCGAATTGAAATATAGAAAAATACAAAAGTGCGGTTTTATTAGAAGTATCAGAAAGACATTTCGAGTTTGTAGACAAATCGAACGAGATCGAAATATTAAAAAACTTAATTTAAAACATATAGGAGACAGGAGAAGTGCCTAGTGTTAAGGAACGTTTAAAAAGAAAGTTTTCATGTTTGTATGATTTAGCTTCTTTAGAGAGTTTTTTATTAGCACTTAAATCATACATTCATAGGGTAGTTAGTAATAAAAATAATACAAAGATTTATTTATTTGGCCTGCGCAAATGTGATCACATTTCTGAATTTCGGACAAAGCTCAAGTGGCTTTCCATACGTCTTCGCCGGGATTCTCATATTTTATATCTGCTTTACAGTATTCTATACATTCCTACAACACCCTCTTATCTCAAAGAACGTTTCAAGTTCTTTACACACAAAATAGATATGTGAAGTTATTATAAAACTTGGGACTAGAGATGCCGATGCATTCCACCAGCTTTTACGACAAATCGCTTACGGTTCAAGCGGTGCGGTTATGGAATGCTTTGCCCGTGTCAATAAGGCGTGCTCAATCTCTGCCCATTTTTGAAACTATGGCAAAGAATCACTACCTCTCTCGTTGATAGTTGTTTTTCTTGATTTAATTTTTTTTGTTACATACTTATAACTGTATATATTTGTCTATATAATATATATTATTTTATATATAAATAGTACACCAAAGACTACCTACAGTACTGTCTTTTCTTTCATTTTTCAAATCTATACAAAGGTTGTCTTGAAAGGATCTCTTTTAGCGATAAGGCCGCCCATTGTGTTACCCAGTGTAATGTTTTCTTCATCTATACTTTCTGTAACTTATATGGTGTGATGACGCGTGTAAAAACGCTGGCGCGTAAATAGCCCACCATATGCTGAATAATTTTATGTTAATAATTATGTGTAATTTAGATAGTCCATAGATACCTACTTATAAAATATGTATGACCGCGGTTTTTACAACAAGAATCAAAAGAACACCAAAGTCAATCTGCAACGTTTATGAAAGCCCACTCACCTTCAGACCGCTTCGAATATCACTTCTGGAAAACCGAAGACGGGAACAGCTGCAGGAGTGGTCTGCCTGAGCTCATCCAGCAGATCGCCGGCCGGCGGAATTTATTGCAAGTAATCTCAGCGAATTGAGGACACTAACACCATATCAGCATCACGATTGAATGTCTGAAGATTCTAGTTTTAAAGTTTAATATTTATTTTACACTTGGAGTCTCGGTTTTTAGCAGAAAAGTTTTTATTATTTAGCACACATTAAGGAAGAACGATGTCCATTTTACACTCGACCACAGATAATGACAAAGACAATCATTCGCGCGTTCAGCATTAGCCAATGAGAGTTCCTTATTTCATTGCAAATTTGGTACAATGGAAGACAGCTTACGCCATCTAGCGAGATATCCATCGATGATTTCTAACAGCCATCCAGCTTATGAGCTCCATACATTACAAATAAACCTAGTGCTTCTAATGATTCCTGTCAATAAATGATGAATAGGTAACGATAGCAACTAAGCGAAATGTTTGAATTTATAGATTATACGTGAATGGCGAATGTATTTAAAAAAAGCATTGACGCTTCACCATGGTGTACATAATAAAGAGAATCCTATTCTATGAAGATAACTTCATTATACAATATCTATTTTTTATTATTTTATTTTAAATCTCATCAACTTTGACATCTATTTATATAATATTGTAAATGTGCTTATTATTCATTCAAAATTCTAAATTAGAATTTTATTGTATTAAGTGAATTTATTTTTGTGAATGTTGTGTACGTCTGTTATTGACATAAGTACTAGTATAAGACCTCATTAAAATTAATATGTCCATGTTTGTGTTGTTGATGTGCCTTAAATAAATAAATATCAGTACGGTATAAAAGTACCAAAACAACCACTAATTCCTCTGACGCAAACAAATGTTTGTTGCATAAATATGAATGTGTATATTTGTTTTATTAATAACATTTTCCGTATCTGTTTGAGCATCGTAATTAATTACAGAGACAAATAGTGCAGTCGGGAATATACGAGTTACTGTGTTCCTGGGGCAAACATATGTATGATTTATTTTTTGTAGTGGCTTCTGGTAAATGGCTACTCTTTTACTACCACGGCTGACGTAAAATATGACTAAGGGATTTGGTAAAGAGGATGGGCGATTTTGTTCTCTTGATTTCCTAATCTGAACTAATAATTTAAATAAGTATAGTCACAGACACAAATCTAACTAGATAACGCAAGTCCCTCCATCTGTATGAAAACCAAGCGTGCCATTTTTTCACCAACAATTTAAAAACAAATTTACTAAAAGAAAACATTCCCAATGCCTCGATCAACTTTTTCTATACATTTTTTACAGCTCAATATGGCTTAAAAAGGCATTTCTAGATTTCGGTGGATTTCCGGTGGCGATAATGCTAAATGAAAAGCTCAGATTGCGATCATTGATCGTAACTTTACTCCATTTTTTGGCACGCGAAGTACATACAATCGCGTCATCTAGTTAGATTTATATCTGTGGGTATAGTGATTTGTGTTCTTTGGGAGTACTAAACGGATCACGTTTTTTTTGTAATATGTGCTCACAGACATTCTCTATAGAAATATTCTCTTCTTTCTTATAATGTTCATATCAGTGAATTAAACTTATAGACAGCTACACTTTTCTCCTATTTATATGTGAATAATTTTTAATTTACTCCATCATTGAGAAATCATTTAATAAAATGACCTTATATCCGGGTTTTACTGGTAATAAGTTCGTCTTATCACTTTGAGCATATATGCAAACATAACTCGTATAAGTGTATGTTCTAGTACACATCCCTTCAGGCAACAAAACCGCTATGATTGAAAACCTGCCTCCTCGCGATTGAACTAAACTAAAGTAATTCAAAGTTCTTGAAGCTGTTACATCGCGGTTAAATTTAAACTTAAGTTTATACTTACGTAAGCAATAAGGGTGCAGTTACATTGCTGCTACGCTTCGCACGTGTTTTTAGATTAGCGTTTTGTGAAAGTGTAGGACGAACGTTCCTTGCCACGATTCTAAGGATGCAAGGCTCATCATCTTCATCTGCCAAGTCTATTTACCAACTATAATTCGTTAAGATCGGCTTCCAGTCTAGCCCGATGCTGGTGAATACCGGTATTTTACATGTTTTGTTGTTTTTAGTTTCACGATATACCTTGGCATGAAAGATTGTCGGGCTTTAAGGCTGCCGACTTCCCGTCAAAACTGTCAACGATGTACGAATGACAGCTTCATCTTCATCGTATAGATGATTCTAAATTAAATAGGCATGTTTCGGCCAGAATTCAGGCACTTTGACAGCGTCAGCAATTGCCTCATGAAGGTATTTCAGGGGTTGTTCCACACATCGCTCCCAGCAAGCGCTGTTGCACCTTGAAAAGCAACTCGTGTAGCTGTTATCATTTAGACAAGAGCCAATCTTTTTGGATGCGTTGGTGGCAAATAAATAACCGTTTCCGTGCACATCTTACGCAGCAATGGAATTGTTCCTTAACGTTTGAGTTCGGTTAGCCAAACTTACGTGCGAGATGAAAAGGTTCTCAGCCATTAAGTTCTCAGCATTTACTGAAGCTTTAAAGAAAACTTGTCTGAATTGATTCGATTTATTTGCCACAACAAGTTAGTAACTTGTAGTGAATTCCATACATTGAGACCCGCAATCACGTCTCAACAGCAAAATGGATTTTTAGATCATAGGTACCGATGATCGAGTAACGGCCGTGTCATGGCGTGGCGCGGGATACACCAATCATACGAATCTGTTCAAGCCTACTTCATATCACAACGAGTCTTGTAGCCAATCAAATGCTTCATAAGGCGCCACACCACGTCAGTATGTTTCGGCGAAAGCAAACATCGTGAGAAAAGCGGCATGAACCAAAATTTCGAAGACATGCGACATCCACCAACCCGCTCTGGGCCCGTGTGGTGGATTCGGTCCTCGCACAGAGAGGAAGCCTATGTAACACGCTTCGATCGTCATTCAAACAGCAAATGGCCCATAACTTTAGAACGGCTGAACCGATTTTCATCAAACATAGCTAAGAACACTCTAAAAAGTCACATTTCAAACAAAAAAACAGCCAAGGGCGTGTCGGACTTCGCACATTTAGGGTTCCATACCAAATAAAAATCAGATTTATCAATATATTGGTATTTGTTAGTAAAGTATACGTAATAACAAACATTATCAACAAATTTCAAATTCGTAGGTCAATGGGAAGTTAAAAAAATCTTCGGAACAAAATTGTGTGACAGACGACGGACAGACAGACACGTGAGTGACAGCAATAGGGCTCCGTTTGGACCCTTCGGGTACGGAACCCTAAAAAAAGAAATCAAAATTGGTTCATCCGTTTAGGAGCTATGATGCCACAGACAGATACACAAATACTACAGGTATGTACACACGTCAAACTTATAATACCCCTCTTTTTCCGTCGGGGGTAAAAATGATTTTATTCTTTGTACATGTGTGTGCATGTACGTATATGTAAGGTTTGTTATGTTGTGTAAAGTTTCACCTTTGTATTCTAAACATTTCAAAAGTGATTATCGTGCATATTCTGTATGCCTGGTTTTCAAAGTAGGCTTTAATTAAATAGTTCTAAAATTAAATAGGCCAGAGCCTAAATCATCATTTGTCATAAAAACAGTCCACTAGTTAACACAGCCAAATTAATAGTCCAAAGCTTGGCATCGAGCCACAACATACTGTGAATTTAGTCAATGGTTTACGAATCAAATGTTTGCCAAATACGCTTTCAATTAATGTTTTGGCAGTAATTCTAAACTATCGCGCTAGGGGGCGCCAAATGCGATCCCACGAGAAATTTATTATGTAACTGGTCGTTACAGTGACGTAGCTGAATATTATTAAAGCCTGCTACACATTTGGCTACTGCTGTAACCAAACAAAATGTAATGTTTATGATTTCAAACAATTAATAATCTACAGCAATGAAGACAATGGTCAAATTAAGAAGGAGAGTAATGTGTTTAGCAGTCTATGTATATATGAATGTTTGTTCCTATATGGCGTTCCATGCAGAGACCAAACGTGTTGACCGTCGTCTTAATCTTGCGAGTGTGACAGGCTACATTAACATTGGAAAATAGAAAAATGGTGGCTTTTGGGCGCCATATAGTGAGGGCCCGATTTTTCTTCCAATCCCTTCGTGTGGGGTACCAAAATAAAGGCTTTTAAGAGGTGATTTCAAAGATATGTAAAACTTCTTTGTCTATATGTACCTAATTCGAAAAAAAAGTAAAAAAAAAAGTAATTTACTTTTTTTATTTAAAACTTTTTTTATTTTTTTCAAGACATCAAAAACCCGACTTACTTGGCTTAAAAGGCGAACTAAAAAGACTTAAACAAGAAAAAAAATATGCTCTGCTGTCGGAGGATACATCTGGTTTGGGTCAGCCAGCTTGCTAATATGTATCCTCCGACTGCACAGCATGATTTTCTTCTTGTTTACGTCTTTGTAGTTCACTTTTTAAGCAGTCGGGTTTTTTGATTTTTGAATTAACTTTTTCGTTATTTTTATTATGTAATGTTCGACAAAATGTTAAAAATGTGTTTGAGAATAAATAAAATAATGAAATGTTATATTATTAAAAATATTTTAGGTTCACCATGAGAGGTTTTCATGAAGGAATTATTGGCTGAATGGGTTATGAATCAAACAATTTGACTGTACCTACTCCATTGAATGCCTTAATGGTGCGTAAAACCAACCAAACTGAATTAAAATAAATGTTAAGTATGCGGCCTTTGGAAGGCCTCCCACTAGGTGGACTGATGACCTGGTTAAGGTTGCGGGAAGGCGCTGGATGCGAGACGCACGGGATCGGTCAATGTGGCGACGCCTGGGGGAGGCCTATGTCCAGCAGTGGACGTCTTTCGGCTGAAATGATGATGATGATGATGCGGCCTTTTAATTCAACTTTTATTAAAGGTCTCATAAACTACTTTAAAAGCTTTTTACACTATGTAGTAGATAGAATTTGTAACATATTTCAACGTGACTCTATGTAGAATAGTTTTAACAGCGTCCACAGTTCAGGTTTACGTTTATAGATACAGTTTTAACGGCTCTATGTGGAGTTGTTTAAACTGTAAGAGCCAGTATTACAGTCTGTACAAAGGTAGCTTTGGATGATTGCATTTTTGCCCCGGTTGAATGCCATAATTACTGAAACAATTACAAAATACTATTCAATAAATGATGTTTAATTTGGGCAGATCTGAAGATATGTCTCGGGATTGCTGCAATCGCATAATAATAGTACATTATGGTACAAGTGTGTAATGTTGGTGATTACCGCTGAGGCGCCATTGAGACCCGAACCATTAGGTGAGGGTCTTAAGAGAGCCGAGGACGGTAATCATCAGTACACACGTGTATCATACGACGTTTTTCAACACACTTGTGAATAAAATAATACAAAAAAATCATTACCAACAGTGAAAACGAGTTGTGAATTTTTTTTCGCAATGGCGGGCAAAATTAATCAGTTTTCCTATGCCCGCGCATCTAACAATGGCGATCGACTACAGACTAAAAATAATGAGTTATCTTTTTTTGGGTTTTCGCGGATAGCGAAATTGAAAGATTAGCCACGTACAAAATGGGGAATTTCAAGTTTTCTTTATTACAGACAAAAACAAAAGTTATATGTCAGTGAAAATGTATTTATTAAACACGTACAAGTTGAAATTATCTATTTAAATACGAAGTTGCATGAAATGTGTTGCATTTGTACTATTGAGCACGATCTTTTTTGTATCGAAACTTTTTTAAGAACAAAGCAACTCAACCAAAAAATTAAAAAAAAAACTCTTTATCTCACTTGTGAATAATAGTAATGAAAAAGTCAAAGTTTGATAACAGGTGTCATTATAATAATAATAATGCCTATGTGTCTAATTGCGGTGAAATTAGAGCCACTTTATGAGCAAGTGAGTTGAAAAATAAATTTATTCATGAACTAAGGACTGGATACATTGCATGGTTAAGTGAGATAGGCATTAAAGATCTTAATCTAGTTAAAGGGTGCAGTAATGTTCTTCTAGATAGGTGACAAAGTCACCTGTGTTTAAAAGAATCAGTTGCTATCCCCTTTCGTAAAAAAAACGGGTTCACTTTTAGCAAGAACTGTTGTCAAAATTACATTGTTAAAATCAATCAAATACAAAAAGAAACAAAAAAATACTTTAAAAACAATAGAAAGTTAAATTAAAATTGTACTAAATCGAATGTCAAAATAATAATAATCAAATCAACAAAAATTATTAAAAAAATATATGTTCAGTATGATGGTGTGTGTTGTGTGTATTTGTGTTATTGTAGTGTGTGTTAGTTTTCTATGTTGTGTGATGCATGTTTGTGTTAGTGTGATCAAAATAATGTCTGTTTATTGTGTAGGTACACCATTTTATAAGATAACATCACGCCGGTAAGCTCGAAAATGGTAAGCAGATGTATACAGTTCACCCTGGAACTCTCTCATTTCACCGGTTGTGTTAAAGTTTCATGTTATTCGGGTAATCTATTCTGGCATAATTTTGGGCATTATAGGTACCTTACTATAGAATGTGCCCATCATGTACCACAACTAAAAAGTGAAAAATATTTTTTTTAATAAAAAAATACAACCGACTTCCAAATAAAAACACCACAAAGTGAAAAATAAATTAAATTTCAGCAGTCGGTGTCATAAAACGAAAAAAAAAAGTTTGTTATTCTTAAAGTATTTTTTTTTGTATTTAAGTTTTGTGGTGAACCAAGAAGTTATCACACTTAATATTATGAAGGCGAAAAATTGTAAGTGTGTGTGTGTTTGTATGTTCGTTACTTCTTCACGCTCAAACGGCTGGACCGATCTGACTGAAATTTTGCACAGAGATAGATTATAGCCAGGAATAGCACATAGGATATAGTTTACGATGAAACTAAATATTTCGTTCCTTCTCAGAAATTGGGGAAACACAAATCTTGAAATACCCTCCCGGATATACTTTGCCCGGGCCCTTTGGATGTCATTTCCGTCGCTCCGGAACCGGGAATATGACTTGCATTCTGTTTTCAAATAACTGATTTTGTGCTGAACGTTTCAACAGTTGCCCGTGTCATTGCTACCAACATTAGTGCTACAATTATTTCGGGGGGAAGAGCTGTTTGACAAAAGTAGGTATTCACTTACACTTTCTGTAGGTGTACGTCTTCGGTATCATCGTTTCAGCTAAAAACCTGCAGTAACCATCACCACGCAGGCCCAGTGCGGGTTGGTGCATATCACATGTCTACGAATTTTTGGTTCTAGGACATGCCGGTTTCCTTACGATTTTTTCCTTCACCGTTTTGAGAGTAGTGGTGATGAAATAATTATAAGTCGCAGTCGCGTCCAACGACATGCTCATGAAGATGGGTCTAACCGTGACACCCATGTGCAGGTTGTGTCTGGAACATACGGAACGCATGCAGCACCTTCTGTGCACATGCGATGCACTGGCTAGTAAGCGAATGAGTCTCCTAAGGGTTGGATATCCAAGACCAGAAGACTATAGGCGCATATCTCCTACTCTCGTTGTAAAACTCGTGTAGAGAGTTTTCAACGAGATTGGGGAGGAGTAGGTTATCTAGGGGACCACAAATGATCCCAATGGGTTGAAGTGTCCGAGTTATTTCTCGGCCTCTCCACAAGTTAAGATAAGATAGGATGTGCTTTCATTAATAGAGCCAATCAAGATACCCCTGAAACAAAAAAAATGTGTATAGCTAGAGAACATGCTCAAAAATATGGGCGGCAAATAAGGTCTTTTCTCCGAAAATCTGTTCGTATTTTGTACGAACTAGAGTACTCTTTATTCGTTACAGTCGCTTTAGTATTTATTATAAAATATAGGGAAGGAATACTCCGCTGGACATTATAAACCTATAAACCATAACACTTGGCCCGGTTTACAACTTTCTTAGTGTGGGCCAAGTTATGAGCGAGAAGATAACTTGCTTTTGTAGGCTTCTGATGGGCAAAGTTTTTTTCACTAAAGAGTAGGCAGGACAATTAATTGATTTACTTTAATTAACTTCAATTGTTTATTCGGTAACTTTTCAAAACCCATTTTACATTAATTATAAATATCAGAATAATAAAAACTAATATCAGATAAATAAAGATCAGAATAAAAAGTAATGTCAAATCAAGTCACAAGTAAAGTAAAATCAAAATTGAAAAAAATTACACAAGTTACAAAAATTCAATAAAAAATAAAATTTATTAAAATAAAAAGTAAAAGTATTTGTACATTTTCAAAGGCAAGGTATTTTTCTCTAAATAGTAGGCAGGACAATACAGATAACATAGTGCTACAATGCTTTCTTGCCTGCTTTTTTTCCGCGTGTATGCGTTGGAGAACAGATTATGTTCATTTGTTCATTGCTTAAAAATTACGTTAGAACTATTTATCTGTACTGTAACTATTTTAACAATCAGATGGTTTGGACGGTGGTTCCAAACTATGTAGGTAGAACCTGTATCTTGGGGATTATTAGATTAAGATCAGTTCTGAGTGTTCAAATTGCCACAATCAACAGTTTGCCTATAAAATACATAGTAGGATCATCTGCACAGAACTCGACAAAATGCAGAGAGAATTATTTTTTAGCGTTTTATTTGCTGGTCCCGTATAAAAAGATTTTTGTATTCATGAGTACTTTCACCCCCTGAAACATTGTTAAATAATTAATATTCGCACTGTAGTTTTAAAACCAGGCCGATGGTATACTCAAACTTTTCAAGTTAGGTAATCTAAAATGCTTAAATCGCCATCGCTTCTAACGCGTTATACACCACAAACGTGCAAAAGCAGTCTAGATTATGTTCAAGATCGCAACTACTTAGGAAAAATAGTGGTTTTGTCACAAAAATAACCTATTTATTCATTCATTCGGAGACTTACTGCCCGAGTTTTGGGAGAAATGGTCGCCATTGCGGCTTGAATGCGGTAAACCTCGCTTAAGGAATGCTGAGATATTTTGTCGCATCGCTTTGAGTGTAACGTCGCATTTGTTATTGTGAGTTGGTGCTGTACAATACGATTTTATTTTTGCGAGTTAGATACTCTGAAGTTTGTAAAAAATATGAGGGAAATTTGCTCATCAGTGGAATTGTATGGGTTACTTACAGTTAATTTAGTATGGCAGAGCCCTAACATTATACCAACATTTTGAGATATATGTATACAATTGTACACCTCTGTCAGAACCTAAAACCAAAGTCAGATTCTACGTGCGATAGCGAAAGTCTAAATTTTTTTTTTTCGGTTTCAATATCTGACATTTTGTTAACTTATTTCAATCCCAATTTTTATTTTATTTTGTTTTCATACACAGAAAGTGACTTTGTCTAAAGTTATGTAGTTATGTATGAACTAAAAATAATCACAAGGAATATGTAATAGTTCTAGCAAAAAGGCGTAAGTTTATGTATGTAAGTAAAATTAAGGATGCTGTAAGTAACGTTATCTTTCCTCTTAAATCCTAGTCCAAATCTCAGTGAGACCAATTTGTAACAGAGACGTAGCAGGTAAAGCTGGGTTGCGCCAAAAACTGCATTTAGTATGCTTTACAGTCTGCGTTTGTGCTCGGAGCGTGACTCGTGATCCCCAGGTAAAGTGAAGAGTGGAAAGCGATCTTTAAGTTTCGAAATTTTTAATAGCCGAATGGTGTAAAGGTTTGATTGGATTCCGAACTACAGAAACCGGTGACACGGTAGGCTTAGAAGGAGATGACCTGATGAGTTTGACTCCCATCTAAAAGATACGCAATAGGCCGAGAAAAATGAAAAGAAGGAAGGTAAGTCTTTATCCTGGAGTAAGACACAACAGGCTTGTTAAATAGCAATGACAAAATGCTTTAAATGTGACGCGTTTTCCCAATAGACTATTTTATATATTTACCGATCATCGGGGGCAGGATACTTTATTGTTTTAGTTTGCGAATGAAGCTCATTTCTATGCTTTTCGAATTTATGCTCGAAGTGTTTTTAGTTGAGGGGTGCTTTGAGTCACATGACTAACCGGGCATGCGGATTCCGGGCTTATTTTCATATTCTCGGATCATGTCTCCAAATGATTCTGTACTCATTACTAAGATAACAACGAATGCCAATACGATCAACATATTCTCTCTAAGGTTAATAACCGGTTGGTTTGGTAGAAACAAGACCTCTTTAGATTTCTTTGCGAAATAAAAAAATAATTAAACAAGCTTTTTAGCTTACCATGCATTGTCATCCAAACTAAACGTGTATGCCAAATTTCATCTTAAACGGTGGAGGATAACTGCTTTAAAATTCAGTTGCAATATTTAACCCGAACACATTTACATACATACATACATCATCATCATTTCAGCCGAAAGACGTTCACTGCTGGATAAAGGCCTACATATAGACATATATACATTGCAAGTTAAATAAAATCTTGTAAAAAGAAGGAACTTTTGCTGCCATTAGGTATGTTGTGACAGTATTTAAAATTCAACTCAAGAATCGCCACCGCCTATAACTTAAACAAAGAACGTGCACTATGCAGCTTTTCCCTCGCAAATCGTGCAAAATAAAAAATGGCGGCGCTCGACCCGCTCAGAAACACATGATGGCAAACAGCCTCTGAAAACTAGCAGAGCTAGTTTGCACTTGCTTTTGAACAATGGAGTTTTTAATTTAAGGATACGGTTTTGCACAGGCTTCTTTTCTTTTCCGAATACTAAATTATTCTAAGATTATAAAAAGAAGTATGAACTAACACAAAGAGCTAACATATGTTTTTTTTTGCCAGAAGTAACATCTAAAAGTTGTAATCCATATTCGTAAATTCTACTATACCTCTTTTTCATCCCGAAAAAATACACGATTCCTATGTTCCGCTTCCACGAACATCTAGAATGTTATTATTTTTCCTTTTTTGTTTATTGTCGTTTTACGAAAGCCTCTTCTTATACAGAGATGGTGCATGGTTTTTAACCACAATTGCTCAAATTTCTTGCCAATATCTTTTGCTGTCTTCTTTGGACCTAGACCAGATTATTACCCTAACGTTGAAAGCATCTACGGAAAGTCTTCTGGACCATCCTAGCTATATTTTTACCCGATTACTAAAGGAGGGTTATGTTTTCAAGCGTATTTTCTAAGATTAATCTACCGTTATTTTTACTTAGCGCCTACTTTGGACTGTCTTTACTTGCCATATAAGTCATATAGTTCACTAAATTAATTCAGGCGTTGGATTTTCGGTTCTTGTCGTGTCAATATTCTACCTGTGTTCAACTGACTTTGCTTGCAACTTAATCCTCACTTGCGTCACCCTGGGTTGTTTTACTAACTCCAAGTTAGTAGCTAACACGGGCCCATTATGTATGATAGTGTTAGCAACTAACTCTGAGATAAGTTTTTCATGCAAATGAATTTAGGCCCACTTGCACGAAAAACTTAACTGAGAGTTACAAACAAGTATGACAAACATTGACACGTAACCTCGTGTTAGCAACTAACTCTGAGTTAAGTTTTTCGTGTAAATGAATTTAGGCGCTAAATTTTCGGTCCCTATCTAAATAATGTACCTGCAGCTTACCATAAGCTAACCGAAACAGCTAGCCAGGGATCTAGTTCGCACCAAATTTTAATTACTATCGATTCAAATCTGCCTAGTGCCAGACTTGCACGATTCGCTAGCCGATAGCCGGACCATAGCCCGGGCCATTTCCGGGCCGTGATCGATCGCCCATAATTATGTGGGCCACAATCTAGGTAGGAAACTATTAATCACTCACATGTACTGGTCTGGAATGGACTGGATTTATTGCATGTAATGAGGTCCGTGGAAGATTGGCGTTGTTACTAGTATGATGGCTATTGCAGTGACGGTTGGTAATAAGGAGGTTGTGTGGTTGTTATAAATGTGATGGCTATGTTCATAAATGAGACTTGTATTTTGCAGGTGATTATTGATTTGTATTTGAATATGGAGTAGTAATCCACCACGCGGGCCCAGTGCGGGTTGGTGAATGTTTAGTAAGTATATTACATATATGTAAGTACGAGTAAGTAAGGTAAGGTAAGGTGTTAGTTTGTGATGCATTGGTGTAAATGATGCAATTCGTTACAATGTTCCAATTTAAACAAAAATAAATAAAATAATTTTATAATAAATAAAATAAATATTGAAACAAAAGGGCGCACGGTTGGCGTAGTGGTTGAGCAATTGACTGCTGCGCTGCGTGTCGCGGGTTCGATTCCCGCACGGGACAAATATTTGTATGATGTACAAATAGATGTTCCGGCTCTGGGTGTTTGTGTATGTGAGTTTATATGTTTGTAAACGCACCCACGATACAGGAGAAATTCCTAGTATGGGGCAATGTCTTTAAAAAAAACAAAAAATACAAAAGTAAATAAAATAAATAAATATTTTCGAGATGCTGGGCTCCTCACGATGTTTTTCGCCGTCGTTTTAAGGTTGTGCGTTGCCAGTGGCGTTGAAATACTTAAAGTGAGTTACCAATCCGATCACGTAAGTTAGGGTCTTTACCAGTGGGAACTGCGCTTAGTCTGCACTCATTATCAGCACACAATTGCCCAGTACTACTCATAGGCATCTCCATTCGCATGCCATTTATCTCAATTCAAGGCTACTTTCATCGAAGTCGAAAAACCTACACTATTCTGCCTCAAATAAACTCCATTAACAATAGTAAAAAAAACTGTCATATGCGAATCGGACCCGCGCACCGAGGGTTCTGTACAAACAGCTGCACATGAACAAATGAAGTTCATACGCACAGATATTGAGAAATATTCTATGTTGCTTTAAACACCTTAGACTTCCTAGTAAAGTAGTTTTTTTGTAAACTATAGGTAAAGAAGTATTATTTGTATTAAAGATAAATGTAGGTCCAGTAGTTTTGGAGATAAAGGTATGGTAATTTTTTGCCTATTTTCTTAAATGAACTCAAAACTCTTCTTAATCTTAAAATTATAAAAAGACTCACAACAAGCCCTTTTATTTGATATGTCACACGATATGTGTAGTTAGCGATTATTATTTTTTTATTTAATAATTTATCCCCAGATATGGCCCCATGTTTAAAATTCATTTATTTAGGTTAGACGTCCGTCTTTGGATCACCAACTCACATAATTATGTGTACTGAATCAAAATCAAATCAAATAGTTTATTTCAAATAAATCTTAGAGGTACTTTTAAATTGTGAAACAAAAAAATAAAAGATGACACTAGTTGCAAATTCGCAAGCGTCAGGTCTCAAAGAAAAATTTGCAAGTAACTCCACGGACACTCTTTTCCATCAGTTTTAATTACAAGCTTTTGGTTACATCATTCTTGTTGAAAAAAAATATATGTGAGAACGATATAAAAAGACGTGCACGCAAAAGCGTCTAGAGTAACAAACAGTTTAATAATATATAATGACAGGCCGAGGCAGCTAAGATATAAGAACTGATGACGCCCATTCACGAATATAACGCATGGATCGGCACCACTCAGCTCAACCATCATAAAGGGAACCGTATGATCCAACACATGTTCCACCATCAGAGAGAAATTTGTGAGAGCATGACACACTCAACTGCCAGGGCACACAGAAGTCTACGAACGACACAAATTTCAACTCCATTGGTCCTATAGTTTTGGAGCAAATTGGCTGTGACATACAGACACGCGAATGATCCTATAAGGGTTCTGTTTTTCCCTTTTGTGGAACGGAACCGTAACAAAACATGAAACCCCTCTTCCCACTAACTCCAGGCAGCGCAAGGCTACATTATGCTACTCTGTTTACTATTACATGCGACGATAGCCATCGCACCTTCCAGATCGAAACATGCGGCGTTTAAATACTTATACACGTCCAAGCGAAAAACATTTATTGATATCTACCTCGATCTTGACAAAAACAAACCACCCAAGCAAACGTCTTCAAAATATTAAGGCCACGTCCCACAAAGTGAGTGAGGCGAGGCTAGTTTATGCGATAAGAGCCATTAGAATTCCTCTCAACCTCGCTTGTATCTCAACAGCCCATTACAGTACGCGTGCTGAAAGCTAAGCAGCTGACAGCCATGATATTGTTTAAGGATTTAGACTCGAAAATATGGGGTAAATGAAGAGTTGATGTTCCATTTTAGTTATGAGATTTTTGCTTGTGTGGGATACGTAATCCATTAGGGTTTATAGTATGAAATTGCCGTTTTATTGTAATAGGTACTTAGAATTGATATAGAACCTTCATGGTTTGAGATTTTTGAGTGAAACTTTTTTCACATGGTACCTATGAAGTTTTTCTTTTAAAAATTTGCGACTTTTGATTATCGAATTTCTGTTGTTTTTTTTATTTAGCTTAGACAAAAAAGATGGAAATTTCGAAAATTCGAGTGATTTTTGAATACGAGTTCCGACGCGGAACTAATGCGGCATAAACAGCTCGCAATATCAATGTTGCGTTTGGAGGGGGGACTGCTAATGAACGCTTTTTTCGAATTTTGGTTTAAACGTTTTCGTGATGGAAACTTTGATTTAAAGAACGCACCACGTGGAAGACCGCCCACACAGGTGAACAATGAATTGAAAGAGATGGTGGAAGCCGATCCGGGCCAAACTACCCAGGAATTAGCGGCATGGTTTACCGTTACCTTACCAATAATATTGACTCATTTGCGGTAAATCAATAATATAAAAATATATTAAAAATGGGTGCCTGATGATTTGACTGATCTGCAGAAAGAAACGCGTGTTGAAACTTGTGTTGCCTTGTTGATATATCGATACAGAAATGAAGGAATATTGAATCGAATTGTGACATGTGATGAAAAGTGGATTCTTTACGATAACCATAAGCGAAAAATACAATGGCTGACCCCAGGTCAAACGCCGCAAGTCCGCAACAGTGTCCTAAAGCAAAGCTTACTAATAAAAAGGTAATGGTAACTGTTTGGTGGTCTCAGCATGGTGTTATTCACTACAGCTTTCTCTAATCTGGTCAAGCAATAACGGCAGATGTCTAATGTGCCGGATTCCGAGCAATGATAGCAGAACTAGCAGTGAAACATCCCCGACTCATGAATCGATCTTCACCATTATTGCTCCATGATAACGCGAGACCTCATACAGCACGAGAAACCGTTTTAACTCTACAGGAACTGCAATTAGAAACTAATCGTCACCCTCCGTATTCGCCAGACCTTGCTCCAACGGACTACCATTTTTTTCGTGATTTGGACTATTTTCTACGTGATAAAAATTTTCCTTCTCAGGAGGCAGTACAAAATGCTTTCACACAGTTTGTCGAATCTAGATCACCAGAGTTCTATCGCAAAGGCATAAATGACCTTCCTAATAGATGGCAGCAATGTATTGATAATAATGGTAATTATTTTGATTAAATAAATATGTTAAATTAAAAAAAAACTAATTTCTATTTTTCAGTACAAATCGGCAATTTCATACTTTATCTCCTAATATTATAAATGCGAAAGTATATCTGAATGTCTGTCTATAACCTTTTCACGTTAAAACCGCTGAACTGATTTAGATAAAATTGGATATGGAGATAGTTTGAGACCCTGGGAAGGACATAGGATAGTTTTTATCCTGGAAATCATACATAAGTGGGTGGAAGTTGTTATGGTAATAAAATACAGCATTTATCTACTAAACGAGTTCTAAACAAGTTTTAAATACAGGTCTGCGGATCCCAAGCCAGGAGCTCATCACTGGGGCCCATTAGCAGCGTGCCACTGCTGGATCCAATCAGAACCGTATCCCACGAAACTGCCGTAACGCAGCAGTGGAAAGCTAGGGATTTGCTCCCTATTGGGAGAGATACCGGTACCTATCTCACAGGTGGCACAAAGGTTGGCCGGTGATACTATTCGTACTTACCTTAGATTCCTGCGGTAGACTCCTGGGCGTCGATCAATCTCGTGCCGTGAGGTTAGGGATAGGAGAATATATATAAAAAAAGGACAATAAGGGATAGATTGACGGCTGTCTGGACCGAAGAATCCGGCCGGCGTGCACCAGGCAGCACGTTTCCCGCAAAAGCACTTCGATGCGCGTGAAAATATACTCTAAACCCACTTTAGGGACGCCCCACAACGCCGATTGCGAACGGCGGGCGCGATTAACAAATACAATCACCGAAATATCGCTCGATTACGTTATTAGAATACAAGACACCGATTTTCTTGCGTGTTCAGTTCAAATTTTCTAAGTACACTGATAGTGTCAGCTGTCAAAATCGTTGATAGCCCACGTTATGTCCGCTAATAAATGGGCTAAACTCGCTACTGCTCGCTTCAAAACCGAATCTCCGACCATGACCTCCGCAACTCTGGGAACTCCGTCAGACCCATAAATCAAATCTACAATGCGTCCACGACGCCAATACAAAGGTAACAAGTTAGGTTCTTTAACAAGTATAAGGTCTCCGACTTTGGGAGGGTCAGTTTTGTCAGTCCACTTGACGCGCTGCTACAAAATATGCAAATATTCCAAAGACCAACGATGCCAGAAACTTTGGAACATCTGTTGGAGCAACTCAAAGCGAGTCAATTGCGAAGATTTAATTTCCCTGAAGGGGTATTCCGGCAGGGCGTTAAGAGGCTGACCAATCAAAAAATGACCAGGGGTCAAAACTCCCAGGTCATTTGGGTCCGAGGAGATCGGAAAGAGGGGTCGTGAATTGAGGACGGCCTCGATTTTACAGAATACCGTAACAAGTTCCTCAAAGGTCAAAATTGTTTCACTAATAACACGGCGGAGATACGTTTTTGCCACCTTCACAACGGCCTCAAAAATGCTACCCAAATGTGGGCACACTGGGGGTCAAATTGCCAATTAATTCCCATTTGCGCCATGGCAAATCTCAAATTCTGTTTATCCTTATTTAGATAATTACACATATCATTTAAATATCTATCTGCGCCCTTATAATTAGTACCGTTATCAAAACGGTAGTCAAAGATGGTAGTCCTCGGCGGGAAACAAATCTACCTAGCGCTGCAACAAACGCATCTGTGCTGAGGGCAGTTACAAGTTCCAAGTGAACCGCCTTGGAGGCCAGACAAACGAACACACACAAGTAGGCCTTGACAGCCTTGGCGTTCCGAAGTTGAGAAGTCTTCACCAAGAATGGACTAGCGAAATCGGTTCCGACCGAAGCAAATGGTCTACTCTCCGTCACTCGGTCTGATGGCAAATCACCCATTATGGGTTGAGTGGGAGCAGCCTTCAACTTAAAGCACTGCATACATTTAAAGATGATGCCACGAATAGTGCGCCTGGCCGACAAAATCCAAAATTCACGCTGCAAAATGGCTACGAGGGTGTTGCAACCGGCGTGTGCGTTATTAATGTGTCGATCGGACACCAACAATTTCACCAACGCTCCTCCTTTAGGGAGCAACAAAGGATGGCGAGCACCATAAGGCAAGTTCGAATTCCGCAGTCGTCCTCCGACTCGGAGCAAACCAGATTGGTCTAGGAATGGATTAAGACGAGCGATTGAGCCTTTCAAAGCTGAGCATTTCCTCAGGGTTTCAATAGTCTGGTCAAAGTGCTCGGCTTGTACAGCACGAACCAACAACAGCAGGGCCTCTTGGCGTTCATGAGGCGACAAAACTGAGGATAACAATTTATTATTAGGGTTCCGTCCGTTACGTATGAAACGCCGGACCCAAGCGGTAACTCCTACCAATTTCGACAAATTCAAATTCAAATTCTTCATTGCGAACTAAGTGTAAATAAAATCCACTCCTCTTAACGTGGAGAACAAGTAGGCCTGCTTTTGACTAGGCGACAAGTCTGTCCTAGCAACCACCAAACTGTTGAACAGGTCGTAGTAGGCAGTCCAACAACCCAAATCTCCACTAAAGTGTGGCAAGTCTAGCGTAGGCAACCGTCCTAAAAAAGCAGGATGGGTGGGAGACCTTGTCTCCACCTTCAAAACATCCTGTGTAGAACCCCTCAATTTACTGGTTGCCTCAACAATATCATCAGAGAAACCGTAGAACTGTGTGACGTCTGCCTCAACTACACTGAAAGGAAATCGTGTTCTCGTCCCGTAGAGCAGAAACTCAATCACTTAACCAACAATACATGAAAATATTGCAAAAGCAAAGTAAACCCATAATTTATTACAATAACATTCGTCCGGAAGTGAATCTAACCAAAATGGGGCCATATCTAATGATAAAAAATACTCAAAATCGGCAAATAGTCAGCTTATGGTGCAATACATAATAAATTGCCCTAAAATCTATCAAAAAGAGTAATAGTCTGCACCATTATAACAGGAGCTTTTGGTGCAATTTATAAGCGGATTGAACCTTTTTAGCTAACGTAGTAAAGACAAGCGGATTTTATTTTTAGATATGAATAAAATTATTAATTAAAACTTTTTACAATACGCTTTTCCGTGCTTCTCTCAGCAAACCCTTTCATTTGATATTAATTTCAGGGGGCTACATAGAAAGAACATTTGCCCACCATCAAACATTGGGAGTCCGACATATTGTTTTAGAATGTCATTACATAGCTCAGCTCTTTCACTTTTTAAAACAGCTTTAAGCTGTTTTGAAATTCAGTCGCAGTATTTGAACCACACATATTATTAACTTACTAACTTTTAGGGGTCTTTGGCTATACCGTGGTTCTTGCAATTCTATAACAAATAAATGGCTACCGCAAACATCCCCAAATTATGGAGAAAGAAGGATCAGGATCATTGCACTGCCGAAACCAGGTAAGTCCACAGACGATCCCAAAAGCCTATTAGGCCTATTTCTCTGTTATGTCATACATACAAGCTGTTTGAAATACTCCTATTTAACCGCCTCACAGTAGACATTGACTCAATTTTAATACCTAAGCAGGCAAGCTTTAGACCTGGCAAGTCTTGCTCTAGCCAGGTCCTTCGACTGACAAAGTTTATATATAATGGGTACAAGGCTAGCAGTCTCTGGTGTCGTATTCGTTGACCTCTCGGCATCTTACGACACCATTAACATCGAGAGACTACTTGGCAAAGTTACCAATGATCAGGGTTTTGTGCGTATATTAAGCGAACTCTTGCACAACCGCCGATCCCAGGAGTGCTTTCAGTCCACCAAGAGCAGATGGCGACGGCAAAAGAACGGACTTCCCCAGGGCAGTGTGCTGGCGCCGAAGCTTTTTAGTATATTTACGAACGACTTGCCCAACACATGGTGCGGTTCTTGTATGCAGATGACTTGGCTCAAGTGACACAAGTAGCGGCTTTCGAGGATGAGGAACTGACACTGACAATGGCACTCGACTTACTGGGAGTCTACTATGATCGCAGTGCTCTGCGACCGAGCCTATCGAGGACATGGTCGTGCGCATTCCATCTTCGTAACCTTCACGCAAACTGGACATTCAACATGATGTGGCGGGGAACTAAGGTTGAACATTGCTTGAACCCTACATATCTGGGTGTGACGCTGGACAGGGCTTTAACGTATAAATCACACTGCTATATAAAATAAAGCAGAAGGTGGGTACCCGAAATAACTTGCTCCGTCATCTTATTTCCTCCAACTAGGGGACAACACCCGATATTCTCCGCACAACCGGTATGTCTATTTGTTTATCTACTAGCGAGTTAGCGTGCCCAGTGTGGCACCCACCCGTCTACGCAAAGCAAGTAGACACCGCGCTAAATGAGACGTGTCGGTTAATATCGGGCTGCTTAAAACCAACTCCACTAAATAAGCTCTACACACTAGCAGGTATAGCATCTCCTGCTATTGAAGGGATGTCGCATGTGTGATGGAAAAGAAGAACCAGGAATCCGATTCCCGACATCCCCTCTACGACCACTTAACAACTCGGGATAGACTAAAAAGTCGAAAGAGCTTCCTGCGAACCACTCGGGCGATCCAGGACAGGCCGTCTCGGGAGAGGAGCAAACTGTGGCTAGAGAAGTACTCACCATCTCATGACTTCAGTAAGCCCAAGAAGCATCTTTCCGAAAGAAGAAACCAGGTAAGTCCACAGACGATCCCAAAAGCCTATTAGGCCTATTTCTCTGTTATGTCATACATACAAGCTGTTTGAAATACTCCTATTTAACCGCCTCACAGTAGACATTGACTCAATTTTAATACCTAAGCAGGCAAGCTTTAGACCTGGCAAGTCTTGCTCTAGCCAGGTCCTTCGACTGACAAAGTTTATATATAATGGGTACAAGGCTAGCAGTCTCTGGTGTCGTATTCGTTGACCTCTCGGCATCTTACGACACCATTAACATCGAGAGACTACTTGGCAAAGTTACCAATGATCAGGGTTTTGTGCGTATATTAAGCGAACTCTTGCACAACCGCCGATCCCAGGAGTGCTTTCAGTCCACCAAGAGCAGATGGCGACGGCAAAAGAACGGACTTCCCCAGGGCAGTGTGCTGGCGCCGAAGCTTTTTAGTATATTTACGAACGACTTGCCCAACACATGGTGCGGTTCTTGTATGCAGATGACTTGGCTCAAGTGACACAAGTAGCGGCTTTCGAGGATGAGGAACTGACACTGACAATGGCACTCGACTTACTGGGAGTCTACTATGATCGCAGTGCTCTGCGACCGAGCCTATCGAGGACATGGTCGTGCGCATTCCATCTTCGTAACCTTCACGCAAACTGGACATTCAACATGATGTGGCGGGGAACTAAGGTTGAACATTGCTTGAACCCTACATATCTGGGTGTGACGCTGGACAGGGCTTTAACGTATAAATCACACTGCTATATAAAATAAAGCAGAAGGTGGGTACCCGAAATAACTTGCTCCGTCATCTTATTTCCTCCAACTAGGGGACAACACCCGATATTCTCCGCACAACCGGTATGTCTATTTGTTTATCTACTAGCGAGTTAGCGTGCCCAGTGTGGCACCCACCCGTCTACGCAAAGCAAGTAGACACCGCGCTAAATGAGACGTGTCGGTTAATATCGGGCTGCTTAAAACCAACTCCACTAAATAAGCTCTACACACTAGCAGGTATAGCATCTCCTGCTATTGAAGGGATGTCGCATGTGTGATGGAAAAGAAGAACCAGGAATCCGATTCCCGACATCCCCTCTACGACCACTTAACAACTCGGGATAGACTAAAAAGTCGAAAGAGCTTCCTGCGAACCACTCGGGCGATCCAGGACAGGCCGTCTCGGGAGAGGAGCAAACTGTGGCTAGAGAAGTACTCACCATCTCATGACTTCAGTAAAATACAAAATACAAATACAAAATACAAAATACAAAATCTTTATTTCTTTAACAAGATTTTTTCTTATAATTATTAGTTGTTGGAGTCTCCTTTTAAGCATGTAAATATGCCTGTGTCAGGAGGCTCCGCTCTTCCTTAACGTATTAACAGCTTAGCAAGAGTTAATTTATGTAAACATAAGTTTTGTATTTTAATTATTTTGTGGGTAAGTATTTATTTATTAAGGCGCCCAAGGTGTGCTATAAGATTCCCCAGCTCCTAGAAGTTGGGGTCGGTTACAGCACCATTAGGTGTGTGTGTGTGTGTGTGTGTATGTGTGTGTGTGTGTGCGCGTGCGTGTGTATGTGTGTGTGTGCGTGTGTGCTTCTGTAATCAATGCAAGTTTATTCCACATATAACAATATTTTTTCTGTTTCTGCATAATTTAGGGTTTTTATCCACTTTATGAGTACTGATTTGCACTCATGAGAGGTCTTCGAAAAAATCCGTAATATTTTGTTAACTTTATTATAAAGATAAGCTGATCGCTTATTGAATTGGATACTAGCAAAAGTAGTCTTTGTTATAGGAACATTTGTGACTATGTTTTTTCTACGTTTAGTTTCTATGCGAGGATCATAGGTTAGTGTTTTATGTTTTTTTAATATGGTGTATACAATATATAATTTTCGAACTGACAGTAGGTTGGACACTTGATATAGACTCACAGTAGGGAAACGTTGCTTTTTGAAGTACATAACTTTTATAAGAGCTCTTTGAGCCCTTTCTACATCTAAAAATCGGGTTTTGAGAGCCCCTCCCCATATGGGAATACAATATAAAATTATGGATTGTACTAAAGCAATATAAATTTCATTAAGAAGGTATTTTTCGGAATTGGGGTTATTGGACGTAGTTTTTGGGACTACATGGCGCAGCGATTTAAACATCCATATAAACTTCCTTATCCTAGAAGTAATCTGCTCAACTTGTGGGTACCATGATAGTCTCTGATCTAGTATAACTCCTAGGTATTTAAAAGAAGGCACTTTTTCTATTATTGAGCAATTACATTGATTTCTTGCTGCACTATCATTTTCATTACATACATGTATTTTTAATCTGAAATCTTGACTGGGTTGTGTACGATTATTGATGGTAAAGCAAATGTAATTTGTTTTTGATGTGTTTAACGTAAGGAGGTTATACTTTAGCCATTGAGCAACCCTAGACATACCATATTCAGCGTCAGTTTTAATAGAATCCCAAGAGTACCCAGAGAAAACAATGGCAGTATCGTCTGCATATGAGAAAATTTTGGCGTTTTTGATCTTCATATTACAGAGGTCGTTAATGTAAATTAAGAAGAGAGTAGGCCCCAAGACGCTGCCTTGTGGTACACCATATGTTATGCCAATTTCATCGCTGATGTACTGTTCCAGTTTAACCTTTTGTTTTCTATCAGACAGATAGTCTTTAAATATAGAGAGCTGTGTGCCTCTGATTCCAATTTTTTCAAGTTTTTTCGCAAGGATGGGGAGAGAGACGGTGTCAAAAGCTTTTTTTAAATCTATGAAGACTGATAGACATTTCTTGCCAACATCAAGCTGTTCTACAACAAGAGTACTAAGAGATGTTACGGCATCCTCTGTTGATATACCCTGCCTAAACCCAAATTGAGATGGAGATAATATGTTGAAAGAAGTTAAGTAATTTAGTAGTCTATTATTTAGTAGTTTTTCTATGATTTTAGATATTACTGGAAGAACTGATATAGGTCTATAATTGTTAACGTCGTCTCTATCCCCCCCCTTGAAAACAGGAGTAATAATTGATTGCTTTAATAAAGAAGGGAAGGTGCCCGTTCTAAAACAAAGATTAGCTAGATAAGTAATAACTGGAGTAATTTCGTGTCTAACAAATTTAATGAACCTAGTTGAGATGTTGTCCCACCCAGGGGCGCTGTCAGATTTCAAATTTATTATAATGTTATTAACCTCATCAATGTCGGCATCGTACAGGGCAAAAGACTGTGGTTGTGTAGGAAGCTCATTAATGTAATGATTTTGATCATCCACACTCATATTCAATTGAATATCCTCAGCTAGCTCTTTACCTATATTAGCGAAGAAGTTATTTACAAAATTAGCAGACTCCACCGGAGACGGTTTTAAATAGGTCAATTCCGTGTTTAATTTCTTAGATTTAGTAGTATAAGTTATTGCTTTGATATTTTTCCATAGCAGTTTGTTATTTTTAATTGATTTAGTAAGTATTTCTCTTTCATATTTTCTTTTTATTTTTTTTATTAGATTATTACAATGATTTCTATATCGTGTGTAAGTAATTTTTTTAGTTTCGTTAAAGGGTTCATTACGAGTCTCTTTTTGTAGCATATTTCGATTTCTAATACATTTGAGAATGCCAGCGGTGATCCAGGGTTTTATTATACGTTTGTTACTTGGAATTTTTGTAGTTATAGTATTGTTTTTTATAGAATCAATTATTCTATGAGTAAGACAGTCAGTTAGTATGTTAGGGTCACTACATAAAAGTAGATCTGTTAGCTTTTTTTCTTGTAAATATATTAGAGCCTTTTCAAAATCTGTGGTAGTATTGATTTTAGGTGCATTTTGTGGAACTTTTATTTTACTTAATGAAAGAAATGTGGTGAAATGGTCAGTTATGGAAGTATGTAAAATTGCGATAAATGCTGTGGTTTTACTTCTTTTTATTTTGAGCATATAATGGTCGAGGCAGTTCTGGCCTCTGGTGGGTAATGAATGTCCAGAAAAGATGCTGTAGGCGGTGAGCATATTTAGATAATCCGCCCTATTTTTATACTCATAGGAGTTTTCTGTAGGTTTAGGTATTATATTTATATTTATGTCGCCCGTAATAATGATATTTTTATTTTGCAAATTCAGGGTGGATAAGTAAGTGTCTAGAGAATTAATGAAATTTTCTGTATTTTTAAATGATGGTGAGCGATAGATGCATATAATTATGTTATTTAACACTTCAACTTGAAGACAGGAGGCCTGAACTAGTTTTATCTCTTTGACATTCGATTTTAGGTTATTTTTTATATAAACGACCACTCCATCATTTTGGTTAAGTTGACGTTTAGTTGAAAATGAGCAATATTTATTTAGATTAGGTATAGGTTTATGGGCGCTAAGCCGACATTCAGTTAATACTATTACATCAGTTTCAAAATTAAAGCTAGTTAAGTTTAGTAAGCCCAAGAAGCATCTTTCCCTCGGTCATGAACTGCAGTGGCCCGTGTGGAAGGCACTGAATCGGTTGCACACCCAGGTAGGCCGCTGCAAATTTAATTTGGCAAAATGGGGGATTATTAGTCCTTTGCACGCTGGTTGCAATTGCTGTGATCCTGTACACACTATGCTCCACTTGCTGGAGTGTCCCGACTGCCCATTCACTTGCACCTTGGATGACCTGTATAATGCTTCTGACGCTGCAATAAACGTGGCCACCTACTGGACTCAAATAGTTTGATTTGGCTTGAGCTCAGCGATGCGCCAACTACGAAAATACCAGTTTTGTACTAGTTCCATCGCTGCTGCTGTTTTGTGCTGTTTCGCACTACTTTTCCAGCACTACAGTACTCTAAGGTGATACACAGACAGAAAGTGGTATACAGCGATGAAACTAGTAGTTTTGTAACTGGCGCAGCGCTGCGCTCAAGGCTGTGTCCTTAGAGAATAGCACTACTGATGATAACAATAGGCTAACAATATATTCTAGATAAGTATGTGTATGAGTATCAACTCATGTTTTAGTGGAAATCTCGATTAAAATTCGAAAATCGCTATCCGCTCCCATCTCGAACCTGCATCCCAGAAAAAAGTTTTATTATGTTATCGCTGGCTCGGTAAATCAAAATATATTACAAGTTATATCGTCCACTATCGCGGCGCGATCGAGAGTGAAACTATTTACTGTTTTTATTTATTTCGCCGCCATGTTGAATGTTGGGTGATATTGAAAAAGCCGGGCAATAATGCCATAAAAATGCTTCAGTGGATTTATGATGCTCTATTGCGTGGTGATAGCAAATATCAATATAGGCACAGGCCTATATTGTTATTTGCTATAGGCAGGTAGGCAGACTGATTATAATACCTACAGAGGTGTTTTAATCAATATGCCTAGCATATCCCTACTATGCAGGGGTCAACTGCCAGTCAATCTGGATGTACCAGTATATATAATTTTTATATTTGTTATCGATAGGCTCGCTATTGACCACTATCTCACCTGAAGGTAGCCGATGATGTGGTCGACGGTGAAGCACGCATGTCTAGGAGAAATCTAATCTCTCTTGACTTAAAGACCTCCGGCAGGGAATTCCACTTCTTAGCTTTTTTTTTAAACGTTGCCGCACCCTAGGATTTTCTTCCTGTATCGTGAGTGCGTTAACAAATATATAAACTCACATACACAAACACCCAGAGCGGAAACAACTATCTGTAGGTCATATAAATATTTGCTCGGTGTGGGAATCGAACCCGCGACACGCAGCGCAGCAGTCAATTTCTCAACCACTGCGCCACCCGTGCGCCCAACGAAGACCACAAGACCACTGTGCGCACAATGAAAGTAGTCTCAAAACGTTTAGTGCGCATGAGTGCGATGTCCACCATGTACCGATGGCGCATCGCCGCACTTCTTGTAGTCCGATGATGGAACGGGCTAGGTGGCATTAAATCATGTAATTCCATCGCACTCACCCCGAAATGCAATCTATAAAAAAACATTTTTCATGGAGTGACTGCCTCTCTGGCGTCCTGTTCGCGGCTGTAATGATCTTCAAGGTTAAGCATGCATTCAAGCCGAGGTATTTATGTGAGTGGCGACCATCCAGTACACACCGCGAGTCCTTCGTGCCTTGGACTTTTTACCTATACGTAGTAAAGTATGTAGTGTTATTCTGGGTGCGTCGTCCTCTCGTATATGAATTAATGTATATATATATAAATATTGTAAAACACGTTTTTTTAAAGAGTTCTTGTGGAATTTCGTGTCCTTCCTTTTCCATAACAAGCTACTTTTCCAAATGGACGGTAGAATCAATTATTATTACTTATAAATTTAAATTTTTGACATTCAAAATAATGCCCTAATTGAAATAAATAATCTTGACTTTGACTTTCTTTGATAGTCGTTACGGGTAGTCTACAACCAGGAAAATCTGACACTAGTCTTGCGATTGTATATATTACTGGTTGTGGTAGATAGACAGGGAGACACTCCATGTCTAATACAAGTATTCAACTGCATCACGTTAGACAAAGCCCACCCTAACATAGCTGAGGAATCTTGCAAAGATGAGACGGTACTTCACGCCTGAACAGCTGCTCAACTTGTATTAAGCGTAAATTCGGTCATGCATGGAGTACTGCTCTCACCTCTGGGACGGAACTGCCAAATAACAGCTTGATTCATTTGAGTCGATTGACAGACCGGCCAAGAGGCTTATTGACAACGATGCACTGGTCGCGTCAAAGCTCCAGAGTCTTGAAGATCGGCGCTGAGTTGTCAGCCTGTCGGTTACATTTCGGAGAGTGTGCGACGGAATTGCACAATTTGCTAGCATTTCCATCATCGAAGTACAAGACGTATAGCCATGCGCCATCGGTAGGTACATGCTGGACATCCCACCTATACGCACAAAGCATTTTGGCTAATACTTTAATTGTGCGCACAGCTATGGAGTGGCATTCCTTGCCAGAGTCTTTGTTCCCTGATAGCTACAACCTTGGGGTCTTTAAGTCATGAGTGAATAGGTTACTACTAGGCAAGCGTGCTTCACCGTGGTTCACATCATCAGTAACCATCAGGGGAGATAGTGGTCAAACATGAGACTATAAATAAAAAAAACAAAGCTGGGAATAGTTCAGGCAGATTGATATTGTGGAAAATCACAGACGGGGTTATAAACTACAAATAATATGAAAGTTAAAATCAAATTTAATATCTTAGATATTGCTTTTCTATTACAATCAATGCATCATGTTTTTGGGCAAAAAAAAAACACAATTCTAAAAGATATGCCCATTATAATGGAAAAGGCCTTAAAAGGTTCTAAAATTGAAATAGAAAAAGCAAGAATATTTTAATATATATCGTATACATCTGCGGGGGCGATGTTATGAATGATTGTCATTTGTTACACACATACACAGACTTTTTGTAGTCTAGGAGCTGTTCTTTATTTTTACTTTTTGTTTTGGAAATATCGAGAGATAAGAGGAGAAAAATACCAAAGAAACGATGGATGGAATGTACGAAAGATGATAAGCATGTCTAGAAGAATGGAAAGAATACCCGCCAATGACAATACAATTGTTTGTAAGTAAATTAATACTTACACTATGAGTCTTATATCGTGAGACTAAAAAAAATATCAGGAAGCATTATTACGTGTACCGTACACTAAAGCAAGTAAAACTAGTAAATCAATTCAAAGTTTAACACAAACGTAGTCATTTACGAAACATATTTTAACAAAATGTTTCGCTTGCCGAAATAAATCACAGCAACCGTGTTAACTGAGATTAGCGATAAATTTGTTAATCCTCGGAATAATTCGGTAGCGCCGGTCGTAAGTTTGCAGTAAGCTGGTAAAATATGAGACAAAGAGGATTGGCTGTTTTTGTTAAGTAATTAAAAATAAATTAAAGTATTGTTTGTTAACAAATTACTTATAGGCTTAAACAACATCCTAATCCTAAGCCGATTTTATACGTTAGAGAGAAATTCAATTACACTGCCTGATCCGACCTGACCGGGGATCAAATCAGGCGCTTCAAAAGTTCAAAAGTAGTGTTTGCAACTATAAGAGAACGACGTTCTTCATAAGTAGTAATATCCAGCTGCCTACATTGTTAGGTATCATTGAAAAGTCTAACAACTGCTAGAAAACATGTTGATTTTTAGGGTTCCGTACCCTATTACCTTTTTATTTTTTTGGGGTTGGAAATCACCCAATGATTTCTCCTGCTCTAGGTGAAGAGTGTTTCGAGTTTTACTGACTAAAACCCCCTCGTGTTCCTTCATTTGCTTGTGCCAGGGCCGCGGTAACTATTTTTCAAATTTATCCACGAACCAGAGTTGCGTATGCGAAGGGTCCAAACGGATCACTATTGCTGTCACTTACGTGTCCCAAACAGACGTCTGTCCGTCGTCTGCGACACAATTTTATTCGGAAGAATTTTTTAAGTGCCCATTGACCTATGAACTTGTTTGGTGATAATGTTAATTATTAGTTTTGAAACTGTCATGGTCACTAACATTAACATTATAAGCGGGATATTTACCATGTTTACTGTTTGTAGTGAGTTTCCGATATTTCGGTGCTGTTGCAAGCACCATGATCACGGATAAACTGAAGTTATTGCGGGTGGGTGTTTATGAGGAGACAAATCGGTCTACCCTCTTTCTTGTACGTTTTTTGCACTCGGTTCAACCGGGAGGATAGGTTTCAACTGTCGAGAGCTTGGAATCCAGTGATTCAGCTGTGTAAACCCAAAAAAAGTGCCGTAAAAAGTTCGCGAGCGGACACAGTGAGTTTCGTGTGTCGGGAACAGAATCGAGTTGTGAGTGACAATGGTAGCGGTGCCGAGTGCAAAAAATGAACAAGAAACAGGGTAGACCGATTTGTCTCCTCATAAACACCCACCCGCAATAACTACAGTTTATCCGTGATCATGGTGCTTGCAACAGCACCGAAATATCAGAAACTCGCTACAAACAGTAAACATGGTAAATATCCCGCTTATAATGTTAATTATTGCGTATATTGTACTAACAAATATCAATATACAGGATTATTTGAAAAACACTAACCACCTCGCAGGAATATATTGCTGACATCATAAACTAATAAAAAAATTAAATTAAGATTACATATAATTTTCAATTTATATGTACCTAAACCTTTAATTTGATTATTAATAATAATTTTTAATTTACTTTAATTGTATGATCCAAATGTGATTGAAATAAATAAATAATAATAAACAACAACTTTTCTTCTATGGCTTTAAAAATACAACAAAAAAAATCTGCTGGTCCATATTCGCATAACTCGCCAGAATGTATGGATCAACTGTTTAATTTTTTTAGATTTTATTTAAAGTCATAGAAGAAATGTTGTTGTTTATGATGTCAGTAATTTCATTCCTGCGAGGTTGTTAGTGCTTTTCAAATAACCCTGTATTGATAACTAAATTTATTTCTTTGGTACGGAACCTTAAATTTGCAAAGTCCAACGTACTTGGCCGGTTTTGTTCTAGTCATAAATAAAACAAAACTATATTTTTCCTGCAGCTTCGCTCCTGTGGCCTACCCTGCAGAACTAAATATTTTGCAGATATAAAATAGCATAAGGAAATCAGCGATTGTGTAGCTGTCTATCCGTGAAAGAATTTACGAAAAAATATCAGCACTTATAGAGGTTTCTTTATGGAAAAAGACGAACAACTTTACCACTTAAATAGTAATAAAATTTAGACCATTTCATAAAAAATAATATTATAATAAAAAAGCATTAAAAATAAAACAAAAATACCCCGTCACATTACCTCTAGTTGACGTTGTGGTGCAGCTTGCGTGCTCCAATAAATCAAGACAGGACTAGACCAAGAGAGATAAAATCCGCAGGACAGCTTTGTGGCGAGCTGGTGGGCAGTGGCGACCCGACGGACCTGATCTCCAGGGAGAAGTCTTGTCCCTCGTCTCCGGCTTGCCTTTACTGGCCGGTCGGTGTGAACACTGACGGGAAACAGAGCTCCCAACTATCTTGCCTTAATTGGCTGGATTAAGTGAAGATTCGTAAGAGCAAACGTGCTCGGAGGAATGAACTTAACCTGTAAGATGCTGGTAGGGATATTGACTGTCCTTCCGGGGTTGTCCTGATAGCTGTGGCATACCTCTCCACTCCTCAAGCACCTCCGTATATGTTGCCCCCTTAGCGCTACGTCACTATTATAGCTATTTATGGGAGGGCCCAATAATTGAGTGTGCAAGTCATCCCTTGCCATTTTATAGCCGTGTAGATCAACAGCGGTCAGGCAGGGGCCTATAGTCCTTCTATAGTTTTAGGTAATCGATCCACGAAACCTCCCAAACCCATAGCCCAATGTATTTTGTCTACACATTCTGCAATAGTCCTGCACCAGCCGGGGATTGTCCTTGGGTGCTCTTGCGTAGTACTACTAGACTAGACTAGTGCATACAGGGACAATCGTCTTAACATTTCATCGTACATGTCTAACAGGCCTCTGCGAGTTGATTTCGGCCCCTGGTACGTCTTTCAAAGGTCCGGGACCCTAGGGTCTCGAGAATTTCAATGATAAATCGATAAAATAATAGTCATGAAACACTTCAAGTGAAGAAAAGCTCCAAAATTCATAATACCTACCTCATTCGTGCCTCTACCCAGTTACCCCGGCATGAAATAATAATATTAATATATAAATATGATTTATTTACTTGGTCGCACAGTTGTTAATTAAGTTATTAAGTAAGTTGCGCAAATAATACATACTCGTAAGTAACAGATGTGGGTTTGAGACCTTGTTCGATATTAGTTTCTTAGCTAACAAATGTTACATTTGTGTAGGAAAATTAGTTGACTTGTTAAGTTTTAATATTTTACTTGATGTTAGTAATTTCGATTTAATTAATTGAAATCATGGCGTGATAAACGGTTCCTGATCATTGGAATTTTAAAACTACTATAGTTGCAACTCTGCTCAACCTTTTTCGGAACAGAAGCTGTTATGTTATGGAAAATTGAATTTATGCGAAAATAGGGTTTTTTAAATAAGTTCTACGGACATTTTTTAGGTTATTTCTCTACCTTTTTTGTTGATTTTTCAATGAACAGGATACATAATTATCTATGGTACTATGCCACAAATCCGCGATAAAAACAATCAAGCAAAGTTTGATTTATTTAAACATTATGTACCGTGGTGATACATGCAGCAAGGCATGCTCTACTACTAAATAATAAAGTTATCTATGTGTCTTTTAGGAATAGGTTTCTTTTCTCTGATGGACATAAACCTCTTTTCATAAGTATAAGGACCCAGTATTGATCATCAACGCCAGTTCACTGTAATATGACTTTTTCAAACCATTACATTAATTCTGTTCCTACACCAAAAATAGACATTTCTATCAAATTGAAAAAGTCACATACCAATATATAATACCATAAGGTTTCATCTCAATCTCAAGAAAAAAGACGTTAAACCGTAATATTATGACAAAAATAATATAAAAATAAATCCCTGTCTCCCGGCCTAAATTACATTCTTAGCTAGGGCGGGGCAACGGGGTGTCAGAAATTAATGGAACCATCTATTTAACGAGTGTTGTAATTTTTCTCTGTGGCCTGTCATTTGTCTGACAGCGAAATTATATTAAAAAGATACCACCAAGTGCTTTGGAACTCCTTAGAACGAAAAAGGGATTAATTGTTACTTTTATCTCTTTTATAGGCTGGTTTTGGAAGGATGATGTTTGAATTAATTATCTTAATAATGATAGTACTTTGACATTATTATGAATTCTTTAACATTGTAATGTCTTTTGACGTTATGATTTATATTTTGACATTTTGATTATTTTTTTGACTTTATGATTTATTTTTTGATATGATGATTTATATTTCCGACACTATACAAAATTACATAAATTTATATAATATTCTTATAATGTACCTAGTTTTGATTTGCATGTACATAGCTTATTATTTATTTCTACACCAGCAATGGTAGTATGTGTAAAACAATGTTAAATGTAAGATCTCAATGTACCATATACTGAGATATAAATATTTACTTACTTTTAACTCGACGATTTTTAGGTCTTTGAGATGGCATGAGTATTGAACGACCTATGACTGCCTCGTTGGTCTAGTGATAGCAAGACCGCAAGCGCTAGCTGAACAAGAGATCCTCGGTTCGATGCCCGGGACGCGCAAAATGTTATTGGGTTTTCCATATGTAATTTCTCAATAGCAGCCTGGATTTCTGGCTGGTTTATGGCAATAGACTCGCCAGTATTACAAGGGACTTAAACATATCTGACGATCTTTTTAGGCATAATATTGTTTGGCATTACGTTTTCGCATAACTTTTATTAGCATAATAATACTGTGGCATAATAATACTTTGGCATAATGCAAAGGTTAGCATAACTATCATTTGGTCTTATTTGTTTTAATTTGGAATAGCATAAATACTTAAGGCATAATATTTATTCGCCATAATAATGTTATGGGTTTAGGACATTCGATACTCTATACTTCGATATTTTTATATATATATATTTTAATTAAGTTAATTATTTTTTATGTAGAAACTCAATTAAATTAGATTAAGGTGCAGCGGGTTGGCCCTTGGGCCATCCTAGAGCCGCGAACATGTGTGTTTTATTCCAAAGAATATTATGTGTAAAATCATTACGCGTTTATAACATAAAATTATACATCAGTATTATTATGGAAACAGTATTTATGGCAATGGCAAAAAAATATGCTTATATATTATGCGTTATGATCATTATGCTGTATTTCGTTATGTTAATATAAATTATGTGAATATATTTTATGCTTATCATTAGTAAATCGTGTACTATAATAGGTGCACCGCTGTCTATCCTTTCGGGGATAATATAGATGGACCGTCTTTTCCGCACTTAGACACCCATTTGATCCGTTGTGCGTGCAGGCCTCCTCTCCGTGAGAATTCGGGCCGTTATCCACCACGCGGGTCCAGTGTGGGTTGGTTTCCACCAAAAAAAAATTCAAAACATTCATTTTCATTCCTGACATCCACTGTGACATCACATGACAAATGACACACGTCTTCGAATTTTTGGTTTTAAAAATGCTGGTTTCCTCACGATGTTTTCCTTCACCGTTTTGAGAGCATTTGTGAATTTGTGATGATATAATTTACACAAAGTAAAACGCGTCTCTAAGTTCGAACACACGACCTACAACTTGTCTTTCGGGGAAACAGGCGTAAGATTTGTGTGACTTTTTGTATTACATCTAAAGCCCAATTTTTCTAATTTTTAGAACGTGTACGTTTCAATCTCAGTCTAGATGTGTCCTTCACCTTCACTCTGGCAAGTTTTTAAATTAAATGTTTTTTTTGGTCGTATTTTGGTCTTCTAATTAAACTAAGTACATATATGTAGTTCCAACCTGCACTTGGGTATATCGTCTTCTTCGCGTTTAGATTCACTCATGTCTCAATGATTAGAATTTTGACTTGGGTTCATTATTACTGCTTGATTCCTCTCACAGAGGGGAGGCTTGTTTCCCAACAGACGGGCTATTATAAGACTATATGTATGTGATCAGATCATCTATAAGGCTATAAGTTGTTTAAAATAAAAATATATCGATAAGGTTTAAAATAAGTATAACATCACACTGTACACGACTTTAAACCTTAATGACATTCTCATAACCCCTTTTACCAAGAGGATTGCTGCCCCAACTGCGGCATTCATTCTAACATTGTCCAATTTCCAGCTACAAAGCTCACAGAAATAAATTGTTCCTACTCGAGCTACACTGCACCACTGATTATCCTAATATCGGCCAGTAGCGGCTACATTATTGTGCTTATTGCCATATTCCGAGCAACATTTGCCGATATTACGGGTCTGGGTGACTTAGTAGAGCAGCGGTAAGAGTTAGCGGGGTTTCTATTTACAAAATATATCTCGCCTATATTCCACGAAAGGTAAGGTAGAGGTGGAAGAGGACTAACATTTCACCAGTTTAGTTTTTTATAAAGTTTGCATCATCATTTCAGGCGAAAGACGTCCACTGCTGGACATAGGTCTCCCCCAGGCGTCGCCACATTGACCGATCCAGTGCATCTCGCATCCAGCGGATTTCTGCAACCTTAACCAGGGCATCGGTCCATTTAGTGGGAGGCCTTACAAGGCATCGTCTTCCGGTTCGTCGTACCTGAACTTTTCGGCCCCATCGGCCATCCGTTCTGAAGGGCAATGTGCTCTGCCCACAATTCTTCGGGCTTTATCAATAACTTTGGTTCTCCTGAAAATATCTTCATTTCTGATTCGATTACACAAGGAAACTCCGAGCATAACCGTCTTCATTGTCCTTTCGGTGATTTTAAGCTTTCTGATGAAGCCCATTGTGAGCGAGCACGTCTCGGTCTTATAGGTAATCACTGGCAACACACACTCGACTCGGTCATAGACTTTCGTCTTGAGACACTTCGATTAATTGTAATAATCTTCCCGACTTTGTTTCTTATAAAATCGTGTGATTATGTAATAGAGAGAAATCAAAACTTTGAAGATGCTACTACTTTATAATTTATATATTTATTTTATTTTTATTATTGATGGTCTCGCCTTTGACCAGCATCTCGTCTGATGGTAAGTGATGTTGTGGTCGACGGTGAAGCACGCTTGCCTAGAAGAAAACTATTCAGTCATGCCTTGCCACCCATTCTAGGTCCTTGAGATCATCGGTAAATCTAAAATTAAGTATTCGTATGCATTCCATTTCCTTCTTTGACAAATCTTTCACGATTCAAGCAGCTCGGTTGTGGAATGCACTACCTATTGAAGTAAGACGTGCTCTAACACTGCCAGCGTTTAAGAAAATGGTGAAGGAGCATTACCTTTCGCTATAATTTTTATTCTTCTCCTGTCTCTGTTATATTTTATATAAATTAGTATATTTGTATATTGTATGTTTGTATTTTATAATATTATGTCTACGTAGTGTGAAAAAAAGAGGAGCTCGTGGGTAAATAAAAACAGCCCCATGAGTCGATCTTCAAGGTTAAGCAACGCTTGACGAGGTCGGTCCGTGGACGGGTGACCATTCAACATACCGAGTTTCCTCCGTGCCTCGGAAAGCACGTTAAGCTGTTGGTCCCGGCTGTAATTTGAAGATCTTTGACAGTCGTTACGAGTAGTCAGAAGCTTGAGATTTGGCACCAGCCTAGCCAATGGGTATCGTGTTACCCCGTTACTGGGTTGTGGAGGTCAGATAGGCAGTCGCTCCATGTAAAACACTGGTACTCAGCTGAATCCGGTTAGAGTGGAAGGCGACCCCAAAAAAGTTGGGAAAAGGCTAGGCAGATTGATGTCTAAGTAGTGTATTTTTTTATTTATGTTAATTTGTACACTGACAGCCCTAAATTATTTTCCTATTGCTCAGTCCATCCAAAGGTTGTCTGTAGAAGATTGCCTAGTGCGATAAGACCACCCATTGTACACTTGTTTTTGTGAACGTTTGCCCTGTTGTATGGTTTTTTTTTTGTGGTGTACTATAAAGTATATAATAAATAAATAAAGACCTGGAGGTTATGGCTATCGTGAAATACAGACAGAATTCCACTCTAGGGTGTTTACGCTCTACATCCGATCCGTGTCTGTGCAATTTAGATTCCGAAGTAGCCGTAGTACCTCTTGTAGGGAAGTTAACGCACTACATACGAACTCTATCTGTCATAATCTGTCATAATTCAGAACGTTTGAACTCGAAACTCAAATCACGGACATGGACGTGTAGTGTGTAACCGCACTAAGGAGTGGAATGCCCTACCGGAGTCTGTATTTGCTATACACAATTAAAGTATTCAACAATTACATACAGTATACAACATTTAGTGCGTATGTCTACCATGTACCAAAGGCGCATCACCATATATATAATTGTATTTAAAGAAGAATAACAGTTTGCGCGATCCAACCGTAGATCCAACATTTTGCAGTCACGCCTGCGGACAAAGCATCAAAATTTTATGTGATGTCACAAACATTTTCAAAACCCATGAGAGACCTCAGAGTCTAGGTTCTAGGCTAAGTGATGATAGTCTTAACAACCTTCCTGAGGACTCGATGCGATTCGATTTATTTCACAACGATTAGTAATTTTTACTAAGCGAAATAGCAAAGTGACATGGACGCAGTGTGATGCAATTTGACCGATTTGCACTTGAAATTTTCTTAGAAAATACGTGCGCGATATCGCCTATCGACGAACGACGACCCAGGAAGGTATGTTCCTATCAGTATTTAACATAAAAGTTAGGGACTGACCACGCGATATTTCATACCCAAAAACTTACTTTCCGACAATTATATTGTTATCGTTTATAGAATATCACTTTGTCGTTGTCTATAGTCTCTTGCTTCTTTGTCCCAAAAAGCATAAAACTACATGTTTATGCAGCGTCTTAGGCACATTTTGGTATTTTAACTATGCCTTATATTCAATGAATATATCTGCAATAAATGAGACCAACACAATATGACTTACAATGAGCATTATTCCATTGACTACTTTGTTCGTATAGCTGTGGTATAGCCACATAATTAGACCCGCACAAGTTGTAAGAGAATCATCTAGAAAAACGTTTGGAAAAGAGTTAGTATCAATGTTGTAGTCTGGCATATTATGGGTAACTTCCTATAAAATAAATGTGCCTTTGATTCCTTTGTGTGATAGGTGAAAGACCGAGACTCCTCCGTGCTTCAGAAAGCACATTAAGCTGTTGGCCATCAACATCATTATCTGCGTTTTAATGTTTCCTTTGTGAGTCACAGGCCTCCTCTGTCTAAGACGGAATGGGCCTTAATCCACCACGCCCACACGGTCCAGAGCGGGTTGGTGGATGTCACATTTTAGTTCTACGACATACGAAAAAAAAAAAAACATTTTTTAATTATATTTTATTGTTAAATTGTTGCCACGATTTAAACAATGCACCTGCCATGTTTTCTCTTCACCACCCTTAGTTGACTGTAGTAGAGAATGCCTGAGGCATTAAGTCCGTCCTTGTAACTTTGTGCATGAAGTTTAAATAAATAAATAAATACGACACACGAGGACACACGAGTATGTACTGAAATAAGAATGAAATCAACATATTTCTATATTCCTAACCCTGTTCCCAACCCAGTGTATTCCAAAGTTTCGCTTCCAGTTTGCAACTCAGACCGCTTTCATTGCCCCGGGCTCTGCAATATAAGTTACTGGCGCCAATACTAGGAGCTAGTTGCAGGCAATATGGTGGTGCTGGCGGTCGGAACAACTATATTGCATATTGCTACGCTGGGATTAGAATCGCAATTATGCTGTAATTGTACTGTTATGGCTTAAGATTAGTTTTGTGGAGGAATTTTAATTGTGGGTTGTAGAAATAGAGAATGGGGAGGAAAGATTTTATTACAGTATTTTTTATAAGCTTTTATTTAACACGCTAGTAGTTTACGCTACTAGTGATTGAGCTTGAAATTTTGTATGCACGGTTGGTTTGGAAATGATACAAATTTACCATGTGGTATGTAGTGGCTCACCAATCCAATATGGTGGGCTCACAAAGATTGTGAGCAATTATTTTTTGAACTCACATGATATGGATATCAACTGAAAGAATTCGCTGAGAACAATATTAACAGACCCAGAGGCACAAAAACCTAGACTTATAAATCTAATATCTGTTTGAAGCAGTAAACATTTTAATGTTTTCTGTGCCAACTTGCTATGCTATGCCTCACACTCGACCGATTGAACTTTGTCTTTGTCCACAATTCTGTAACAGACGTACTATACTCGGTTAACACTGTAGTTAGTGGTATCAAAATCTAAAAAGATATTCCTAAAAACGTACACAATATGTGTCCTATCAACCTATCAATGCATGCGTTTATCGAGCAAAATTCCAGCCCGTTTTAACACCCTCTATGCAACATTCCAGCCTCAAAATATGAACGACGAAGGCCATCAAAATTACACTATGTAGGTGTACTGAACACAGTATTTAGTGCCCAATAAATGGATAATAAATTCCAAGTGTTAAATAAAGATCGTTCATTTTACATACTTTGTCCGACAGTGCCTGTCAACCTACAGATTAGTGCAGTAGTGCCATTCAGTGGGCTTAGTGAGAGTTTTAAGGTGTATATATTCCCCAATTTTAACGCAGTACTGGCCGTGCGCCCGCTTGGCACCGGAATATTAATATTGAACCTCCTTTTGGTCAGTTTTGTTTGCAAAATATTCTTATATTTACCTACGCTATTTCAGTTATGAAGAAATTCTAGCCATCAAATTTTCTGTCTACAAATATGTTTAAACATTTTAGTCGTTTTCGAGTAGTATCCAAAAGTAGCGAAAAAATATCGTGTTGTTAATTATTTTATTAAAGCAATACTATTTGTTATACGAAAAACCATGTTTCATAAATGAATTAATAATATTTTTTTTTTTTCAAATCTTTTAACCTAGCCGTTACTAAGTAGTATGCTTTAGAAAGTTACCATTTACGGCACTAAAGCGGTTGTAAGCCCTTAACACACGCTCATTCGCGTTAACGTAAACGTCAATTTGTATTGAAATTGAAAGCGGTGTCTGATGACAGTAACGAGAAACCTCTTTTTTTTGTATACAAATTGACTAAAGAGATCGTTTACGTTATCACGATCGAGTACCTACATTAATAAATTACAAAATAAAAAAGCCCCGATACAAAAACCTCTAAAAAGCAAAAAATAAACCTACCTAGTACTCGCGTCGGGGAACGGTTTATTTTATTTACTTAGCGTTTCACCGATATAACACACGATATCTTGCGAAAAGACCCAGATCCAAATAGTAAAAAGCGAACAACTTTTGAACGGCTGAACCGATTTTATTTAAACAAAGCTAAGAACACTCTCGACAAAGTCACCTTTCAAACAACAACAAAATTACATCAAAGGTAAAAATTGGTCCATCCGTTTAGGAGCTATGATGCCACAGACAGACACACCGATAATACAGTAACCCAAGTAAACTTATTACACCCCTCTTTTTCCGTCGGGGGTTAAAAACTCGGATTAAGCACACTGTAAAGATCTCACTGTGATAACTTAGATGAAGTGAGCTTGAAGTAAGCTATCAATTCTTATCATCAATTCGAATGACAGCTCAATTCACGCCTATTTCTCCTAAGTTTTCACGGTGAGTTTTTTTACAGAACCAACCGGCTGAGCTGCCAATTCCTACACAAACAACCAGACGAGAATAACTATCTGTAGGCCATACAAATATTTCTTCCGTGCGGGAATAAACCCGCGACACGCAGCGCAGCAGCTGATCGCTCAACCACTGCGAAAACAGTGTCGTCAAAAATGTTTGCTTCCACTCGGTATTCCTTCTGTAGTTCTCTGTAGTTTGACGATGACTGGCGGTCAATTTCTGTAATATCGGACAAGGCAGGCGTTGGCAACATGCTGTTAATTATTCAATGTTTAAAGCGCCATCAATGCTTTTTATGGGTACGGTATGCGATCATTATTATTGTGGAGTGACCAACATTTTGTTTTTTGTTTCGGACAATGGAAGGTTTGTTCTGAGGTACATAAAGTAGCTATTTATTTTTTTTGTCAGTTGCTTGATTTTGTATTGTTATTGCCCGATTGCACGCCATTATGTCCTGGGTGCGATTCCCGGGTCTAACACAGTAGGTAATTGCACTTTTTCTAGTAATAATTCATAAGTAGCCGCCTGGAATCTGAATTGGAGCTTAGTTGTTGATACAAATCATACCGATTCACCAATACGAAACAAATAAATAATTTAAACGAATAATCCTCCATCTTGTCATTTGAAAGAGGTAAAATGATTTTTCATGTTTGAAAATGGTAATCTTTGGAATTGCTTTTTAGATTACGATTATTCTAGCACTGTTATTCGAGTACATCAGTGAGCAGTGGTGTCCTCGTGGTAACGGCCGCGACTTACAACGCGTTCGAATCAAAGCAGACGTTTTACTTTGTGTATATTATTTACTCACCACTGCTCTAAAACGGAGACGGAAAACATCGCGAGGAAACCGGCATGTCCTAGAACCAAAAATTCGAAGACCTCTATGGCATCCTGGGCCCGCGTGGTGGATTAAGGACCCATTTCTTCACTCACAGAGAGAGCACAGGCTTCACCAGGAGTTGTCTACTATACGGACCTTGTGGCAACTAGAACAAATTCCCGTGCGTACAGCTCACAATGTTAGGAACCATTAATACTAAAGCTAATTTTATCCGTGGTGCTAGGCAACTGGGCTTATCCCAGTTGTAAACTACCCTTTGTGCCTATTGTTTGTTCTATCTCCTACTTGATATGTAGGGTAGTGGCAATTTGTTTTTTTCCTGCTCCTCCATTATTCATTTCTGATTAATTACGTTGCGGTATCCAAGACAGTTAAATTCATTATCCGGGACTTCGTCGATCTTCATTGCCTCGGCACATTTCTGGTGGTCGCCACTGTTGATTCTGGCTTTCAGAAGTTGCAATGGTTTAGGAATAGTGTGGTGAGATTGTCTCACAGAGAGAAGACCTGTGTCCCAGCAGTGGACTCATTAAAAGGCTGTTGATGATAATAGACAGCTGGTTTATCCCTTACTTATTACCTCGAGAAAAATGCATGGTGCCAGTGGGATAGACCTTGGGAGCGAAAACGCGGGAAAAAGCTAGTCTAATAAATAGTATACCCATCCAAAATAAATTGTCGTTAATACTAGAATATTAAATAACACTAGTAGCCCTGCCATAAAGCTTACTGGCTACGTTACCAAAAGGCTTTGTTGACATCGTACATTTTGAAGACATATGGCTATTTGGCCATTGTGCTCCCAGTGCTATATTGAATATCTTCTGAATAGGAGAATATGAATCGAGTTTTACTATGCAGATTTGAATTTCAAAACTCGGTTTTAATGTATTAAATTACCGTTATGCATAGATCATGCGAATAACAATATCATTAAGTAACTAATATTATTTGCAATACAAGATAATATTTTGACTTGAAATAAAAAATAAATTATGACTCCATTACAGACAAATAGACACCGGATATAATTTCTTTCTTTTAAATAGCTAGCTTCTTCTGAGATTTTAAACGCGTGGAAATCTACTATTATCCTACGCAATACCGGGAAAAAATATTTAATCCTGATCTACCAAAATCTGCATGGTAATTCATCCAAATCTACTTAGCCTTGTGATTAACAAACATCCAAACTTTCATGTTTTTAATATTCGTCTCAGGATTAATATTCAAAGGCAGAGCCACCCTATTTGTGAGGAGCATTATTATACATTAATTTGCAACTCTTCCCTTAAGTAGCCGGCTTGCAAGTTTTATTGATTTAAATTATACATTGCAGCCGCTCGTTATACTGACCAGGGATCATCAACCATTAGGAAATAAAAACAATATGACGGAATCTGACAGCGGTGCTTGGCACTCGGCGGCCATCTTTCTTCGTTGTTGAGAAAAAGGGCGGGAGGGGATTGTATGAATTATTTTAATTGTTCTTTATGGTCAGTTTTTGGAATGTTTGAGTCATAAGTCATTTATTTCGGAACAATATACATTGTGTAGAAATTTTGTAAAATAGACAAGTACCATTTACCTACCTACCATTATGATCAATAAATAAAAAAATAAAAAAAATACTAATACAACATGTAACACATTCAAATCAATCATGATGTACTTTCCATTTAAAATAATCAATGATAAAAATAGGTCAAAGATAAAGGAAAATCTACTAATAGTGATAAAAAGATCAATGATACAATATGTCATCTAAAGTTTGAATAAAACAATAATAAAAATAGCATGCCAATGATACAAAGAAATCAATAAAAGTTACCCATTAATCAAACAATATTAAAAATAGAATGTCATGTATAAAAAAACTAATTGTTATAAAATGTCAATAATATGTGATCTAATAGTCTATGAATAACAACAGTAAACTAAAATGTCAAAGATAAAATTTAAATGATTACAAGAGATCAATAATAGTGTGAGTACAATCTATAAATAATACAATAATCAAAATAGCATGTCACTATAAGAATATCAATATTATGTCAAATATACGACAAAAATAAGTTCAAAAATAATAATATTTTACCATTACAAATTCGCTCGGGCTATGAGAGTGCTGGCACTTGTGTTTGCGTACAAGCTTGAACACGCCAGCGCCGATTGCAAAGGCGGATGAAGTTTTATAAATAAAATATTAGTCTCTTATATCTTTAGCTTTCTTTTTTGAAATAGGGTTTAGCGGTTTTTGATCCTTACATGCAGTCACTGTTTAACTCTAAATTCTTCTTTTGCTTCGTTTTAGTCGAGTATAAACTGTAATATGACAACAAAATGTTTACAATCTCTACTGCTTGTGGCCCATGGCTAGTATTGAAAACTTTTTGTGCATAATGATCCCTACTTAGGCGATTATTTTTTGTTTGAAAACATGGTCAAAGCGTGTGAGGTGTTTAATTTCTGTTTTTTTTTTACACGCAGTGCACGTTTTAGCTTTTTCTTGATATCGCTGTGCATGCTTTCACGAGTTGCTTTCATATGGGTACGTACATATATACAACATCATGTATTACCTGCCGGAAGGGCAAATATGAAATGTGGGTGCACCTCTGTGTAATGCTTCGAAGAATCCAGACGTGATGTTAAGTTATAAAGTTCCCCATGGTGAGTCAGGAGGCTTTCAAACTGTGACAGGGCCCAATCAGAAATCCAAAGAAATAATATGTCTTCAAAACGTTTTTTTTATACAATACTAGAGGACGCCTCGCGGTTTCACCCGCGTAGTTCCCGTTCCCGTACGAATACAGGGATAAAAAGTAGCCTATGTCACCCGGGGATAGAGTAGCTTCCCAACGGTGAAAGAATTTTTGAAATCGGTCCAGTAGTTTTGGAGCCTATTCGGTACAAACAAACAAACAAAAAAATCTTTCCTCTTTATAATATTGTTATACAATATAGGCTCGCGCTTGACCACTATCTCACCTGCTGGTGCGAATGATGAAGCGATGATGTGGTCGACGGTGAATCACGCTTGTCTAGAAAAAACCTATTCACTCTTGACTTAAAGACCCGTAGATTGTAGCTGTCGGGAAACACAGACTCCGGCAGGGAATTCCACTCCTTAGCTGTACGCACAATAAAAGTGTTACCAAAACGTTTTGTGCGAATGGGTGGGATGTCCTCCATGTACCGATGGCGCATCGCCGTACGTCTGGTAGTCCGATGATGAAACGGGCTAGGTGGAATTAGATCATGCAATTCCATCGCACACTCGCCGAAGTGCAACCGATAAAAAACCGACAAGCTGGCAACTCGGCGACGATGTTCAAGACTCTGGTTGTTCCCGAAACTTGATCAATCTTAGGAAATGTATTTATGAAATGTTTATTGTTTCTTCGTAAGTTTGTTGAAAAAATAACTTTTTTACAAAAAAATACTACCGACTTCCAAATAAAAGAAACAGCGAAATGAAAAATTACCTTTTTTTTGGAAGTCGGTGTCTTTCATAGGTACCAATTTTTTGTGTTACGGTCACTGACTTGCAAAAATACGTACCTATAACTCCAGAATAGATTACCCGAATACCATTAAACTTGAAAATAACCGGTGAAATGAGAGATCTGCGTAATGTTATGTTATGAAGTGGTATAAACAATAAACAGGCATGCGATTGCAGCAATCCCGAGAAATTTGCCATTATTTACTGAAGCGTTCTGTTGTAAATCTTCGAAGTTCTTCATCTGTTCTTCACCAAATTAAAATGGGACCAGTGGGACCAATTTTGGAACATATTTGTATAAACAAAAAAAGAATTTTCAAAATTAGTCCATGATTGACGGAGATATCGATTTTATCGGTAAACAAAAAAAAAACATTTATTTATTTGAAAACTCAACAGCTTATTACTAATTTACATGAATAGATGTTCACCTCACTATTCGTCAATGAACAGCCCAGTACAGTTGTATCAACGTTACTAGCATCTTAGTAAACACACACACCCTGCACAGTGACAGCGAGATGATGAGAATAATATCTTAGCCAATAACAGAGTTTCACGACTTTCACGGCATGGATAAATCTAGTAAAAATAGGTTATGTTAATAAGCTACACAAAAGTGCAGCTATTAGTGATCATGTGGGATTGAAGACTCATTGATCAGATTAAATCAGAGTTAAAAGTATGTAAATATGCAAATATGATTATATTGATTAGACAAAGGGCAAAACAAACAAAATATTAGAGAAATCGAAATTTATCACACATGATCCTTAATCCTAAGAGTTATGAAAGTTATGGCATAATCAGTTCACTAGACAATCAATTTACTAAACAATACCTGCTTGACTTGACTCCGGTATGATTGTTTGGATAAATGAAATATATCGACATTTGCAAACCTCTATCTATCTATATATATAAAAGGCAATGTCCCGACTGACATATCAACGCCCAGCCTAAACCAATAATGATAGAAGTTTCAATTTTTTAGAGGATGTTGATTTTATACTGTAGGCGTCATTTAAGAAAGGATTTTTGGAAATTCATCCTCTAAAGGGGTGAAATAGGGGATAAAAGTTTGTATGGAACTCTGTCATTTTTAATTTGAAATGAATGAAATATGGTATGAAGCCTCTAAATATAAAATAATAAAAGACGTCTTTAAGCTTTTTTTCAATTTCATCCCTTAAAGGGGTAAAAAGGGATGTCAAAATTTGAATGAAAAATATATTGTTTCAAGACAAAATTACTTAAAATTTAGTATATAGACACTTCAAAATAATTATAGAAACACGTGTATAAGGATTTTTTGAATTTCATCCCTTAAAGGGGTAAAAGGGGCTGTTAAAGTTTGAATGAAAAATAAATTGTTCATTATCAAAATGAATTGAAATTTAGTCATTCTGCTCTTCAACACAATTAAAGAAACAGGTATTTAAGGATTTTTTAATTTCATCCCTTAAAAGAGTAAAAAGGGGGGTGTTAAAGTTTGCATGAAAACTAAATAGTTTATTGTAAAAAAATCTTGGAATTCAGTATTTGTGCTCTTCAATACAATTAAAGAAACATGTATCTAAGGATTTTTAATTTCATCCATTAAAGGGGTAAAAAGAGATGTCAAAGTTTGAATGAAAAATAAATTGTTCATTTACAAAATGAATTGAAATTTAGTCATTCTGCTCAACAACACAATTAAAGAAACAGATATTTACGGATTTTTGAATTTTTTTCCTTGATAGGGTAAAAAGGGGGGTGTTAAAGTTTTCATGAAAACTAAATTGTTTATTATCAATATTTGTTGGAATTCAGTATTTACGCTCTTGAATACAATTAAAGAAACATGTATAGGCTTTTTTGAATTTCATTCCTTAAAAGGGTAACAATTGGGTTTAAAGTTTTAATGAAAACTAAATTGTTTATTAACAAAATTACTTGGAATTTAGTATTGATCTTCTATACAATTAAAGAACATGTATTTAAGGCTTTTTTGAATTTCATCCCTTAAAGGGGAGGGGAGGTGTGTTAAAGTTTATGTGAATGATTACTGGATGTGCTCGGGCGGAAACAGTTTCCATAACTCTATCGAGTACCACTGATATCATCTGACTATATCTTTGAAATTTTTAAAACGACCTTAAATAAATCTCAAGGTCAGTCATTAAGGGTAGCTGGCGTAGATTTAAGGCAAGATTGCTTCCGACACGGGCAATTTTACGTTGCCTGTCCCAGAGTCAGCACTAGCAGCCTGGTCATTTTGACACCACACAGAAAAAAATAACACCAATGTGATATACAAAGAGGTGGTTAATTAAATTATAACTTCTTGATGACGATTTTGTTAGTGTAAGCTAATTGGAGTTTTTTAATAATAAGCTAATTCACTTTTTCGGAAAATGCTTTAATTGTTGCAAATGGCGGAAAATACCAATTCTGCTTCAACATTTGTGAAGTAAACAGATACTAAATATAGCTGGTAACCTCCAAGCGGGTGTAACCTACGTCAAGCCATTCTAAATCGCGACCACGAGGAAGACAACTTTTCATCGAAAATCAGGAGCAAACTCTTTGAATACCTACGTGAATAAGCATTATCACCTCTGTGGCACCGAAAATCTATAATCCAGACAGAGTCATTACACCCGCTCAAAGTTACTGCATGGTGTGTATTTTTACGTTATCGGGCCGCCAAACCACTACTGTGGTCGATGAGGTCACAGAGCAATGATTAAAATATTTCTCTATTCTTAAAAGAAATAAATTTTAACTAGAGTACATAATGGTCCCAAACGGATAAAGCAGCGGCGCTTACTGCACGAGTCGCAACCGAATTTCTGAGGGCGGCATTACCCGGACTTGCACTGGCCAGTAAGCCTGATGTAACTGTTCCAGACTTCTTTTTGTGGGATTTTTTTTAAGTCACGAGTCTAAGACTCTTGAAGCCCTCAAAGATAATATCCGCCGGAAGTTCTGGTAAGAGTGATGGCAAATGCGATAAACGGGGCCGAATGTTCATCAATTCTGGCGAAGGGACGGCCACTTAGCCATTTCATTTTCTTCACTAAATGGAAAATAAATGAAGATACCAAATTCAAAAGCAGAAACAAAGTTCTTAATTTATTAAAAAAATATAGCCAAAGAACATCGGCTGATAACTTTTGCGCCACAATGTATTATTTTTCTATCGTTTCGGTAGTAGGATTCAGAAATTGAAAGCAAAGTGGTCTTCCACTATTCGTGGAAATCGATCTAATCCGGAATGAAAGTCTAGCTGTAGCTATTAGAACGGGAAGGCAGTGCAGTTTATGCTCATTTTATATAAATTTACACGTAATTTTAATAATTCGACAAAATAATAAAGTTGAGAAAATCGGTCTACGGGAACAAAGACACAGGCGGAAAACTATATTTGGATAATAATTTGCAATATCCCACCAGAACTGAAAAAAAAACGAAACAGCCAGTATCGTGAAGTCCACGCAGGCGAAGCTGCGGGCGGGCAGCTAGTAAATATATAATTAGTCGGATATAGAACCTCCTCCTTTTTGGAAAGACGGTTAAAAATACACGTGGCCACGTTAAATACACGTGGGCATTCCTCCTTGTATTGTCAGCTCTATAACGACTGTAATCAAAATGTACTTTTATGCGTATATGCAAACAGAACCACGGGCAATACTTATCTTATCGAGTAAACGTCATAATAGCTATTAAAGTGCAGTTGTGTTAAAATTAGCGAGTGTTTGCTTGTGAGTCACAGTTTGAGTTGATTGCGACTACAAGAGTAATGTTTATTTGTAATCTTGAGAGGGCTAAAAGCTTAAACATCAATACGTTGAGTTTGTATATCTATAGAGCTTTTACTGTTGGCATTTACTCGCTTTCGATTGAGTGAGTGTTCGTTGCCGTGATCTATCCCCCAGAAGCAGTCCTGGGATTAAAATATATCTATGATACTAACCGTTGATTTCTGAACAGTCCAATATCTTTTATCTAAAGAATAAATAAGGCTGTTTGACTTGTACAAAACAATTTATCAAACCACCATGTTCCTTCGTCGGATAAAAGTTAACCACTATTAAAAAGTCGAGCTTATTTATTTATTTAATTAAGGTTCAGCAACAGTTATTACAGATATTTACAGATAGGAACATATAAGCAATTGTGTCTTAAATCTAACTGCACAACCAATTACAGGCAAACACCACATGCAAATTGCTCTTTGTAATTATAAAAACTTAATGTACTTAAATTCTAGAAAGTTATATTATATTAAATACTAATACTAATTATGTCTAACAAACTTCGATATTGAGTCTGCGTGGACGTCAACCAGGTCGCTGCGTTCGTTTATGAGTTTGCTCATGCGGAGTATAGGCGAATTAGCACCAAACACAGTATGGCGAAGAGGTGGAGCTAAGTGTGTTATGGGTTTGCGAGGTGGTCTACGGGGTACTCTTAAATTGAACCTACATACCAGTTGTGGGAAATCAATGGTGTTATTAAGCAGTTTATATGCGAATCTCAAATCCAAGAGCGCCCTTCGAGCTTCCAGGGTATTCATTTTGTAGCAGCCTAGTTTATCAAGGTAGGGAAGATATTTAAATTGCTTTCCCTTTGAGTACCCTAGGTATCGGATAAACCTTTTTTGAACTCGTTCTATCCGCAGCGAGTGGGTTGCGTAGTGAGGCCTCGATATTACACTGCAGTATTCCAGGATGCTTCTTATAAGGCTATTGTATAGAACGAATTTAGTATGTGGGCGTTGAAATACCTTTCCATTGCGAATGTCAAAGCCAAGCATACGTTGCAATCGACTGATTATGTTCTCAATATTTGGTACAAATGTGAGTTTAGAGTCCAAGATAACTCCCAGATCTCGTACAACATCCACCTCGCATAAGTTTACTCCATTTATTTGGTACGCCGAATTAAGTATATTTATTTTCCTGGTGAATTTTATGTGGCTACATTTCGAACTATTCAACGAGATTTTATTATTATAACACCATGCAGATAATCGGTCAATATCTTCTTGCATTAGGTTTACATCCTGTTGAGACCTAATGGCACTTGAAATTTTCAAGTCATCAGCGAAAAGGAATATACTAGTATTGTGAAAGTCATAGTCATAGTCATAGTCATTTATTCATGAACAATCATTTGTATCTGAATTTACACATTTCAAAATAATATTAATAATAAAAAATATAGAACACAAAAAAAAAAAGAAAACGTTAAACGAGATAAATAAATGATTCAATCATTCAGAAAACTGAGACTGAAAATATCTTAAAAACAAAAACAACAAAACATATTTAAAAAACAAACACAAATTTCAATAAATAAAATTACATTTAAGATGTCAAGAAATAAAAAATTACTTAATAAAAATATAAAAAATTACATGTCATCGAATAAAAAAAAATAAAAAATAATAATAATAATCCAATTTTAAATAATAAACAAAATGTCTTTAAACCCAATAAACAAAATTTACAATTACAATTAAATAGAATTAGCATGTCAAAAAAATAAATAAAAATAAGAAACAATACAATACATCTAAAACAAAAATACATTTAGACAAATAATAAGACATGTCAATATTATAATTCTTCTACAGCATATAGACACTTACTCAATAGGAAATTCTTTAATTTTATTTTAAAAGAGCTATTATAAACTAAACTTTTTATGTCTAAAGGCAACTTGTTGAATAATTTTACAGATTGGTAACGTGGACTATGCTTCACAATTCTGAGGTTATGATTGGTCATGTTATTTTTTAAATCCAGTCTACGGGTGGCTTCCCTTATCAACCGCTCCTCCCCTGTTTCATATTCATGCATGTTTTTGGCCATATTACTTAGAAGTACATGAACATATATACCTGGTACTGTAAGTATGCCCAAGTTTACAAAATGTGGACGGCAACTTTCTCTTTGAGAAATGCGGATCATAGTACGAATTGCGCGTTTTTGTAGTATGAAAGCCCTTTTGCAATTATAATCGTAGCTGTTACCCCAAAGAAGTATGCTATATCTAATTCTGGACTCCACTAATGCAAAATATACCATTTTCAGCTGTTCTAAACTAATTTCATTCCTCAGCGCTCTCAGGGCGTAACACGCAGAAGATATCGATGCATCAATTGCCTTTAGCTCTGGTTTCCAATTTAAGAGTTGGTCAATAAGAATACCTAAAAATTTAACCTCGCTAGCGACTTCAATTTTGTCTTCATTCAAGCATACATTTAAAATATCATTGTTCCGTGATGTTGTTTTAAATAGCATTACTTGAGTTTTTTTACTGTTTATTAATAATTTATTTGCTGTGAACCACGTATGAAAAGCTTGTAATGCAGCATTTACTATTTTAGTTAATTCAACCATGTCATTAGCAGCTACTATAGCATTTGTGTCATCCGCGAAAATTACAATTCCAATGTCCGGTAAAATAAAATTTAAATAATTGATTAAGTCATTAATGAATAATAAAAATAAAATAGGTCCCAAAATAGATCCCTGTGGAACGCCCGTAGATATGCTAACAATTTTAGATTTAAAGATTTTTTTGTAAGTTTTCTGTGTCTTGAAAGCAAGATATCACGTCATTTATATATATTATGAACAATTCTGGGCCCAGATGAGAATCTTGAGGGACACCCGAGGTAATTGCATACCCGCCCGATTCGAACCCATTGACAACCACACAAAACTCCCGACCAGCCAGTTAAGATCCAAACCACTTTAAAATACTACCGGTGACGCCGTACGTAGCTAGTTTTTTAACAAGCAGTTTATGTGAAACCTTATCAAACGCCTTGCTAAAGTCCGTATAAACAGCGTCAACCTGTACTCCCCCATCCATGGCTTCGCATGTGGCTTCAACAAAGCACTAGATTTGTAGTCGTGGATCTGTTCTTTACAAAGCCGTGCTGATGGTGGCTTCAGAACTTGGAAAAATAACGCTGAATATGTGGACAAATCAATGACTCTAATATTTTACCAAAAATCGAAAGGATGAATATTGGTCTATAGTTCTTTACGTCACAAGGGTCTCCAATCTTCGTAGACCGGTACTACTTTCGCCTGTTTCCACTCTTTAGGGAATTGACCAGATCGGATTGAGGCGTTATATATCTTCGCCAAAGGAACAGCCAGGTTAGGTGCACATTTGGCAATAAATAGTGGCGGTATATCATCTGGACCTGCCCCCTTCTTAGTATCAAGGCTTTTTAATGTTTTCTTAATTTTTTCATATTTGATGTCCACTGAAGCTATACTGTCTGACTGTGTGGCTATTGCTTCCAGTTATTCGGAGGCTACATAGTGTTGACTTGAAGGTGATGTTGTTTCTTCTTTATAAATGCTGCTATAATTTAAAGCAAATAGTTCACATATACCTTCTCCATTCGAAGATGTTATCGGACCATTAGTCAATGATGCTGGGTATGAACTTTCGACCCCACGTTTATTCTTGACATATGACCAAAAAATTTTAGGACATCTGGCAATAGATTCTTCTGTATTCTTAATGTAGCTATTGTAACACTTTTTAGCGTAATTATCACATCGTTTGGATATTAATCTGAGCGATAGCATGTCAAGGGGATTCTTGTACTTTTTATACTTCATTCGAAGTTTGTTCTTTTCTTTTAATAAATTAATTAAATTAATAAATTTAAAAGATAGCTATAGCTCTCCGCCAGTTAAATAATTATTAAAATCGGTTCAGTTCTTGCAGAGATTGCCTTATAAAAATATTAAAACAAATAAAACATTTACTTTTAGCTAATTTCTGTTGAGATAGTTCGAAATTCAGAAGTGAGGATTTTGTTATACACCTCTGCTTACCCTTTGAATAATACAGGCGTTATGTTTATCTGACTGTAATGAAAATCGTTAGTCAGATAACCGAAACTGAACATCTGATTAAATAAATAATTATTGCACATGTAATGAGATTGTTCGTAGTAATACTGTTTACAGCATTAAGTTTACGCCAGACTTCGCTTGGATTATTGTTTATGCCGTATATTATGATTTATTAATTAAAGCAGCAAGACTTGGCCAGATATAAAACACTTTTTAACAAAAATATTAAACCGACTTCCAAAAAAAACTGTCTTTGATACCTATTGTTTGCCTTTTTTCGACACCGACTTCGGAAAAGAAGTTATTTTTCCGCATCGATCCTCCACGGGATTTAAATGAACAAAATTTAACGGTGTATAATTTTAAACCGAATCATAGCAAAGCTGCATAGCTGCAGAATAAGGCAAGATACTGTTATTCAGTTCTACGCTGGACTAAATCCATCATACCAAATTTTATAACTTTAAGAATTACAAATAAACAAAAATACCAAAATAGTTTTTTATATGTCTATAATATTTGAAGAGTTCCCTTGATTTCCATGGGATTCCATCATCAGATTCTGACTTGGAAAAGAGAGACAAAGGAAGCTTTTCCAAAACAAAAATTATTTACAAAATCGGTCCACAATTGGCGGAGTTATAGCCTAACAAATATACAAAAAAAACATACAGTCAAATTGAGAACCTCCTTCTTTTTGATGTCGGTTGAAAATACGGTTAACAAGCAGGCAGCTCACCGCAACTCATCAAGATCTGTCCAGTAGTTTTATAGTTATCCTTAATAATGCGTATTTTCATGGCAATATAAGATACCAAAACAAAAAAGAAAAATTAAAAAAATTGTTAACAAAAAAAAAATAACGGACTTCCAAAAGAAAACAAAGCTCTACAAGGCGATAAATAACTTTCTTTTCGTAAGTCGGTATCAAAAACGAAAAAAATGGTACCGAAGACACCGACTTCCGAAAAGAAAGTTATTTTTCGCTTTGTAGTTAATGGATTTGTGTAGCATAAAGACAGACAAAACGTCAAGAAACTTTATTATAAATGATACCAAGTGCGTTCCCGATCATTATAACCAGATGTAATGTTAATGGGAATCAATATTGATTGATTGACGTGGGTTCGAGCACCGGGCGATGTATTTTGAAACAGTTTTCATTCGATTTAAGTTTGTATTGTGAAATATTTTGGCAGTTTTAGAGAATGATGAGTATTGCTTTTGAGACTCGTAGAAGTTTTAAAAGTATAGTTAATACTTTTTTAATGTGAAGTCCAAAGAAAATATGGATAGATGAACTGTGTGAAAAATCAGGCTAGAAAGAAAAAAGAAGACAGTTGAGATGATAACTAATAGTCAAGTATGTATAAGATGAAATGTTGTTGCCAACCCAAAAAAACAAATATTAGAATATTCTTTATTGTACACAAGTTGGTTGATTTTAATTGGTAGGAAATGGTAAAGAAATGGGGTCCGTGGTTTATGCCCCCAGTGGTCGAGGCACCTGTGGCCGACGCCCCCGATTCGATAAATTTTATATTTATATATTTTTTACTTTTTCATTAAGTGCAGTAAATGAGAAAAGTGTTTCACCATACTAAAGTATTTTTCCTTGCTAAACAAAAGTTATCTATCTAATAGCAGAGACAATAGATCGACACTTAAATAAATAAATAATAAAAAATTACTAAGACTTTCATTTTTCAAAAGATACAACCAATATAAAAGAATTTCTTTGTTTTAAATATAACTATGATTTAATATTATACATATACTTATAATCAATATACATTTATTATTTTTGTACAACATTTTTGTGCTTGACAGTATATTTGATCAAAAACTGCTTTGAAAGAAATTAATCGAATGGGGGCGTTGGCCACAGGTGCCTCGACCACTGAGGGACCCCACGGACCCCAGAAATGTACGTTAAAGTAGTAAATTATCCCAAGGGAACATACACCCAAGATATCCTAATTGCTAATCCAGGACAAGGTCTACGCGTATGCTTAGTTTCATGCAAATTCATTCAGCCATTACGACGTTAAAAATCAACAAAAACGCAGATAGAATTACTTACGTATTTATTTTACTTTGTAGATTTATAGGTATTGAAAATGTGGATATAGAAGAATATATTTATATGGTAGTATGGATTGATGTGTAGAGTGACAAGAATGGATAAACTTAGACGACACAACAATAAACAAATAACATTGACTCACGTGTTCAATCTATCTGTAAACAGGCAAAACTTAATAAAAAACAACATTTTCATAAGATACCAAAGTGTATCTTGACCCTTTAGGTCACCGAAATATGTGATTTCTTATCAGGTCTTTATTATCTTCATTGTGCTGAGAATATAGGGCGAGAAGCCAGTATTTGCTCTAAAATTCCAGTAGCGGACGTACCATCGATCTGTTTTGAAACGATTTTGTGTTTTTGATGTATAAAATGTACAGAACGCAGTGTGTGATAGGGTTGGTAGTGCTGTACTTGACGATGGCGCATTCATGGGGTGAGTGGCTTTTTTTCTTTATCGGTGTTATTTATGCAGCAAAGACAATCTCTGGAGATGGTTTTAATCCTCAGTGCTAGTGCGGCATCTCTCCACAGACCATGGCATATCTTTCAGAGTGTATGTCCAAAAACTTATGATTTTGTCATATAATTATTATTAATATTGTCATTAAATTATGTTACCGTAGCTAAAACTAGGCCTAACATAAAATTGAATATATGCCATCGATATGCTTATAAGATGTTTTACCATGATGATTGGTAATTGGAAGCGTTCAATGAAGTCGGATATTTTGGAGCAGATTTTCAACAATTTTAACCCCGTAACTTGGGATCCACGAATGTAATGTACGATACAGTAATTTTAAGTAAACTGCCTCAATAAAAACAAGTTAAAAAAAAAACATTAATGGTTCAACTTTACGTAGATTAATTTCCAAAATTATGGGTATTTTTTTAAGAAATTGTTATTCATTGGTTTATTTTTTTTATAAGCCACCAGAAAAGTATCAGTTTATTATCCAGGGAGGAGAAGATTTTTCACAATGAGCAGTTTTTAGAGGTGAGGTAGAACATTTCCAGAAAATAAACTACAATATTTTGAAAACTACCCAACTTGGACCCCAAAACATGGAATAGAAATCGTTGCAAATTATGAATGCACCGAGTTACCTACCAATCACCCTGTATATTATATCTACGGTGTGACTTACAAATACTTCTCAATATGTAAGAACAACAGTATGGAGGCACTAGAGACAAAGGACTCTTTCAATTTATAAGTTTGGTGGGGATTGCTGCGGGGCAACAAAGGTGCGTTTGTTGTTCTATGCACGACCAGTTGATTTTTTTCATGCAATTTATGCACACGCTTAGTCGTCCTGCAGTCGTCGTACATGCGCGGCACCGGCGCCGCACCGTGCTCTTGAAAAATCAACCGACGGGTAAAAACAGTGGGTAAAAACACAACGAGAGAAGGTACAACTGTCAAATTGTGTTGTCATTCATTTTTAGCAATCATCCGTCCGTAGGTGATTGGAGTACGAAACGCCCTTAAGGCGCAAGTATGCCCTTAAGGGCCTTAAGCATCCCGGCGAAGCTAAACTCACACACCGGCACGGCTCACGCATACATAGCGAGCGCGGACTGCGATCAAAGAATATGCGTGGACGCAGAGATGCGACTTACAGGTTGCATTTTTGCCTACGATTCCGTAAATAAATATAAAATTTTTACTAGACATTATTTTTAACCCCCGACGGAAAAAGAGGGGTGTTATAAGTTTGAGGTGTGTTGCTGTGTATCTGTGTATCTGTGTATCTGTGTATCTGTGTGTCTGTGTATCTGTGTATCTGTGTATCTGTGTGTCTGTCTGTGGCATCATAGCGCCTCAACGGATGAACCGATTTTGATTTAGTTTTTTTTGTTGGAAAGGTGATTGTGTCGAGAGTGTTCTTAGCTATGTTTAAAAAAAAACGGTTCAGCCGTTCAAAAGTTATGGGCATTTTACTGTTTGAATCGGGATGTTTTCGCAAGATAAATGTGTCGGGGGTTTTTTAAATTTTTAAATTTTACTTGTTATATAATATAGGTCGGACAAGTAAAACAAAATAGGTTACATTAAAACTCAACTTACGTACAGCCCCCGTACCATGACGTGTCAAAACTATCATGGTTCTACAATTTATTTTGAGTGCCCCTTGACCGGCAAGCGACCATTTATGGCGCCCGTGTTATTGTTTTTTTATTGTGTCTGTAATTATGCCGGCTGATTTAGCATAGTCAAAACAAACTTGCTCTGAGCTTACGGTCGGCCTCTGATGTTTTAAGTTATTATATTCGTTTAAAAATACTAAGTAGGTAATTTAAAATAATTACGTTAAAAAACCCAATCTGGCATGATATATAATTATAAATAATAATACAGCATAAAGTCATAATTATCCAGTTACTTAGGCCGAGTTTTCACCTCTAAATTATCGCAGATTTAATGAGACAAATTGTCAAGCACGCGTTATCTGCTGTGATTGGCTGTTGAAATTTCATCCAAGCGGTAAGAACCTCAGCCCTAGCCTCTTTCAAATTTAACCAAGATCGATTCAGCTTTTGAGAGTAACATTCTCACCCCATCCTCAAAACTTTAGAAATTATTTCATTTTAATTATTTCCATAGAATATAATTACTAACTTACATAAAAACCCGCACAGTGCGAGCCGGACTCACGCACTGTGGGTTCTGTATAAACATATTTTAAATAATGGTTCTAATGATAAATACCCCACATGCTTATGTGCATTTTTCTTGGATTCATCATGTGATGTTTTTTTGGATATGGTAATTATAATGATTACCTATAATGTTTCCCTATTTCTAAGTGACTTTTTAGCACACATAAGTTTTATATAAGTTGTGTCGTACTTTACCTAGTTTTAGCAAAGTAAGTGATAACAGTTTATTACTCAATGCTCTCTATATAAGGTTACAAATAAAACACAGTTATTCTAAAAATCAGTAAATTTTAATACTCTTGTACAGTTTTGTTCTGCTAAAACTTGTATTTTATCCGTTTTCTGCTTTTTAGGGTTCCGTACCCAAAGGGTAAAAACGGGACCCTATTACTAAGACTCCGCGGTCCGTCTGTCTGTCTGTCTGTCTGTCACCAGGCTGTATCTCATGAACCGTGATAGCTAGACCGTTGAAATTGTCACAGATGATGTATTTATGCTGCCGCTATAACAACAAATACTAAAAACATAGTAAAATAAATATTTATTTTTTCCCATACATCAAACGTGATTTTTTTCCGTTTTTTGCGATAATGGTACGGAACCCTTCGTGCGCCAGTCCGACTCGCACTTGGCCGGTTTTTATGTTTTCCTTCATTCGATTCTACTTCATCTTGTGTTGTGCTTTTTCTTGACTATTTATTGGGTCAATACTTCGCCTCCTCATTTTCTTGATCCGATTTTCTTTTTTTCTTTTCTTTTTCTATAATCGCTTCTTGTATATATATCGGGTCCCTTATTCTCATATTTCTTGGCAACCTGGGATCTACCAACTCAGGAAGCAAAAATTCCATATAAAATTAAACTAGTTTTGATTCCATTTCTCGTTTCCAAAAATTGTCATCTCTTACTATCCACTCAATTTTTATATATTTTGATTCTCCACACCAAATTGCACATAAAGGCAGCTGTAGTAAAGAGTTAGTTTTGGTAACAGATTTATGCTTTTTATGCTATCCTTATATTTACGGGGTAGAACTCAAAATCGGTTGAACGGAGGGTCCGTTGAAAAGGGTTGTAGAAATTTCTAATGTTATTTCAAATAGAGTTATAAATAAGAAAATAATAGTTTAAACGTTTAAAAAGTGTGCACGTTGTTGTTCGATGAAATAAACAGCTCCGCATGATATCTATTTTACTTTAGATTTTAGTGACAGGAAAGGAGACACTGTAAAATCTTTTTTTATGGTTTGTTTACTTTTTATTTTTCTCCCAGCGAATAGAGTATACATAAGGTATAATAATAAGTAGGGTATGTCTTACATAACCAGATGCATTTTCTTAGCCTTTAGAATTCTAAGTTTTCTTGTATTAGTTGGTCTTGGCATTATGATTTATTTACACAATGCACAATATAAATAAAAAGTATTTACAAATGCCCATAAAAAAATAGTCCACAAATAAATAAAAATAAAGCGTCCACGCGCACGATTACGTAGGGTCCTCTGCAGCGCGCGAGCTAGTCTGTGAACGCACACTTATACAGAAACTAAGTAAATATTTGCACTAACACGTGCGAATGCGCTTTGTCAGACGATAGCGCGGCGGAGCAGCGAGCGACACAGCCTCCCCATGCCAATGCTAACGCGCGACTGGCTTCGCCCCCGTAGAGAGCCAGAATATATGCATTGGATCTTACTTTGCAAGACTTTCTTTGCAAAATATTGATTGATTTAAATAAGCAAAGTTATATCGAAAGAAACTCTAAACACCAATCTGTCTATCTAAAAATATTTTTATACATCCAAGTCGTTTTGGAGGAGTATCCATAAGTTGCGAAAAAATATCGTGTTGTTAATTATTTTTTTAAAGCAAAACTATTAGTTACACGAAAAAACCTTGTGTTCCAAATTATGTACATGAATCAATAATAAATAAAAAAAAATCAAACCTTTTAACCTAGCCGTTACTAAGGAGTATGCTTTAGAAAGTTACCGTTTTACGGCCCTGAAGCGTATGTAGGCCCTTAAGGTGATATATACGCCCCAATGTAACGCAGTACTGGCCGTGCGCCCGCTCGGTGCCAAAATATCAAAATTGAACCTCCTTTTGAACAGTTTTGTTTGCAAAATATTATTTGATTTACTTATGCTATGTTAGGTATGAAGTAATTTCAGCCATCAATTTTTCTGTATAAAATATTTTTTAACATCCAAGTCGTTTTGGAGGAGTTTCCAAAAATTGCAAAAAATATCGTGTTGTTAATTATTTTTTTTGAAGCAAAACTATTAGTTACACGAAAAAACCTTGTGTTCCAAATTATGTACATGACATTAGTTGATCCCGAAAGTCTGCCACGACCAGCCTTTCCATGGGTGATCTGAGGTCAGATAGGCAAGCACTCATAGTTACATACTGGTATATAGCTGCACCAGATTACATTGAAAGCCGACTCAAAAGCAATTGGCAATACGATCTAGGCTAAGCTAAAGATCTGTCTCATAACTTATTAGACGTGGGTACCCCGTATTTAAACATTTAATAGAGAGCCTATGTATTGCGCGTGTTGTTTTACAATTCAGCATTCCAAATGGCCTTGGCTGTAAACTCTAGTTCCTTAAAACATGGAGTAAAATAACCACTGACCTCACTCACGGTATCTACGCAAAGCGTGCGTCGCTCAAAGGCACCTCCGATCTCTGATGATACGACCAGCCTCTGTTTGTTGCTGTTAGTTTAAATTTGTTTCTTTTGTTCCAGACATTGCCGTAAGTCATGGAGATCTGCTCGATTTTTATACCAACGAAACGAAAACAGAATCTGTGCGTCTTAATTCCCACAACCCTGCGGCGTTGGCATATGATGATGTTCACAACATGCTGCTGTACGTCGACAAACAGACCGACAACGACGCTATATGTGGTCATGACATATCTTCAAAGGTAAACCAATGTTTCACTGATAGAAACGGCAGAAACATTCATGGTATCTCCTACGATCCCGCTACAGCAAAACTCTTCTTCAGTGACACAAAAGAAAGAAGCATCAATTGGTTTTCATTAAAATCTGGTTCTAATAAATATGGAAATCTTTTGATAAAGCTGGATCACGGGATCCCCACTGATATTGCCGTCGATAGTTGTAGGGGGTACGTTTACAATTAATTTAATATTTAAACTCAAAGCAATCTATATTTTAACTTCGACATAGTTAAAAGAGGTTTTCTTTCTACAGGTTTGTCTACTGGATCAACACAAACCTGACGACACCGACAATAGAACGGGCACGATTTAATGGATCCGACAGAGAAGTTGTTATTAATATGAATTCAATGTCTGTCAATACCACATACAACATGGAGCCACATAGTCTAACTATTGACCAACTGACACAGAAGATATACTGGATTGAGCCCTCGATTAGTCCAAAATACAATATTTTCGATGCAGATTTGAATGGGAGTAACAAAAGAGGCCTATATACTGTATCATTTGCTGGCTCGACGTATAAAAATCCAACGTCAAATACATTGGCTATTTCAAAAAAATCACTCTTCTGGGTGGACGGGTGTTCTGTGTGTGAAATCAATGTTTGGAAATTACCAAAGACGCCGTTGACAAACCCAGATATTAAAGACTTTAATTTGCATGCTAGAAGTGCCACCGTCAGTATAGCCGCCAACTACAAAATTCAAGATCAAATTCAGGAGACGACAGATTGCAAAGCATTAGCGATTCTCGTACAAAATAACTCAGATGGGCCGTTCTGTGTTCACGGTATGAAAGTTATCGGACAATCATTTTGCAAATGCGCAACTGGGTACATTGGTGAGCGATGCGATGTTACCGTTTGTGAGAACTATTGTTTCGAAGGCAACTGTAGCGTCAATTATGAGGGACTTCCTAAATGCAGGTAAAACATAGTACATACATTGGACTGGTTTTTTATTTATGTGAATGACAGTTTACATATGACCGTTATTTCAGATGTAATGCTGGTTATTCCGGTGACAGATGCGAGGTCGACGCGTGTCATGGTTACTGTTCGATCAACGGAGACTGTTCCTTGAATGAGAAGAATGAACCTGTTTGTCAATGCAAAGGAGGTCATACAGGTGTTAGATGCGAGTATTCAGACTGTCTTAACTATTGTATCCATGGCAACTGTAGCGTCAATGAGGGACTTCCTGAGTGCAGGTAAAAGATATTCTATTCCTACTTCAATTGGTTTCCTTTATTTATTTAAATTATACTTTTATTTAATTCATTAAAACGTTATTTCAGTTGTGATATCGGTTATACCGGGGATAGATGTGAAGTCAACGTGTGTCAAGGTTACTGTTTGAACAACGGTATCTGCTCCCTGAACGAAGAAGATGAGCCTTCCTGTGAATGTGAGGGCAGTTACGAGGGAAAAAGATGTGAAGCTGTTCCAAATGACACTTGCGAAACACTCTTAACTTAAAACATTTTAGCGGTTGATATAAGCTTGCGAGGTTTTTTAAGTTTATCGGTGTTTGCAATATTATATTAGCAATTATTTTAAATAAACGATTTTATACATTGTATAGTATCAGTGGTGGCCCAGAGGGTTACGCGTCGTAGGTTCGACCCAAGGCAGTCACTTTACTTTGTGTAAATTATTTCATCACCACTGCTCTAAAAACGGTGAAGAATAACATCGTGAGGAAACCCTATGCCCTAGAACCAAAAATAATCCGAAGTCATGTGACCTCTATCAACCCGCACTGGGCCCGCGCGTTGGAGCAAAATACGGATTTTATGTGACAGAAATAAATAATAATAATAATCTATCGTTTTAAATGTTTTTCTTTTTTAGTGTGTGTTTTGTTAAAATATTTAAAAATGTAATAAATAAGAAAACAGTTAAATAAAAGATCTATCGTAATATTTTTTCTTTCCCCAACATAATACAGAAATATAAAACGTATCCAATTACATTACGAAATAATCTTTTCAGTTTTATAACACTGCTAACCAAAAGGAACTTCAAAACCAGAAAATTATGATCTGAAATTATCAAATGTTTCTCTGACTTCATTACAGAGTTCCACATTTTCTAATTTAGGAAATAAATAGGGGCAAAGATAATAAGGAAAAGATAAAAGAAACCGCATTATTACTGCAAACGAAATATAGTCGAGGAGTCCGGGACTGATGCGAAAAGATAAGAAAAGATTTTTAGCGAAAGATAAAAATATGCAGTCTATTTAGAAGTAAAGAATTTTGAATATCATTTTGTATGCAGCAACTGGGAGAAATTTACTTGAATTTTGCTTGGGAACTTTTCCTGTTTTTGCTTATTTTTTGCTATTATATTTTACTTTAATATTTAAGGTAAATTCTGGATCTTGGGGGTCTTCTTTAAATTATTAGACTTACTGTAATAATGAATTTCCACTGTGATGTACAATTATACATATCTGACCTAGTTACCTACCTACTTGTTTTCATTGATAGATAGAGTTTTCATTTATTTACTGTTTGTCATAGTAAGTGCCCGTAAACAAACGTTCATAAGAATACTAACTATTTTTTTATTAGTAACCAAATTTTCCAGAAATTCGATAGAACAACTTTAAAACATGTATGAAAAAATGAGCTGTTCTATTTCTTTTTTCAGTCTAATTTTGCATAAATCTTTGATTTGCCCATTGAAAGTTTTGAATGGTGATAAATATCTGCTTTATTTCAAGAGTTTCGGTACGTACCAAAACTCCTCCGTCGGGTAGTCCGTGGATGGCTGACCATTCCTTTCATAGGATAGGCTTTCCAATCCCATACACGGACCACCCGACCAAGCGTATCTTAACCTTGAACATCGACATGAACACGAGAATTTATACCATATTCGCACCTCTTGAAATAAAGCAGAATCACAAACACGGATCTTATTTACGATGTACTTCAGAAAGGCCAGGTGCCCCTGGTTCAGGCCTTGGTACGGAGTGAGAGAGCATGGGAAGCTGTCACCTCCTTCTGCGAAGCAGTAATGCTCGCGAAGGAAGAGGCAGAACGCGTGAGGGAGACGCAACGGTGACACGCCCCAAGCCACCGCAGGAGACGCCTTGGACGTCGGGAGTCGCAAGCCGAATCCCGGCCACCGTAGGGCGGCCAGTAATGGGTTGCTCGCCGTCCGATAAGGACCAGGCATGAGTCGACGGCGCGTAGTGTTCCACGCGCGCCTCAAAGAGATGTCAGCAATAACTGACGGGGTCCGCTAGGGCCGATGCCTGTCTGGGTTGCGGATAAATTTGAAAAAGAGTTACCGCGGCCCTGGCTCAAGCAAATGAAGGAACACGGGTGGGTTTTAGTCAGTAAAAGTCTGACACACCCTCCTGCTTCACCCAGAGCGGGAGAAGTCACTGGATGATTTCCCACCCAAAATAAAGGTGCCCAGGTGCAGGACATATAAATAGCCGGCATGCGAGCATGATGAGATGTTTCATACATCTAAACAAACCAAGTAAAAAGAGTATGTAAGGATCGTAAAAGGTGGCGTTCCGTACTTTCTGCTTATCCCCACGGGCAAAAAGGCGTGAGTTCATGAATGTATGAAAAAAAAAAACGAAATCATTGTGAAAAGTATCATTGCTACTAGCTTCTAGACTATAATGAATGGAGGACCCGCCCCTTAATTTAAAATTTGGACTCCTTTGTTCGGAGATAGAGACCATATTAACACTTTGTTATACTCTTCGTGGCACGTTTATGATTAAAAACGTTTTCTGAACAAAAGTAATGTAGGTTCTACGTGGTTAATAAAAGATAATAATGTGATGCCAATCTCCCTCAGGGTCTGGTAAGTCTTTCATTCGGGCTGAAGACTTTAATTTACTTTTATCTACAAACCTAGTTAAAAATGTAAATAAATTATTAGATAAGAATACTTAGTATATTTTGATAATTGTTGTCGAAGTCTGTCATGGCAAGGGCGTTATGGAGTCAAGAGTGTAATTATGTAGACGACGACTTTAAACATCTTGGCGAAGAAATATGCGACTAGTTTGCCGAATAGTCGCTGACTATATGTGACTTCTGGCTTTAGACACGTGGCATTCGATGTCAGAGAAGGCGATAGTCGAAATGTAATGTGTATGTAATGTACCTAAGGTATTGATCACGTGATTTTTCGATAGCGCTTGTCAATCCCATACAATTTTGCCTTTTTAACGGACTTTCCAAAAAAGAGGATGTTCTATGTTCGACTATAAGTTTCTTTTTTTTTTGTGTATCTTCACCGATATCTCAGTCAATTGTGGACCGATTTAAAAAAATGCCAAATTGGTCCCATTTTAATTTCGTAAAGATCTGAAGAAGAACTTCGGAGATATACAATAGAACTCTTCATTAAATGACGGCAAATCTCTCGGGATTGTTGCAATCGCGTGTCTGTTTATTGTTTGTAACAAGCCAGTACGCTCTAAAAGGGTACGCAGATGAGCACAGTTCACCTTGGTAAACTCTCATTTCACCGGTTATGTTCAAGTTTCATGAAATTCGGATAATCTATTCGGGCACTATAAAGATACCTTACTAAAGAACTTGCCTATTAGCTACAAATAGAAAGTGAAAAAAAAACTTTTTCAAAAAAATACGAATTAGAAGTCGGTGTCCATAACAAAAAAATTGGTACCTACCAAAGACAAGTAGGTATGAAGATTTACACAGTATTGTATAACCTCATTTGATCATTTCCCTTACACATGCCTTCGAAACTCAATCCTTCCAGATTACATTCTTTCAACAAACTTCGTTTTAAAATAGATTTAAGAAAATGCTGGTATATGCCGTATATACGCCGTAACCAGTTCGCGTCGAATTCTTCGTGAAAAGTATCGAATAACATGGATTCCTGTATCAGCCGTTGGTATTTCAATAAAATGTTTTCTGTCTTAAGGCTTGCCTACACAGTGATAGCGAGTGTAGGTTCTTAGTTTTGCGTCGTACTTTGAAGTAATGTACCCATCATTGCCAACCATAAGCACGTTAACCCATTGGCCTTGATTGGCATTTGTAGATCTGTGATAGTCATTCTGCAGTCATATGCAAGAAAATGAAACCAGCTAAGGAGTATCATTTGACCCAGTTTCAGGGTTGTGTGTGGAGGTCAGATAGGCAGTCGTTCCATGTAAAATATTTGCATTCAGCTGCATACGATTACACTAGTAGCCGACCCCAACTGGAAAAGCGTAAGTAGATGGGGACTCATCTTTTTACTCAGCTGCAAGGAAAGGGTTATGTTTTTAGCGCGTATCTTGTATGTATGTAATATTCTTTATAACCGCATATCTTCCAAACCACTTCACGGTTTTTAATAATTAAGACGTCGTTAGATTCGTCTTGACCTTGGTTTAGATCAGTGACGTTAAAAAAAACATTCATGCCGGATTTTAGGTGCCAGATTATGGAGTCCCAATTTTATATTACTTCCAAACCCATCAAGACCAAACTATCAAAATAAAGGTGTTTAAGAGGTGGTTACAAAAATATATAACACTTATATTTATGTTAAGTAATTCGAAAAAATATGATAACTAACAAAAATTTGTAAACAAAAATCTTTATTTAAAAATGAAAAATACAACTGCCAAAAAAGCGAAATAAAAAGATGTAAACAAGAAGAAAATCATGTTGTGAAGTCGGAGGATCAGACGGTCAGCCAGCTCGCGAATATGTATCCTCCGACCGCACAGCATGTTTATCATAATGCCACTGCGAAAACATACTAAATCTAAGCTGCTACTAGACAGTTGCTAGTGTTGTGGTGTTAATGTGACTTATCGAGGCGAACCGAATTACTGGCATGCGAGTAAAAACTGGCTGTAAGGACGAAAATACACATGCTTGTAACTTGTGTGCGAAACTACACAAGCCTGTTATTTGCATAAAAGTGTGCAAGTAGCTTGCTTGCTTGCCATTGTGCCATAATATCTTCTGATTAGTGAACAACAATGGCACACACTTTCCTGTAAGTTACAGGCACACAATGTGTATTTTCACCATGTCTACTGGCAGTTTGCATTATTCAAAAGAAACCATGACACGCATCGATCTCACATCTGTTCCCGGAATAATCGCCATTACCTACATCTGCAGTAACGATAATGTGAAGAAGTAAAAGTGTCACAAAAAAAACGAAACCAGGACAAGGAGTATAATATGTGTAACTTGCATTTAGGTAGCTCCTCATCGCTGACGCTACAGTTGCCAACTGGCAGGTTAGGAGCAGATACTGTGTAACCATGCCTTTACGGTAAGGGTGATACGAGTATTTAGCGCAAGAATGTATGGGTAAAATGTTTCATGTTCTGTGGGTAGGTATGTTTGAATGTAATTTTTGTGTGGCTGGTTGGGTATTTGTTATCTAAGATATTTGTATTATTTCTTTTGTTTTGGTTGGTAGAAAGAGACACTAGGCACAAAGTGTCGTTTACAACTGGGATAAGCCCGATTGCCTAGCACCACGGATACAAATTAGCATTAATAGGTTGATTGTAACATTGGGCGAACTTATTGTCATTAATTCCTTAATTTACTCTTTTGAATAGATTTTGATAAACTTGGACACACCCATATACATAGGATAGAGGTTTTCCACTTAGTTAGAAAGTTCCTTTGGTATGATAAAACATAAATACAAACTAAATAAATTAAAAGTATAAAACACACATTTTGAAACAAACTTTTAATGGACTATAAAGAACAAATGTAATATCGCCTGTCAATACATATCTAATGAGCCCAAACGTGATTTCTTAGATAGATAGAATACTCTTTATTATGTAAACTAAAAAGCTTGATGAGTAAAATTACCTTCTTCACACAGACATCGATCTATCTAAAGAAATGTTTTGTTTTCGCTTAAATATACAGAATAGAAGGTATATAAAATAAAGATTTATCAACGATAGCGAGAATTTTCCGTTTTCACCAATTTTACAGTAAACCAGGTAGAGCTTTTTTGTTCCTACTGAATAGAGGAGCTGGAGAAAGTTAATGTGACATTTTGAACAGCTTCACATCTTGATCCCTTGTGATTACCAATACATTCACAGGAAGGCTGGTCTTCCTCGTTCAAGGAACAGACACCGTTGTTTTGACAGTAGCCATGACACGCGTCGATCTTGCATCTTTCCCCGGAATAACCGTCGTTACATCTGAAATAACGACAATGTGAAAAAGTGTCATTCAAATAAATAAGAAAAACAGTTCAAAGGGTACACTCGTATAAATGTATTACCTGCATTTAGGTAGCCCTTCATCATTGACGCTACAGTTGCCTTGAAAACAATAGTTCTCACAAACGGTGCCATCGCATCGCTCACCAATGTACCCAGGTTTGCATTTGCAAATAGACTGTCCAATAACTTTCACACCGTGAACACAAACCGGCCCATCAGAATTATTTTGTTCAAAATTTGTTAGTGCTTCGCAATCAGTAATGTCTTGAATTCGTTCTTGGATTTTGTAGTTGGCGACTAAACCGACAGTGACATTTTTTGTATGCAAATTAATGGCTTTAAATCCTCTCCATATAGTTTTATTTAATTTAAAAACGTTAATTTCGACGTCAATTCGCCAGTCAACACAGAAGAGATTTGTTTTTGAAACGGTCAATGTGTTTGATGATGGATTGGGGACTTCTCTATTATGATAATTTAAAATACTTGATTCTTTTTTGTTATTTCCATTCAAATCTGTGTAATAAAGATGGTAGTATGAACTATTTTTAGGCTCGATCCAATATAATCTCTGTGTCTGTTGGTCAATCGTTAGACTATGTGGCTCCAGTTTGTAAGTTGTGTTTACAGACATTGACACTAAATTAAGAACAACTTCTCTGTCAGATCCATTAAATCGTGTTCTCTCAATTGTAGGCGTCGTCAGTTTTGTGTTGATCCAGTACAGAAACCTGTAATAAGAAAACCTCTTTTGACAATTTCGAAGAACAATATAGTTTTTTTGTTTTGCTGACATCGGTGAAGGAAAACATCGCGAGAAACCTGGTTTATAGTTATTATTAATTTGGAATCGTCAACCCGTCTTGACCAAGCGTGGTGATCAGTGCTAGCCTTTTCTGTGTGAGAAGATGCCTTTGCTCTGTGGTGTGAATGTGACAGTGGGACTGTTACAGGCTGGTATTAACATAGATTTTGTAAGGCAAAATATTTTAATTAACTGTGTACATACCCTTTACAGCTGTCGACAGCTATATCAGTGGGAGTCCCGTGAACCAGCTTGATCAAAAGATTTCCATATTTACTAGAACCAGATTTTAATGAAAACCAATTGATGCTTCTTTCGTTTATGTCACTGAAGAACACTAATTCCGTGGCAGGATCAAAGACGAGACCACGAATGTTTCTACCGTTCCGCTCGATGAAACATTGGTTTAAAGAAAGAAAGAAAGAAAGAAAGAAAGAAAAATTGTTTATTTGCGCCAGGCACGACGCAAATAAACAATAGAAGATATGTCATAACCACATATAGCGTCGTTGTTGTCCTGCTTGTCGATGTACAGTATCATGTTGTTGACTTCATCGTAAGTTAACGCCGTTAAATTATGGGAATCAAAACGAACGGTGTCTATTTTGGTTTCGTTGGTATAAAATTCTAGTAAATCACCATGAGTTACGGCGATGTCTGTAACAATAGAAACATAATTTAGGTATAGAGCTTATAGCTGTTTAAATAAACCGCTTGGTATACTTTCAGGCTTGGATGCGAGACGCACACGAAAAATAGATGTGGCGACACTTGGGGGAGACCTATGTCCAGCAATGGACGTCTTTCAGCTGAAATGATCATGAGACTCTTAGGTCGGGGGTACCTTTGAATCGCGGTTGTGCAGACACCTTTATTTATGGCCCCTTTATTCTATTAAGCTTTTTATAAATATATTACTATTGATTGTTGTAACACTAATAAGAGCAAATTTTCTTTCATTTCTGTCTAACAATTTTACTCTGTGTCTGAATGTTTTACAAAATAGGATAAGATGGCCCAGAGCGGCCTGCCCAATCTTAGTAAGGATTGGACAAAGGCCTCCCCCGAGCGTCGCCACACTGATTGGTTGTGTGCGTTTCACATCAACCGGACTCCCGCAGCATTAACCAAGTCGTCGCTCCACACATCCAAAGGTGCGTTTTCCGTTACGCGGTCGCCACTCCAGAACTTTTCAGCCCAACGGCCATCCGTTTTGCGAGCAACGTACCACAAGAACCAAGGTAAGCCCGAAGAATGCCATACTTATGCAATTCTTCGGGTTAGCCTTGGTTTTCTTGCGGTTGCCTTCATTTCCGATTCGATCACGCAAGGAAACTTTAAACATAGCTATCTCCATTGCCCTTTGGGTGACTTTAAGGCCCAGTTTCTTAGTCGCTTGTTATATTTAGAATTAGCTGACAATTCGTCACAAATTATCCAACCGTCAATTGGCAACCGTTTGTTTTGGGTTTCTCAAAAATGCACCATCGAAAATTTCATAATCGCTTGTTACATTGAATAATTGGCATGAATTTATTTCGGTTGGCTACCCTAGCTGGTATTCATTCGCTTCATTCACTACTATAACGTAATCAGTAAATATAAATATTACCTATTTATCTTGAGCGGCTGGGTTAATGAAGCTGCAAAGTTAAGCAAACCTTACCAAGTACGGTTTTTGGAAGGGTAACCATTTTTTTTTAGTTTGCTTGTTTTTGGTTAGGTCATTGGGACTCAATTCTAACAAATTATAATTAGTCTTAAAAAATATTATAGATGGCAGCATAGATAACAATTGTGAAAGTAATAATCACATAAAAATGTTAAACAGCAGATTTTGACTGAAATAAGATTAGTAAAAACCAAAACTTCCTTCTTTGATGTTAATTTATCCATTTACACTCATTAATCAGGTTTTATGAACAAAAAAGATAACTAAAGCCTTTGTGTGGTAAAATAGTTAAAAGTAGCCATCGTTTTGTTTTAAGCTCTTTGAGATAGATGGCGTTTATCCGAATTTGTCCTAAACTATATATCCATCGTAAGAACCATTTTTTAAGATAATTAATATTAATTAAGGCGTAATTTTAAATATTTACTTCTTAGTATAATGCATAAAATCTCTTTTTTGTGCAGCTTGTTTACAAACAACCCGAGATCAGATAGTACCCGAACGAATTAACTAGATATCTCGCTGAAACAGGATTCGTATCGTGCTAAGGCCTACTCAACTCTCACGGGTTATAAAATAAAAGATAACGCGACGCGTGTGCCGCTTGCCGTCCGATAGTTCGTGACGCATAGTAGGTTTGATTCAAACTTAATGGCAACTCGATACACTTCGCGAGTCGCTACGCACTAGCAATTTCATGTGACAGCGGGGTTGAGGGTTAGGGTACTGCGCAGCGAGTAGCGTTTTTTTAAAACATCATTAAGTTTGAACCTACGATCTATAAGTAAATAGGAATCGCGCATGAGACAGCATTTTGTCCTTGTAGACTGACTGAGAGCTTTACTAATACCGTTCGATTCAAACTTAATGGTGACTCGGAATACTCCGCGAGTCACTGCGCAGTTGTGCATAAGCAATTTCAGTGACAGCGGTGGTGTGGAGTGAGGTACTGCCCAGTGAATAGCGAAGTTTAAATCGACGTCCCGTTAGTAAATAGGAATCGTGCATCCTAAAGTACACGTAACACGGCTCCACTACTCGTACATGCCGATTCAAATTTACTGGTGGCTCTGAACATTCGCTGCGCACACCTAACCTTCGCTGGCTGGCATAATTCTTTTTTACTATACGGTGTCTGTTGCGAGTCGCCATTAAGTTTGATTCTAGACTACATCAAATTTGTTCAAGTTGCCCACCATGCTACGTACCTAACTAAAGAAGGTATCAAAAAAAAACTTTTAGTCCCCGAACCATGACGTGTCAAAACTATCATGGTTCGACTGTAAAAAAGGGACAGATGTATACAAGTAATATATATCTGTCCCTTACGCACACTCAAAAAAACCTTGCTCTAAGAGCTTATGGTCTCCCGGGACTCTGCTGTTCTTTATTTATCTAAGTACGAGCAAGGCCTCGTAGCAAGGCCAAAGTTAACCCAACCATAAAATTCGGTTAGGCCTATTTAAAAATAAACTCTGCAGGTAAATTATAACTCTGCAGGGCCTTAAGGACCTACCGTAGAACAATTTGTTGCAGCTAATGGCCACATTTAACCCTATTTGCGTTTGACTCACGACTTTTTGGCCACCATAGCTCGGGTGCCCAGGTACTGAATAATAAAATGATATGAATTAGGCACCTACTTCATGTCATTCCGTTACCGCGGAAGTAAGTACCTACCTACATATTTTAATTCTACAAGGAATTCTATAGTTTTGATTGATTCGCAAAATTCACTACACAATGCGATCACTTAGATTTAAGAAGTTACCACGGTCTGAGCGGATTCTGTCCCGATCATACATACTGTTATTATTACGAATACGAAGTAATAGCACAGAGGTAATATAAAACTTTCGCGTTTCATAACGGAACACGGAATGGAAAGGGAATTTAACGCGATGATTTTGATTGTTTTTCTACCCGGGACCACGGTCGTTGCAACACGGCCGAAACGTCAGGCGAAATAGGTAAATAAACAATCCAAATCATCGCGTTAAATTCCTGTGATATATCATTTTTCAAAAAAAAGGGTTCACCCATCCAAATACTGACCGTGGTAAGTGTTGCTTACCTTGGCAGGGCACCCATCCACAAACAAACGAATCAAAAAAAGGTGGTCACACATCCAAAGACTGAACTTGGTTAGTGTTGCTTACCCTGGCGGGGTCACCCATATAAAAACAAATAAACCCAAAAAAAGGTGGTCAACCATCCAAAGACTGACCTTGGTAAGTGTTGCTTAACCTGACAGGTCAGGAATCCCGGCCGCTTCAAATTAAACACAAACCTATCCAAAAACTGATCTTGGTAAGTACTAAGTACAAGGTACAGTCAACAAGTAGTTTTTGTTATTTATTTTTACTTACATACAAAAAAACTATTTTTTATAATTGTGTCAAGTTTTTATAATGTAATTAATTTAAAAAGTTTGTAATATCCTACATTTTTTTTTATATCTTGGTAATCAACTATAATTGATCTAATTAACATATTTTTTGTAACCGAACCGATAGGTACCAAAAAATATCGCCGACCCCTATTATCTTTTTATCGTAATATAAGCATTTAAAATCATTTTATTAATTTTAATCTTCGAATAATCGACCAATATCCAACAATTATAAATTAGGCTCGTTGACAAGTGATTAACATTGAAAAAGGTTCTCAGAAACCCAAAACTGCGGTATCACATGGTTAATTCGAGATTTGTCTCAAATGTGACAAAATTGTCAACCTCTTGACACACTTGTTGTTGAGAAACTGAAAGTAGAATTAACGGGCGATTTTTCGTCGATTAGGTTAACAGCCCGATAATCGAAAGCTGGGCAACCGGGTGTAAGTCTTTAACCATCACTGAATACAAGTAATTTTATCAAAAACGAGTAATATTCTAACTCTATTTACAACAGTGTTTTGTTTTGTGTTTTTGTTACACATGCAAATAAAATTTAAGTTGTCAGTATGGCATTAACCCACGAATCGGCCACAGCTTGTGAAGCTCTGTGCACGGTATAGCTGTTATAACATCACGTAACACAAGAATAACAAAGAGAGAGAAAGAAAACTTACCCCAACAATGCGCCGAACCCACGAACAATGCTAGCAACCCTAGCACACACTGCATTCTGCACATTTTATACTTTAAAATAAAAACACTAAGTTCTTTCAACACAAGTCGATTGTACGTCTGCTCCTGGTGGGCGCTCTTGAAATATTAATGTATATGCTGTCTTCTCTACTAGTACTAGGCTAGGTACAATAAAAATAAGAATAACGCGCTGATAAGAGTTGATAATAGTAAAAATTGTTATCTCTCTCACTGAACATATTTTGTTGACCTAAACTAACATAGGGTCAAGATTATAATTTTTAGGGATTCGTACTAAAATATTGATGAAAAGAAACTCTTATGACTGAGACTTCGTCGGTTTTTTGGTCTTTCTGTTTTTCTCATTTGAGCCCTTCGGCTCAAATGGGGTCTGAGTTGTTATATTTTCTGATTATAATGGTGGTTTTTGTTGTCAATGCTGTTTTTTTTTAAATTTGCCTATTACTAGCAATTTTTTTTATCAGAACAAAATCTTTTATAAACATACTTAGTTTTGCGGTCACATTTAATAAAGAGTGTTGCGGTCGCATAAATGCATCTCCAAAAATTGAATAATATTATTCATACCAAGGTACGGAACCCACAATGGGCGAGTCCGACTCGATCCTCATCGGGTTATTCCCCGTATAGTAGTACGTAATATTGCTCGAATTGCACAATATTAATATATGTTGGTTTATGTGGGATTTAAAAAACGTTGTTCGAAATTTCAAAAGTGTATGTACTTACTCATGTTCTATTTTAGATGAGACACTACGAGAGCTGGTAGTGGAGACCCTGGTTCTATCTGGGAAAAGACAGACACGTCCGTGAACAAGCACGTGAGCAGCGTCTGCGTGAAGTACACATACTGCTGCGCCTGGTAGCTCGTATAGATCGCCTAATCCGAAGGGTACAGAAGTTTTGTGCTCAGTTTTGTTACAATGTTCCTCTCGGAACCCACGTTACACCCTTTCTAAACAAGCTATTTAATCTATAATGAAGTCCAGATGCAAACTACACTTCGCTTCTATTCTGTTTTTTGGTGTAGTTAAATATCATAAACCGGTTTACCTATTCAAAAAGCTGAGCTGGGTTTCGAGTAGACGGGAATGTAGGAGAAGGCAATGCTCACAAAAACTTCGATCCAGTCTTACGGTACAGCCTTTTAGAGGCAGCTTTCGTTACGCTGCTTCCAAAGTGTGGAATAACCTACTGCCACACATTGGATAAATAACCACGATAGGTAGTAGTAGTAGTATAGAAGACGCTTACGGCAGTATCTTATGAAGCACAGCGACAGCTGGATATGATCGAACAAATCGTCTATTGTATTTATGATTTACCTAGCTACTTAGACTGAAGATGTTATCAACTTACATACATACATCTGTTCGTAAATTATTGACGAGTATTGTCACCTTTTATCTTACATTTTCTTTTTAAGCATCATGTTATTTAACCAAATACTCTTATATAAACTTACACCTTCTTATCACAGTTATTAAATAACAAAAGATGTGTGTTGACGGCCGCTCCATTATTGTTTTTTCTCTGTATATGCCGACTGACTCACTCGATAACCTACCAAACCTCGATACCCTATGACAGAGGTATTAGGTGAAATAAGTGTAATAGTAGTTAGTGAGAATATTGAAACTTTGTTTATTTTGGAGGATTTTAACTCTCACCTTCACGAATTATTTTATAAAGAAATGATAAACTTTTGTTCGGATTTGTCCTGGTTCTGTGTAGATTAGGAAAAGTTAAGTACTGTGAGGTCTATGCTTAACTAGAAGGCAACCTACTTGCCTATAAAAAAAAATGGCAATTGGTATTACTTGAAAGGTAAATGAATTTCGAACAGAAAATAAGTGAATATGTTTTTGAAAAGCTTTTTATTGTCAATTCTAGTGGAGCCGCCCAGAAGGCAGGCATATTGTGGAATTCGTAAGAAATATATCAAATATAAAAGTTATTGTATTTAATTTATTAGTCTCTGGCTATCGTCTCTACAGTACACAGACTAATACTTACACGTTTATTAGCGAGGCTCATGGCTACAAGCGATGGCTGGACCACTGTGTGGGATCATTATCGGCTTGGAAAACTGTAGTCAGGGTACGTGTTATAGAAGATGTTTACTTGTCGGATCATTTACCTTTACTTGTTAGTTGTGACATAACTGTGGTAAGGCCTAAGTTGGTGACGTGCGACGTGCGGCGTGACTCCGTTGTTTGGGGCGGGAGAGATGAAACAAAGATAAAAACTTACCATGAACTGTATAACAATACTTTTCGAGCCATTGGTTTTTCCACCAAATTCGCGGAATGCAGTCGTGGGTCATGCAGCTTGGTTGAACACAAAGTTGTATTGGATAGGTTGTTTAACATTATTGTGGAAACCCTGAGTAACGCCGCGGATGAGTCTAGCGGGAAGCGTGACACAAAATTAAATAAGGGTAGGCACTTATGTGGCTGGAATATACATGTCCGTGATGCTCATAGGATCGCCAGGCAAATTAAAATACCTGGGACATTTAATTACCGAGGGTCTTAAGGACGATCTGGATATTTAGAGGGAGCGCTTTGGCGGTCAGAGGTAACATGCTGACCCGCAGATTCGCCCGATACTCTGAACAAGTAAAGATAACTTTGTTTAAGGCATATTGTCAAAGTTTTTATACGGGAAATCTGTGGGTGAGTCACACCAAAAGATCGCTGAATGTCTTGCGCGTCCCGTATAACAACATCAAAATCAAAAACATTTTTTTTATTTCACATAGGCCTACATGGGCACTTATAAAACGTCGACAAAAGGTGCACGGTTCGGGTTGGTCGTTTCCTATGCAGAAGAACCGGCAAGAAACTCCATCGTCACTCTTTTAAAAATGGTTTGTTTTTACAATATTTACATGTTACAGCATTACTACTTAGATATGGGGGGACAACGTAGGCCCGACTTATGACAATAAGTCGTAAGAAACTAAAAAAATAAAATAAAAAGATTATATATTATATAAAAAAAGTTAACAAATGTTAACTAGCATCTAGAAGGCTTACAATGTTCACACATTCACAAAACAATCGGTAAAAGAATCTATACAAAGGTAAAAAATAAATAAAATTAGTATAACAAGACTAAATTTAACATGTGGCACAAATTTTGTTATCAGTGCTGCAACTATTCTTAGCAAAGGGCTATAAAGATGATTGAAAACTATTGTAAAAAGTCTAATTAAAAGAAGGAATGAAAAAATGAGTTTGAGAATAGTTAGAGACATCCACATATATGTGCCGTTTACAAGTTACCAGGGAAGCTGCATGCGCAGAAGGAGGTAAGGCCAAATGTTTTTATCTTCAACGTAGTCCTTGATTTTATAATATGCTTTTTTAATAAGGATACGTTTGATGTAGTTTTTGAACTTTCCATCGGTCAGTTCTATAACTGACTTTGGCAACTTGTTATAAAAGCGTATACTGTTTATAAGAAAAGACTTGTTGGTTTTCGTTAATCTAAATTTGGGTATTACAATTTCGTGCTTACTGCGTGTATTTAAAATATGGAAGTCGCTTCTAGTTTTGAAAAGCCCTCGATTTTTACGGACATACAAAATACATTCCAAAATATAGAATGAAGGTAGAGTCAGTATATCGATCTCATTAAATTTTTCTCTGAGGGACTCGGGAGGACCCATTTTATAGATTGCGTGGATTGCCCTCTTTTGTAGGATGAAAGTTGAGTCAACGTCTGCTGCTGATCCCCACAGCAGAATGCCAGACATAATACTGTGGAAATAAGCATAGTATACTAACCTAGCTGTAGCTACATCGGTTAGCTGCCTTATTTTCCTTACTGCATATGCAGCCGAACTTAACCTACCCGAAAGAGTTCTAATGTGCGCGCCCCACTGCAATTTTAAATCGATAGTAATCACTAAGAATATAGTTTCCATTATAACTTCAAGATTTTTGCCGTCAAGATTTAAGTTTAGGTCATGTTGTTGTACATTTGGTAAAGAGAACTTTAGACATTTTGTTTTTTTCGCATTCAGTAAAAGATTGTTAGCTGCGACCATTTTGAGAGAACAATCAGACTTTCGTTGACATTTAAGACATCCGTATCTTATCTATCTATTTTAAAAATTAGCGAATTATCATCAGCAAATAGAATTATATCCGATAATTTGGCCATCATAAAAGGGAGATCATTAATGTAAACAAGAAAAAGGACAGGGCCGAGAATTGAACCTTGGGGCACGCCCATCTTGACTAGAGACCCGGAGGACGTCGCCCCATTAACATTTACTTTTTGCTGTCTGTTTGATAAATAGGAAAGCACGAGATCAGCAGATTTTCCACGAATGCCGTAGTGGTGTAATTTACAGATCAGTGTGTTGTGGTCGACGCAGTCGAAAGCTTTTGAGAGATCACAGAAAATGCCAATGGCATCCTGGGATCTCTCCCAAGCCTCCAAGATATGGCTGATGAATTTTACTCCCGCGTCCGTTGTCGACCTACCTTTCGTGAAACCAAACTGTTGACTATGCAGGATCCCATTTGAATTGAAGTGAGACAACATCTGTTCCAGCATGATTTTTTCATAGATTTTACTCAATGCTGGAAGCACGGATATAGGTCTATAATTAGAAGGATCACTCTTACAGCCTGATTTGAAAATTGGTAGTACTTTACTGTGTTTCATTAAGTCAGGAAAAGTGCCGCTGTCCAAACATTGATTGAATATGCCTGTTTGGACAGGAGCAATTGAGTCAATAATATTATTGACTATAGACTTGTGGGGGATATCCGTTAGGGTTCTTGGAGATATCTCCAAGAACCCTAACGGATGACCCACAAGTCTTCAGTATTTTTTATATTGGGACTTTTGAACGCGGTTTTAATTGTATCAATACATATTGGTTTAAATTTAAAGGTTGTTATGTCTTTAGTAAAGTTTTCTTTAAGAAGAGCTTCAGCTAATTTAGATGAGGAAGGAAGAGACTTCGTAACCTCTAACGGAATGTTGGTAAAGAAATTTTTATAATGTCTCAGCGACTTCTTGCTTATCAGAAATGGTTTGATTAGTTATTTTCAAAGACAACTCATTCTGATCGCGTTGTTGTATCTTTCCAGTTTCTTTCATCTTCAGGATGATGTTGGGGTTGTCTCGCTTCTGTAGTGCATCGGATATGTTTGCGCTGTATCGCACTGAAGGCTTTCATGCCGTCATCCGAAAAAAAAAACTGTCTCCCTTATCTGCCGAATGAGTGACAACTGCAACGGAATTCTGAAGACTATAGCTGATAGGATATCCTCTCCGCTATGGAGATCCTTTATTAGGTGGGTAATTTAAATGTGTTTTTGTTTTATTTAATTGTATTTTGATTTGTATTTTAATGTTTATATTTTATTCAATCGAACTGTATGGATTAAGTTAACCGAAATAAATGAATTTTGATTTTTTTGAAATTTCAAAAGAGTTTTATACTGCGATGTAATTTTAGCCAACACAATCATAATTATAATTTCAACGACAACTCATTTGTTGAAATCTAAAAAGTTTAGAAGCTACGAAGGTTCAAATAAACATCCATACACACATGTCGCGGCTAATCATCCCCATCGTTTGTTGTTTTCACACACAATATTGGTTGAATTCGCACCAATAATTGTATACAGTAACAATTCACAGTGATAGTGAATTGGCAGGGAAATATTTCAAACAAATAAAGAAATACCTTACTTCAGTTCAGCAGGCTGTTTATTACATTTGCAACGAAAAAGTAATCTTCTACTCCCATTACATCGGTTTTATACTCAGAAAATAATAAGCATAAAGTTGAAAATGGATGTTTGAATTATTAAAATTCAACAGGCAACATCACAACGGCAGTTATAAACATAAATCCTGTGTGATTTTGTTGCCGAGTCGCAAATGCCCACCTCTTGTCCTGTCCTCTGTGCCCCAAAATATGCAAGCAGAGTGATCTTATCGCTGCCACCGTCGACGCGACGCTGTTAAAGTTGCTAAATTTTTGGCTACACATATTTGAACGACTGTCGTGTCAGCGAAACGTTGAAGAAGAAGAATATAAGTCCATACATTATTAACTCCAACGGAAGATAAATATTTAAAATAAATAAATAATACTAATGTTGTCAAAGTAAATTCTTATTTAAGTAAACAGAACCGCGTGTAATAATATTTTAATTAAATTAACCACGCCATGTCCACGATCTTTCTAAGTCTGCCTCCGTAGAATTTACGAGTTCTTCGCTCACATTGCCATTAAGGATGGACACAACCTTGAACAGCTGATGGTGACCGGTAAGATCAAAGGGAGACGTCCTAGAGGCCGCAGTCCAATAAGATGGTCAGACCAAGTCCTCACATCATTGAACATCAAACTGCACGATGCTCTTCATGCAAATACAAGCATTGATGGCCCAAACTAGTGAAAGTAAAGATGTTTCCATGACGGGGGAACCATGACCCTCAATAATGAGAATAACGACGACGTAGGGCCATATTAAAGATTATATAAATTGAACCGGATATCGGAACATTTGTAAAGAATAGTCAAATTAAATCTGTATGTAATTAACAGAATGTTACAATATTTTTAAGTAAAACAGAAGCATTAAATCAAATAATGTGTTCGCGTCTATACACCCGTAGTTGGGTAAAAACTATACTGTGTAAATATCCATTCTAACTATGGAATGCTTGTCTATGTGTACGGAACCTTTCAATTCGGCCAAGTGCACACAACTCACACTTTGCCAATACTCAGGCCGCTCACAAAAGGTCAAGATCAAACAATATTTAAGTGATGAACTGACAATTGCCTACGGTGTACCGCAAGGCAGTGTCTTAGCTCCCATCTTGTTTTTGGTCTTCATCAATGATCTCTGTAATAAAATGCCGCAACCATTGTTTATTTTCCCGATGACACTGCCATCACCTTCTCCAACTTCGACAACTCGTGATCTAGACTCCAAACTACCGCTCAGAAAGAGTTTGATGCTATACCTAGCTGGCTTACGTCACACTCACTCACCTTTATTACCACTAAAACAAAACTCATTACTTTCTCTCTCAACATCACATCACAACCTTCGACTCCCGTAACTTTTCAACATTACACCTGTCAATTAAACACACCAAACTTTAACTGTCCACTAATAACATCTACTGATAAAATTAAATACCTTGATATCACTCTAGACAAGCACCTCAACTCTAAAGCAAATACTACTCTTCTGACTGGCCGTGTATGTAACCTGATTTATTTTTTTAAAACTCTTAGACACATTGCCAACGTACATGTTATACGGTCCGTATATTTTCCAATGTGCCAGTCGGTAATCTCTTACTGTATTACATGTTGGGGTGGTGCTGCTAAATCAATTCTCAAGCCTCTCGAGGTAGCAAACCAAATTTTTTATTTTATTTACATAGGCCTACATGGACACTTATAATACGTCGACAAAAGGTGCGCGGTTCGGGTTGGTCGTTTCCTATGGAGAAGAACCGGCAAGAAACTCCATGGTAATAACAAACAATATTTCCATATTACAGGATTAGTACGAGTACCTAGATATCGGGGGACAACGTAGGCCCAAAAATAAGTCGTATGAAACTAAAAACTAAAACACGTAAGCACAGCGCGCAGTCCTGAAGATAGTCACTTTTTGACATAATATAATCCTACCTTTGACCTCTACCAGAAATGCAAGGTCCTTACTGTCCGCCAAATGTTCATACTCAGCAGGATTTTGCAACAGCACACTAACACTCAAATTGCACGTCGGCCGACAAAACCGAGAAGAAGAAACAGGCTATGTACTGTGCCTCATCCATATTTTACTTTTACAAAAGATTTTTTTTTTATCAAGGCCCATTAAAATATAATAGAATAAACGCAATAATTTCACTGCAAACGCAATAATTATTATGTATTTACGTTCTAGATGCAGACCAAGTCAGCACATCGTTGAACTCCAAACTGCACGATGCGATGGTTGAAGAGACGACCTTAAGAAGGAGAGGTAAGGACTGAGCTACTGGACCACCATGTCATTAAAATCTGCACGAACCTGTTTTTTTTTTATTTACTTTTTTGTGGAATAGATTACTGCAGGGTTGATTGGCAATATCTAGCTGCAATAATCATTAATTAAATAAATCGAGTTTTTTTTCAATTGAATCAGAATTTTATTTGCTCTAAATGTAGGTACAGTGTAAGATTAATAACAAAACGAATGAACATCAGCATTTAAAAGAAAGTGATGTAGAAAATAGAAAAATCATCAATTTATCCATGGCGTAATCTATGGGTGCCAGTTGTAAACAGCAAAATGAAAAAAAATACTAAAACAAAAATGTACTTATTTATAACTAAATAAAACGAGCTTGTTGTATTTAAATCTATTATATTTATCGAGTCTCAACAATGTTTAGTAGAAATATTGATCTATGTACAGGATTGTCATGATTTCGCTTAAATATACAATGGAAATAGAAGGGACATAGCCTAAATAAATTGCTTAAGATTCATCAACGATAACGAGAATTTTGGGTTTTCGCCAACTTGACAGTAAATTAGCTAGAGTTTGGTTTGTTCCTACTGAATACGTAGAGGAGCTGGGGAAAGTAAATGTGACATTTTGAACAGCTTCACATCTTGATCCCTCGTAACTACCAATTATTATTTAACGCAATTATATATTATTTCGTTCGAGACTCGTTAGTGCTTCGCAATCATTAATGTCTTGAATTCTTTCTTTGATTTTGTAGTTGGCGACTAAACCGACGGTGACATTTTGTGTAAGCAACTCAATAGATTTATATCCGGCCCATCTAGTCTTATTTAATTTATAAACTGAAACGTCGATACCAAAGCGCCAGTCAATGAACATGAGAGATGTTTTCGAAACGGTCAATGTATTTGATGATGGATTGGGGTCGTCTGCATCAGGAAAATCTAAATTATTTAATAATACTTTGTTATTTCCATTCAAATCTGTAAAATAAATACGATAGTATGAACTATTCTTAGGCTCAATCCAATATAATCTCTGTGTCTGTTGGTCAATAGTTAGACTGTGTGGCTCCAGTTTGTAAGTTGTGTTGATAGATATTGACTCTAAATTAATAACAACTTCTCTGTCAGATCCATTAAATCGTGTTCTCTCTATTGTAGGTGTCGTCAGCTTTGTGTTGATCCAGTAAACAAACCTGTAAAATGAAAACCTCTTTTGATTATTTCGGATAAAAACTGAGATTTTAATTTTATTCACTGACATTGGTGAAAGAAAACGTCGTGAGGCAACCTGGTTTTTTTTTGTTTAGCCTACTTTGTACCACTGCTGGGCAAACGCCTCCCCCATATCTCTCCAGACTACTTTTTCTCCTGCCTTCTCCGGCCAATCCGGTAGGAACGAGTCCAGATCGTCACGCCAGCGTTTTTTAGGACTGCCTCGGTTACGGCGTCCGGTACTTGGGTACGATCGTGGCCAATTGGCCGTTGCGTGGCGATCCTGGCCAATCTGTCCCCCTGCATCCTGCAAATGTGACCCGCCCAATCCCACTTCAGCCTCTCGCCTGCGGTCTCCATTATCAGCAATGCCTGTCTTGGAGCGTATAATTGTATTGCGGATCCAGTCGGTCAGTTTAATTAGATTAATTCATACTTAATAATATTATAAATGCGAAAGTAACTGTCTGTCTGTTACCTTTTCACGCTTAAACCGCTGAACGAGAAGATAGTTTGGAACCCTGGAGAGGGGTGATGGACGGTAGAAGTTTGTATGGTGAACTAATTTCTCTAGTAAGGTGGCCCACACACCTATGATATTATGGCGCGGCATAAAAAAATAGCTATTCAAAGTACTTATGCTACGCAGACGAAGTCACGAGCAACAGCTAGTAGTTAATATAAGTTTGAATTCGACAAACCGTCTTTAGCAAGTGTGGGGATCAATACTCGTGCCTTTTCAATGTGAGAAGAGGCCTTTGTTCTGCAGTGGGACAGTTACAGGCTGGTATTAACATATATTTTGTAAAGCAAGATATATTATTTAATTGAATACATACCCTCTACAGCTGTCGACAGCGATATCAGTGGGGATCCCGTGATCTAGCTTGATCAAAAGATTTCCATATTTATTAGAACCAGATTTTAATGAAAACCAATTAATGCTTCTTTCGTTTGTGTCACTGAAGAAGAGTTTTGCTGTAGCGGGATCGTAGGAGATACCATAAACGTTTCTGCCGTTTCTCTCGATGAAACATTGGTTTATTTTTGAAGATATATCATAACCACATATAGCGTCGTTGTCTTTCTGTTTGTCGACGTATATTAGCATGTTATGTAATTCATCGTAAGTTAATGCTCCAAAATTATGGGAATCAAAACGAACGGTGTCTCTTTTGGTTTCGTTGGTATAAAATTCTAGTTGATCCCCATGAGTCACGGCGATGTCTGAAACAGTAGAAAAATAATTTACTTAAAGAGCTTATAGCTATTAAAACAAACCGCTTGGTAAACTCTCAGGCCTCCCTTTAGGTGGAACGATGAGGTGGATAAAGCTGCGAGAATTCGCTGGGTGCGAGACGCACAGGATCGATCGTTGTGACGACATTTGGGTGAGATCTATGACTAGCAGTGGACGTCTCTCGGCTGAAATGATGATGAGTATACTCTCAGGCCAGGGATGCCATTGAATCGCGGTTGTGCAGCACCTTTATTTATAACCCTTATTTTCTCGGTTAAACCCCTATTTCAGAGAAGGAGGGTTGGCGAACCTATGTCATACGTGCCAAAAAATAATACGCGCGCACGTATTATTTTTATTTATTTTAAATTTAAATTTTCAAATAAAAAATTTAAAAAATATTTCGTATCTAGCTTAATTATTACATTTAAACAATGATTTTACAATTAATATTACTATTGATTGCTATAACACTAATAAGTGATTGCTTTCTTTTGTTTCTGGCCATAGAGGTGCTTCTTAGGTGGTTTTAAGGGTTCCGTAGTCAACAAGGAACTTTTATAGTTTCGCTATGTCCGTCTGTCCGTCCGCAGCTTAGCTCATCGCTAGTACTAGAAAGCTATAATTTGGCATGGATATACATATTAACTACCCCGACCAAGTGGTAAAATAAAACCAAGAAAATCATTTTTTAGGGTACCTTCTGTAGATGTAAAGTGGGGATTTTTACGAAGACTGTCTCCGTAACGGCAATACTGCAGTATTCAAATTATTACGTGACGCTGGTTATCAAAATTTATTACAAACGCGTGCCTCTACACCCGTTAGTACTCAAATACTTAAATAATATTTTTCTAACTTCACTTGTGATGTTGGATTTTATAAATCCGTCTTCAGTTACCATCGTCCTATACGGGCTCGTTTTAAGACGTGAGCCACTGACACTGTTTCAATGTTCATGTAACAACAAAGAGCCCTCATCTCATTCCGCATTATTGTGCAACTACGGAACCCTATTATTGCGCGTGGCCCGACACGCACTTGGCCGGTTTTTTGTTTAGAAAAATCGATTTTATTGTAAATATTATATTTTTAATCCTTTATTTAATTTATTTTCTTATTAACTAAATTTTAAATATTTTTATAAAACACAAAATTAAAAAAACATTTAAAAATATAGAAAATAGAGGCCCACCGGTATCGTGAACAGGGTCCAAGCTACCGGCGGTCAAGGCTCCAGAGAGAGGAACCTCCTAACAATGCGAGTCACGTCCAGCAGTACTGCTTTCTGGATCAGGCCCTTGACCCAGCCGCCTACCGAGAGCCTCCTAAGATGTTGGTCGAGGCTCGTGGCTATTAAGCCGTTGGCTGACACGACTATCGGTACAATTATCGCTGTGTCTACATCCCACATGTCGACTACCTCGCGAGCCAAGTCAAGGTACTTGATTTGCTTATCTTTTTCGGCTTTCACGAGGTTCCCGTCATGCGGGACGGTAATGTCAACAATCATTGCACGCCTCTCGATTCGGTCCACCACCACTATATCAGGCTTATTGGCTACAATAGCCCTGTCAGTGATGACGGACCGATCCCAGTACAATGTGATATTGCCATTTTCGAGAACTGGGTCGGGCACATACTTGTAGTACGGTACCTCCGATGCCACAAGAGTGTATTTCAGAGCAAGTTGCTGGTGGATGATCCTGGCTATAAGGTTGTGCCTATGCAAGTACTCCTCGTTAGCTAGACGAGAACATCCAGAGATAATGTGTCGGATCGATTCACCCGGGCGGTGACATGCCCGACAGATGTCAACCGTGCCATCCTGCACAATAAATCGCCGGTAGTTATTCGTCATGATAACTTCGTCCATAATTGCACAGACAAAACCTTCGGTTTCCCCAAAGAGGTCACCGAAACGCAGCCAGGCTACGGACGCTGCTTGGTCTACATCAAAAGGAAAAAGCGTCAGTGAAGCTCCTTACTCTGCCATACTTCCCTGCGGTCGTTAGTATCAAGCACTACAGGCTTGCGCTAGTTCTCATTCGGCAAGGAGAGCGGGGTGAGTCCCTTGTCCACTGCTACTACATCTCGATGCATATCCACGACGGTGTGTAGAAAATATTCCCTGAGATTGCATATCTCGCGGTTGAGGAGGTTTTTGGCATTTAAAAAGCCTCGGCCACCACACTTCCGCGGGATGTACAATCTCATGACCGACGATCGTGGGTGATGCATTCGATATGCAATCAGCAGTGTACGGACCCGCCTATCCAGGGCGTCGAGTTCCGTTTGAGTCCATTTGAGTATGCCGAAAGAGTACATCAATACCGGCATGACCCAACCGTTGAAGGCGCGCACCTTGTTTCCGCCTGAAAGAAGGCTATTGAATACCTTCTTCAGACGGCCAAAGAAGCGTTCCCGCAACGATTGCTTCATGTCAGTAGTGCTGATACCTAACGCTTCCGACATACCCAAATACTTATAGGTTTCGTTTGGAGAGAGGGATCTCAGGTTTATGGAATCCGCTAGTTGAATACCTACGGATTCCACAATCCCCCTCGCTTTACATGCATGACCGCACATTTGTCCCTACTAAAAGTTTCAGTTACCTTCAGTAGCTCCATCAGCTGAAGATTGCTGGGGGCAAAGAGCTTCAGAACATCCATGTAAAGGAGGTGACATATTACCAGACCACCTCTCTTCAACCGATAGCCTAGCCCTGAATTCTCCAGCAGCATGCTTAGAGGATTCAGGGAAAGACAAAACCAAAGTGGACTCAAACTATCGCCCTGGAATATACCTCGCTCGATCCTTACAGGTTCACTATTCCTCTGGATATTTCGACATCCTGGATAGCAAAGGACTGTGCTCCATTGCCTCATACACGACATCAGGAAGGTGCGTAGAGTTGTATCTATTTTATACAATTCTAACACCCTTATGAGCCATGTATGAGGCACCGAGTCATAGGCCTTCTTATAATCTATCCAACATGTCGACAGATCCTTTCGGGAACGCCGAACCTGTTGGCTAATGGCCATATCAATAAGGAGTAGCTCCTTAGTACCGCGGGACCCGTTCCTACATCCATTCTAAGAGACCGACATGATGGAGTTATCGTCGATGTGTTTATTAATTTTAACTCTCAAAATGGATGTAAGAACCTTATAGACCGTTGGTAAACATGTAATTGGTCTATAATTTTTGGGTTCCGCGGTGCTACCAGACTTGTGGAGCAGGTGGGTTATTCCTGTTGTAAGGACCTTGGGTAGCGAACCAGACTCTTAGGCTGCCTGGTACTGAGATGCCAAACGAGCGTGCGACCTTTGTAGCCACTTGATCCAAAAGTGGTGCAGTCCGTCCGGCCCTGGAGATTTCCAGTTCGGCAACGGACGGACTGCACGGGCTACATCTTGGGGGCTGATCGTGATAGCCCCCATTTCTTGTATTGGATCACACGCTCGTTCGACCTCCCGAGTCCATTCACCTTCGGTGTGACTGACAGGCACCGACCAGATGCTGCGCCAGAATGAACACATAGCGTCATCATCCGGCAGGTGCGTATCAGTCACACCTTGGTTGGGTCGCTCCCAAGCCGGATAAACCCACCTTTCATTACTTTGGAATGTGCGATTCTGGGTGTATCGCTCCACTCTCTGCCTGTACCTACAAATACGGTTTGCCCATGCATATACTTTTTGTTTCAGAAAGTCGATGCGCTCTTTGACATGGGATATATAGTCTCGGGGGCTGACATCAGTCCCCGAAAACGCCCGTCTCACAAAGCGCATCACTCTTGGGCGGCTATTGCCCTCCCTGAAATAAATTAGTTTGCCGATGAGTGCTCTGGCCCCACCAATACGACGTTCGATCCTGCACTGCCAAGCCGGTACGGCTGGTTTCGGTCGTGTAGCTCTGTCATCTGCAAATTTGACATGAGCTACACGAAATGCCGCTACAGCCGCGCAGTACATGATCGAATGTGTATCAGTGAGGTCTTCGCAGTCATCAAAATATTTGACAACTGCGAATCCAGAACAGCCACCAGCGCCCTATTCTTGTTATGCATGGGCAAACTAGGCAATCGTGGCCTAAGTTCGGTTGGCATGTTGCGATACTCCCGAATAGCACACTCCAAAGCTCTCCTCAATTCCTCATTGCACTGGGTACTTACGTTTGTAACCCTGTCACTACTCTCCTCGTCAGCGTGGTTGGACTGTGGTAGCACCACAGCCTGCGACGATGGGGCAGTGACACGGTTACCCATTTCCGTTCGGAGGCGATCAATTACAGTATCATCCAACATACGATTACGCTATATGACCCGCACCTGATCCGAAAGTCGTTGGGCCGAAACGTTGACGGCTGGCACAAGCATCTGAAACAAAGAGAGCATCCGGACACGGTACGCGGTCAGGTTGTTTCCTCCCTCTGTAGCCCCAAAGTATGCGCGCATGACATTTTCGTTTATGGATTGTGTCCATCTCATGCGCTGCACACTTCCGCCGGGTGCTGGGACCCTATCAGAGACCGGTAAGCCTCGAGGTCTTAAGCGGTCCGGCGGCCGGCGTCCTCCCCGTCGACGCGCAGGTGGTGGTGTCGTCGGCGGAGAGAAGTACTCGTCGCTCGAGCTCGACGCAACTGCCACGGCCGGTGTCACAGCACTCACGGTGGGGCTGGTTTCCGGCGGCGGCGAGGAGGAGCTGGGCGACGAGGCCGGAGGTGGTGGGCGTGCATTTCTTGCGGTGGCAGCTCTCGTTAACATGACGTCGCCGTCGACTTATTCTTGAATTTGTATTTCGGTCATACTTTTGGTGATTTTACTGTTGTATGTTATTTTTTTCTTTGATTTCATATTGTTTTGTATAATTTAGATAGTTAAAAATATTTATTATGGAAGAAATTTGTAAGAGAAAAGTTTTGGCAACTGTTTGTCAAGTCGAGCCACAGAAATTTTTATATTATATTCCGTTTATTTATCTTTGTACACACTTTATATTTACATTTTTAAATATTTCTTTATAAAAAAACAAATCATTAAAAAAACATTTAAAAATATAACAAAAATGGTTGTCCACCGGTGTCGGGAGCAGGGTCCAAGCTACCGGTGGTTAGGGCTCCAGAGACAGGAACCTCCTCACAATACGAGCCGTATCAAGGAGTACTGCCTTCTGTATCAGGCCCTTGATCCAACTGTGCAATGACAGCCTCGACAGATGGTCGTCGAGGCTCTGGGCCATCAGGCCGTTGGCCGTAACGACAATCGGCACAATGATCGCCGAGTCCACATTCCACATGTCGACAACCTCGTGTGCTAAGTCGAGATACTTGATTTGTTTCTCTTTCTCAGCTTTCACGAGGTTCTCGTCATGTGGGATGGTGACATCAATTATCATTGTGCGGCGCGCTAATCGGTCTATCACCACTATATCTGGCTTATTGGCAACAATAGTCCTATCAGTGATGATAGACCGATCCCAGTACAACGTGACATGGTCATTTTCGAGAACTGGGTCGGGCACATACTTGTAATACGGTACCTCAGAATCCACTAGACTGTATTTCAAAGCAAGTTGCTGCTGAATAATCCTGGCTACTTGGTTATGTCTGTGCAAGTACTCGCTGTTAGCCACACGAGAACAACCAGAGATAATATGTCGGATGGATTCACCTGGGCGGTGGCATGCCCGACACACGTCAACCGTCCCGTCCTTCATTATATGTCTCCGGTAGTTATTGGTCAGGATAACTTCGTCCATAATTGCACAGACAAAACCTTCAGTTTCCCCAAAAAGGTCGCCGAAACGTAGCCAGGATACGGACGCTGAAAAATCTACATCGGGCCCATGAAGAGCCCGATAGAAGCGTCCGTGAAGCTCCTTGCCTTGCCATACCACTTTGCGTTCATCAGTCGTAAGTATTACAGGCTTGCGCCAGTTCTCTTTAGCCATGGACAACGGGGTGAGTCCCTTGTCCACTGCGACCACATCCCGATGCATACCCACTTCAGCTTTCAATAAGTATTCTCTGAGGCTGCACACCTCGCGGTTGTGAAGAGTCTTGGCGTTTAAAAAGCCTCGACCCCCACATTTCCGCGGGATGTACAGTCTCATTACTGATGATCGTGGGTGATGCATCCGGTTTGCGGTCAGCAGTGTCCGGACCCTCCTATCAAGGGCATCGAGCTCGGTCTGGGTCCATTTGAGTATGCCGAAAGGGTACATCAAAACCGGCATGACCCAACTGTTGAAGGCGCGCACCTTATTTCCGCCCGACAAAAGGCTATTTAACACCTTTTTCAGGCGGACAAAGAAGCGCTCCTTCAGCAGTTGCTTCATGTCAGTACTGTTAATGCCCAACGCTTCCGACATACCCAAATACTTGTAAGTTTCGGTCGAGGAGAGGTGTCTGAGGTGTATGGAATCAGAGAGTTGAATTCCCTCGGATTCCATAATATCCCCTTGCTTTACATGCATGACTGCACATTTGTCCACACCAAATTCCATCCTGATGGAGTTACTGAAGGTTTCAGTTACCTTCAGTAGCTCCGTCAGTTGGAATTTGTTGGGGGTAAAGAGTTTCAGATCATCCATGTAAAGGAGGTAAGATATAACCTGACCACCTCTTCTCAACCGATAGCCTAGACCTGAATCCTCCAGCAGTGTACTTAGAGGATTCAGGGCTAAGCAGAACCAAAGTGGACTCAAACTGTCGCCCTGGAATATCCCCCGCTTAATCCTTATAGGCTCATCATCGCCCTGAATCGGTCGACATCCTGGATTTCGAAGGACCGTCTCCCATTGCCCCATACATGACTCAAGGAAGGTGCGCAGAGTTGCGTCTATTTTGTCCAACTCCAGAACCCTCATGAGCCATGTATGTGGCGCAGATTCGTAGGCCTTCTTGTAGTCTATCCAGCATGTCGACAGATCCATATTATATTTATTATTATATATTTTTATTATTCTGCCTCTGATAAAAGAAAGGTGTCTGCGCCAAAATCCAAATTAGCGATATTTCATATTATTTATCTAAGGAATTCTTTAAAATACGCTTAATTGTTTATTGTCCTAACACCAAAATTATCCGAATGAGTACAGTTTTTCGGTTCCGGTTCGCGGTCGCCACTCCAGAACCTTTCTGACCCATCTGCCATCCGTTCTGCGAGCAATGTGCCCTGCCCACTGCCATTGGTTGCGAAACGCACGGGACCGGTCAAAGTGGCGACGCTTGGAGGAGGCCTATGTCCAGCAGTGGACGTCTTTCGGCTGATATGATGATGAGTATAGTTTGATACAAAAAGGAAAATAAACGGCTTGTCATAAATTCTTCATCAGATAATCAAACTAAGGTAGACTTAAAATCAAAACCATTAATTTCAGAAAAAAATCAAAGAAAGAAAGAGGTCTAGAGCAAAATATACACTTTAAACTATGTATGTACATGTATAAAAAGATAGAAATACACAATTCATTCCTTTTCAAGCATTTTCTATAATGAAAAGTAACCAGTTTTTTTTAATGAAGTGTTGTGGTTCACGTATCAATACTGTTACTTGAACCAAAATAATTTCTTTAAACATTCTTCAGGTAATATTGCGATTTTTAATAAAACATCAATGGTATTTTTTTTATTTTGGCTTCTTTTAATATAAATTTGGATCGCCTTTTCATTTGCTCTGTATGAATTCGGCATTTTTTTATTTCTTCTCATAATATAAAGGTCTTTGCCTAGCAATGGGACAGTATAGGCTAATATAAAAAAATATGGTGCCACTTTTTCAGAAAATATATGAAAAAGAATAAATTGATTCTTCCTACCTTTTTATTTAAACGGAAGTGCCAACCCTCTAAAGCGTTGGCATTCACTTAAACAACAAGATGAATTGTGTGGGGAACAAAATCTGTTACAAAGTTTTTATTGTGCTTGTACTTAAATGTGGAAAACACAGAATTTGGCATAAAATGGAACATGTAATAATGAGAAAGTGTAAATAAATAAATATGAAAAATTCAGAATATGTAAAAATAAGAATACGAAGCTAAAGAATTTGGACCATTTAGACTTTGGAAAGCATTGCCGACATCATAAGGAATCACTGAACACAAGTAATTATAACAAAACAATAAATAATACAAGTTAAAAACAGAATTTCAATATGGCATTAATCCACGGATCGACAACAACATGCATAGCTCTGAGAACTCTGCAGCTATTATAACGTAGATAAACACGACAATAACGAAGAGTGAGAAAGACAACTCACCCCAGGGAAGCACCAACCCCACGAACAACGCTAGCAACCATAGCACACTCTGCGTTCTGCACATTTTATATTTTTTTAAATAATAACACAAAGAGGTCGATAGTGCGTCCACTTCTGATGGTCGCTCTTGCAATTTAATGTTTATTCTCTGGCTCCGCAACATATAAATAGTACTTCTAGGCACATTGAAGATAACAAAGACTCGTTGATAAGAGCTCTTATTGGCAAACACGGTATTCCCACCCACTCATCACATATATTGTTCACTTAAACTTTAGCGTCACGATTATAAATTTTAGGGTTGCATCAGTCTGGTGATCTGTCAGTCCCAATTAGTAATTATATTTTTTTTTTATTTGGGATGGGTTTGATCTTGACTCTCGTCTTAGTCATAGGTGACAGAGACAGAGTCGACGATGGAGTGAGCTTACCCAGAAGGAGCCTGTTTACTCTAACTTTGAAGAGATTCGGGTTGAATGCGTTTGGAAACACAGACGCAGGTAGTGAGTTCCATTCATTCGCTGTGCGCATTATGAAGAATGTTTGGAAGCGCTTGGTGCGAATTGGTGGAATGGCAACAAGGTAAGGATGGTAACTTGCAGTGCGTCTAGATGTCCGATGGTAGAAGGGGGCTGGTGGGATGAGGTCGTGGAGTTCTTGAGCACACTCACCGAAATACAGTCTGTAGAAGACCGACAAGCAGGCAACCTTGCGGCGATGAGCCAAGCTGTGAAGCTTGGTATCCACCAGTTCAATGTCGCCGATGAGCCTCTTAGCTCTGCGTTCCACCGAGTCAAGCGCGGCAAGCTGATACTTTGCTGAGCCATCCCAAAGGTGGCTGCAATACTCCATGCAGGATCGGACTTGCGCTTTGTACAGGCTTAAAAGTTGTCCAGGCGCTTCACCTTATTTATTTTTTTATTGACTTAACGAGTAAGACACGATGCCAATATATTTGCATAGCAAATGATAAAATAAGGAAGGTTACACGGCCCTTACAAAATTTACCTAATCCGGACAGAAATTAGACATAATATCCTAGTTTCTTTGTCATCTAAAAAATAACAAATTAAGTTTTCTTCCCAATTGGCCATATCAGTGGGATCTCGTGATCCATCTTTATTAGAAGATTACCATAAATATTGTTATTAAATCCAGATTTTAATGAAATCCAATTAATGATTATTTGTTGTTTGTTTGTGTCACTGAAGAACAGTAATTCAGTAGCAGGATCAAAGGCGAGATTACCAATATTTCTGCCATTTCTGTCGATAAAGCACTTGTTCTTCATAGAAGATTTGTCATGCCCACATATAGCGTCATGGTTACTTTTTTTGTGGACGTAAAAAAGCATGCTGTCAATTTCATCAAACGCTGCTTGATTATGAGAATCAAAACATACGCTGTATGTTTTGGTTTTGTAGGTACGAGTATAAAACTCTAATAGATCTCCATGAGTTACGGCAATTTCTGAAACAGTAGAAAATAGTTTACCAATCAAGTTAATACCTAAATAAACCCAGAAAGTTATAGCCGGAGTTCGGGAGCCTTTAAATTGTGGACCCGGTGTTCAGTCACCGTTATTCTTCTTGTCATGAGGACGCGGTCATATGAGTATCTACCTGTCCCTTGACAACCCGACTTCGCCAACAACTGCTAGGGTTTCATTTATCATGCCAATCTCCACGCTCCTGTGCCCACCTGATCTAGATTATACTTGCAATGGCAATAATGTCGTCTGTGCATCTTGCTGCATGACGACCAACACTCCTTCTTCCAGTACTTGGAATACTAGTGGTATACTGGTTGTTATCTTACTTCTTAACTACCTAGCTTTTAAAGGATGCTGAATTGTAAGCTAACACATACAATACTTTTGCAATCCACGAGCTATCTAGATCTATTTAGGTACAATTTTTTTTTTTTTTTACCGCTTATCTGGCCACCAAAACATGGTACCTTTATGCGATACCTCTTGGAAAGACTGGCTTTCAGACGGTCTACCGTTCGTTATATGACTACCCTTAATATCTATATTGCCAAGAATCTATAGCCGGGACCAAGGCTCAACGTACTTTCTGAGAAACAAAGAAATAAACAATGAAAAAATTATGACCATCACTGAACACAAGTATTTTAACACAAACTTTTTCACAAAAAGTAAACCGTCGTCAAAACCAAAATACTTTAAAGTGCAAAATAACTTTCGTTCCGGAAGTCTTCTTCTTGTTTTTATCGGTGTAATTTGTTGAGAGGCATAATTATGTCCGAAACAAAGTCTTAATAATACACCTTGTTTAACCATATTATGGTTAAGTCCGCCCTGCAAAAAAAACACTTATCAATCCAAGGTGAAAATGAGGGTTTTGAATGGATTATTTTATATCAAATGCCTTTTTCCCTGGAACAAAGATCAAAGTAGTCTTGCCAATTTAGTAAACAAATATTTTTAAGGTCTGGAATAAAGTCCGTGTAATGTGGAATTGCTACGAAATCGGTGCCATCCGAATATGCTTATTTTGCAAGACATGACGCCTTGACCAAGATTTTGTACAGTGTGTTAGTGTTTTTATTTTGTGTGTGTGTTCCACGTGGGCAAAGCCACCGGGACCTGGGGGCCGTGGGACAGACACCGCGAGCAGGGGTTCGAAGCCCCGATCTCACCAGTTACGACAGTCACGACCCATAACGGGCTGTTGTTTCATTAACCAATTATGATGATTATGTTGGTTTTCGGAAGAGTATTGTCCTGAGTTGGTTTCATTTAAATTTGCTGAAAATCTGATGAAGAATTTAAGAGACATAAAAGTATACAGCGTAACTCTTCCATAAATGAAGGAAAATCTTCCGCGATTGCTGCATTCACATATCTGTTTATCATTAACTCAACATCACGCCACCAGTACGCTTTAAAGGGGTATGCAGATGTATACAATTCATCTTAGTACACTCTCACTTCCATCTTATTGGGGTTCGGGCATAACTTTTTGATTATGACTCGATTTTGATGATTATTTTTGTGCTTGGTTTAGATTAAGTAATAGTTTAATGGTGGTCCAGCCTGGCTGTTGCCTTTGCATTGGATCTTGAACTTCCAAAATACATTCACCACCAGTAAACCCGTCAAATTCAAAATTTTATAGGAAACGTATGTTAATGTGTGTGGATGTCTTTTGTGTGTGTGTGTGTATGTTCATTTAGGTTTATTTTTGTAGTAACTATAGGCGGGATTGGACTTGTACCATGAAGCAAAACGGCACACCATAAGTTCCATTAATTATTTATGGATATTATGTCAAACCAATAGGAATCTAATGCAGAGTCTGGCTTTATTGCAATAGGCTCGCCTTCTACTACGTGGGACCATGTGGAGTGCACTACAAGAGTATCTCTGCATAACCCTTCCGAGAGTACAGGCGTGATGTTATGTAATGTTGAATAAATATTGGAGACCTGTTTTAACTGGGCTGATAAAAATGATCCGGTGTCACAGGTTAGTAATATTTCGCGCTTGGGGAAAACCGATTCAGTTACAAAGTAAACAACATCTATTTATCAACTCTGTGAGATGATATTTATGTTATTGAAGTACCTACTAACGAATATAGATTTATTTACGAACAAAGATGTAGGTATTTTTATATCACAGTAGCTTCTGAAGTGTTTTATCATCCCAAGGGAACGCACTACCGAGGTTAGAACTATCCTATGTCCTTCCCAGGGTCTAAAACTATGCCCATAGCAAATTACACCTAGTTACTTAAATTGATTCAACCGTTTAGTCGTGAAAAGGTAATGGAATGTATTATACAACCGTCAAAACTGGCAACTTAAGTATACCGTATATGATTCTCGGCCACCGTAGGCGCGGGCAATTGACTGCTCGCCGTCCAATAAGGACTAGGCCTGAGTCGAAGGCGGGTAGTGTTCCACGCGCGCCTCAAAGAGATGACAGCAAACTGACGGGGCCCGCTAGGACCGATGCCTGTCTGGGTAGCGGATAAATTTGAAAGAGAGTTACCACGGCCCTGGCACAAGCAACTGAAGGAACACGGGTGTGTTTTAGTGGTGGGCGTTGCGATGACGAACCGTTTCTAAAGACCGTTTTTTGTTCTGCGACGGTGCAACCGTTTTATGTCCTGGGATAAAGCAGTCTTCGTTGCACAAACCTGTCTTCGAATAACTTCGTGCGATTTTTTATTTTACGCCTCAGAAAATACAGTCGAAATTCGAAAGCGAACTGATTCAACTACGACACACGTCGGTCATCGCAGACGTCGCGTCGTCCTTTATCGTTCCACGTTCGTTCACAAAATAGTTCTTGTGACGGTGAAACAGTTTTTAAGTCCGTCTTCGTTGCACAAACCAGTCTTTGAATAAATTGTTGCGATTTTGTATTTTACAGCTAAGAAAATAAGGTTGAAAGTGGATTGATTCAACTACACAAAAACGTCGTCGACTCGTCGCGAATGTCGCGTATCGTTCCACGTTTGTTCACAAAGTAGTTCTTTCGTTCCGTCCTCCAAGTTTCGTTCTCCAAGACGTCTTCTAACCAGTTGCGACGAAGACCGTATTCTGCAACCGTTTTCGTCGTCGGGAAAACGGTTGCGTTTCGTCCGTCTAAAATACGACAACGACCCACCACTAGTGTGTTTTAAAAGTTTGACACCAATCCCGCTTCACCCAGATCGGGAGAAGTCATTGGATGATTAGTTTAGTTTAGTATAGTTTCGACGGGCTGTTTGCGCAACTCGATTACAGGGCAGCTTAGGAGCAGATGTGCTGATGTCTAATCTACCACCATGCATATTGCTCTGCAGAGTGGGCTGTCCGTGATTCCTATGACAAAAAAGTGCTTATTAAAGGTCTCGTGTCCAGTCGTTACGGCTGTGACTGCACACAGCTGTGGCTTAGTCAGTCGTATGGCCTTTTTCGTGAAACGACCGTCGATGAAGGGCAGTGCATCCTTGGCCTGCCTACAATCGCTATGGTCAATCCATAGCTTGCTGTGTTGATCCCTTGTGCTTTTCCTTACCAGACCACGTAGGTACCTGAACGGTAAAGGTACAATGGGCTCCGGGTCCTCCGGTGCCACAATAAAGACCCTTCTATATGGCTGCCTACTATGAAATTGAACCACCAGCTCAGGGTGGTCAGAATTACAGGGCACTTAAGAAACTGCTGCTAACTAACGTAGAGAGAGGACATTGTAACGTCAGTACTGAAGGACAACCTGAATGCAGGTAAAACACATGTCCATCCCTTGGGTGTAGTTTTGTTTCTATAGAACGCCTGAAAGACAGTGTATTGGAAGCTCGGCTCGTTCGCCTGTTACGCTTGTTACAATTAGTCACATGTTTGCCAGCTTCTATGATTACTGACTCTATTTCATACCCTTGTTATTCCAGATGTAAAGCCGGTTACTCTGGGGAGCGATATGTCAGTGCGTGCCATGAGTATTGTTATAACACTGGGGAGCCAGTCTGTCAATGCACAGAACAATATCAGGGTAAAAGATGCGATGTTGCAGTCTCTCAGAATTCTGTACCCTCTGTGAATTATCATAAAAGTCGAGTTACAGCAGTTTTAAATTTTTTATACGTTCTTAGAAGTCAAATTTCGCCCTATTTTTTTGTCTAATCCGTGTTTTTGCATCTCTAATAAAACAGGATATCTATAAGTTATGTGTGTGCTCTTGACAGAGCACTACACAGACTATAACTGACTAAAACCTCACCTTGTTCTGCGGCTACTTTTGGCCGGGGCGTTGCAGTTCGACACGCTGCCCCCGCCAGGTATTGGCCCGCATAAATTCATGTAAATCCCGTCACTCTCTGAGACCGCAATTCGACCGAAGTTTATCAATCACCGTCAGTAGGATTTTTATTTATTTATATTAACACACATTATTTGAATATCTTACAATGATCGCTGAGTCTACATCACACATGTCGACGACTTGGCGAGCCAAGTCAAGATTCTTGATTTGCTTATCTTTCTTGAATTTAACAAGGTTTCCGACATGTGGGACGTATATATCAACAATCATTGCACGACTCTCTATTCGGTCCTGTACCACCTGTCAGTAATGATGAATCGGTTCCAGTACAATGTTAAGTTGCCCTTTTTGAGAACTGGGTCGGGCACATATCGTACGTACTTACTGCCGATTTCACAGACAAAACCTTCGGTTTCTCCTAGGAGGTCACCGAAACACAACCAGGCTACCTACTCTAATTGGTCTTTATCAGTACGGAGTAGATACTTTATGAGTAACACATCATTTCACAAGTGTTGATAAAAGACATTGTTTTCTTCAGAATCGGTTTTCCCTAAACGTGACGCGCTAACCTTTGACACCGTATCATTTTTATGCACCCAATCAAAATAGAACTCCAATTTCTTATATTATTCTGTTCATTTAAACAAGCGAGTAAGTAATTAATAAAAATATTATATTCGATAAAAAAAATACTGGCAAAGAGTGACCCGGACTCGCTTTTGAGGGTTCTGTACCGGTACGACAAATATTCTATTTTCAAAAGTGAATTTATGCGGCTGCATATAAAGGATTGAACCTCTACACGACGCTGCTCAGTGACACGGAGGGAGCAGGTGGCAACGTAGATTTTGAAGCAAAGTGCCGCGCGGTAAGGCGGTGAATGCTTCTGTCCACGCGGATAGGGTTTCTCACCGCACTGCTGCACCGAGATGTTCATACAAGGAATACTGAATACCCATAACACAAGTTAAATCTTTCTTTGGGTTCCAAAATTCATTACAAATACTGCTTACATAAATTGTTACTCGTTAATGTGATTTTGTTATTTTTGCATAATGTTGTTGTATAAATTTAGTTCCAATAAACAATTTATATTATTATTATACTATGTCCTTTATTTAACTCATTACTTATTTAATACATTTTTATAAAACATACAAAAAAAACAAAACAAACAAAAGTGTATTCCCCGAATAAACATAGTGATTTATATTCAGTCATCAAATTGTAAGGTAAACCATATTTATACTGTTTCAGATATCACCGTAATTTATGGAGATCTGCTTGAATTTTATACCAACAAAACCAAAATAAACACCGTTCGTTTTGATTCCCATAATTTAGCGGCGTTAACTTACGATGAAGTCAACAATATGATACTGACAAACAGAAAGACAACGACACTATATGTGGTTATGATATATCTTCCTTAGAAAACAAATGTTTCATCGAGAGAAAAGGCAGAAACATACATGGGCTTTCCTTCGATCCCGCCACAGAATTTCTATTCTTCAGTGACACAAACCAAAGAAGCATTAATAGGATTTCATTAAAATCTGGATCTAATAAATATGAAAATATTGTAATAAAGATGGATCACGGGATTCCCACTGATATTGCCGTTGACAGCTGCCGAGGGTATGTAATTAAATCTTACTAATATTATAAATGTGAAAGTTTGGATGGATGCGTGTGTGGAAGTGTGGATATCATGTTTGTAAGCCAGAAAGACTGAACGGATCTGGATGAAATTTTCACAGAGATAGATTAAAGTCCGGAATAGCACATAGTTTACTTTCATCCCGGTATAATGTTCCCTTGGGATCAACAAAACACTTATCACGCGGGTGAAGCCGCTGGCAGAAGCTAGTTTTTAACTAAGCAAAATCTATTAATTTCTTCGGGGTATTAAAACGAGGTATTCTTTTCACAGGTGTGTTTACTCGATAAACACAAACCTGACGACGCCGACTATAGAGAGATCTAGATTCAATGGATCCGACAGAGAAGTTGTTATCAATATAAAATCATTTTCTGTCAACACAACTTCCAAACTGGAGCCACATAGTCTTACTATTGACCAAAAAACACAAAGAATGTACTCGATTGAGGCTGAGCATGCCAATGCCTACTATATTTATTATACAGATTTAAACGGGACAAACAAAAAACATTTGTTTAATATTATTATGTACACAAGAGAAAACTATAGTTATTTGTCGAATATACTGACGGTTTCAAAAACATCTCTCTTTTTCGTTTTCTGGACCCTTGATGAGATCAGGGTCGAGAAATTAGGAAAGATTGAATGGATAGGAAACAAAAACCGAGTTGAGTTGCATATTAAACATGTCACCGTCGGTATAGTCGCCAACTACAAAATTAAAGAACGAATTCAAGACATTAATGATTGCGAAGCATTAACGATTTGTGTTCACGGTATGAAAATTGTTGAAAGATACTGTATCTTTGCAAATGCACACCTGGGTACATCGGTGAGAGATGTGATATTTCCGTTTGTGAGAACTATTGTATCCAAGGCAACTGTAGCGTCAATGATAAGGGACTGCCGGAATGCAGGTAAAACATATATTATACCTACTTCTAGGTTTGTGTTTTGTTTATTTAGTTACAGAAATTACATTTTGTCTTGAGAGGTACTTGAGGGTAGACCTCAAAAACTAATGTAAAAGGTCCGCTATATTTTTATGTATTTTTTCGGTAAATGTACTGTATTTATCGTTATATTAATATAAAACGTCTAATAATAGTCCAATAACGACGTGTGAGTGTTATCTTCAAAAGAAACGAAAGAACCAGTGAAAAAACAAACTATACTGTTAATTGCCAGAAGTGTCAACAAAACCAATTAACGCGAAGATATTGTGTTAAAGTGAAGTAAAACTAAAGCAAAGTGTACCTATAGTGATTTAAATACATTGTCTAAGTAAAATTAAGTGCAAAAAAACAAAACAGGAAAACAAAATTATTTCTCATGACTAATTCTGTAACGACTTCGTTTATTTAAAAAGAAAAAATTGCACTTGATGGACCCGGTGCCGTATTTCCGTCAACTCTGTAATAGTTCAAATGGTCGAGGGGCTGCAGAGTGTATCTCGATAACGTGAGGTCGCAAGTTCGCGTCAAGCATCCGACGAAAGTTTTTGGATTTTAATAAATTTCTAAAATATTGTTTACTGCTTGACTAGTTCCGAAACACTCCATTACCAAGATGGAAAATGACCAAGATGATAATATTACGTTCCGAAAACCACAGCGTTCGAGCTCGCTTTATGACTTGTCATCGAACCAATCCCTCTTTGACACTACAACGACCAGTTTAACGAGTTTACCAAACACATCAATCATCGAATCACAGAACAACAAAGAGCTTTACGATAAGATTAATCATTTACAAGAACAATTACTCATTGCAAACCAGGAAGTAACAAACTTAAACTCAGAAAACACTACTTTACAGCAAGAACTAGAAAAATGTAAACAAGTAATAAATAGTTATAAAAAAATCTGCACAGCCGAAAAACCGATTCGGACACCAAAACCTAAATCTGTCAAAAATAAATTTGTTTCAAAAACTCCGAAGTCTTGTAATACGCCTCCAATATTGCAGACTGTAAACAGTAAACAGCGATTGGAGGAAAGCTCAACATCGCAAAAAAAAACCATGCGTCAAGGATTATTAAACGATGACCACCAAAAGACGAAACCAAAACATATACGTAAACGTAATAAAATATGCATACTAAGCACAGACAATAAAAATAAATTGCTTTATATTGCAGAGAATACTTTCGAGAAATATGGCCTCTGCCATTACATCACACCTCATGGAACTATAGAATTCCTGTTACAAGGCATCAAACAAAAGTTGGCAAACTATACTTTCCACGACTTCTGTATTATTTTGATAGGTGAGGAGGACTTTAAAGAAACAAATAAATATTTTAATAGCATCTTACTAATTAGACAAATATTGCAAGAAATATCGAATACAAATATAATCGTCTGCACTCCGACGTACAAATTTTTCACAAACAACTACCTATATAATTCTAGAGTGGAAACCTTCAATAATTTATTATATCTGGACATAATAACTCACGGACATGCATATTTTCTGGACAGCAATAAGAACCTAAGGTATGACGACACTATGTTCAACAGACGAACTGGTGTGATAAATAACTCTGGCATGGAATCAATTTTTAAGGATATTTTTGACATGACTATGGACATACAATTCTCAAATACTGACTTTTCTCAACATGACAATCAAATAAACACAGTAACTGAACCAGAAGGAAACGAGCAGTTTTTTCTTTAGTCAAGTTAACATTTTGCATCAAAACATTGCTGGATTGTTGAATAAATCAGACCTGCTGACTATACAATTAGAAAATTTGCAAAAACAAGGCACAACCTTGGATGTATTATGTATAACAGAGCATTTCATAACCTCTGGACATGAGAGATTACTGTACATTCCGAACTTCCACCTAGCTGCTTGTTTTTCACGAAGCACTAATCGGGGAGGTGCGTGTATTCTAGTAAGAGCGGGGCATCAGTACAAGGAATTACCAGACGTAGCAAAGCAGTCTGTAACAGGCGTGTTTGAAACTTGTGCAATAGAATTGACATCCTATTCAATTATTATTATATGTGTTTATAGAGTACCAAAATATAATTATTTGACATTTTATGCAAAACTTGACATTGTATTGAAAAAAGTATGTTTATCAACGAATAAAAAAATTGTGTTATGTGGCGATCTGAACATTAATGTATTGTTAAGAAATAAGTTTACTTTAGAACTGGAACATTTCCTACTTAGTTATAACTTAACACTAGCTCTAAATCAGCCTACTAGGCTTCATAGTAACACGTGCATTGATAACTTTGCACATAATCTTCGTAAAGGATGGACAATTAAAATTATTGATCTTATTTTGTCAGATCACACATCACAAATACTTAAAGTACCTATAAATAAAACTTGTCGCCTAAAATCTTGGAAATCAATTAAAAAAGACTACTCCAAAGAGAACCTTGAAAAATTCAAATCTTGCATACAAAAGTTATCCTTCAAAGAAGTATATGAAAGCAATGATGTTAATGTATCCTATAAAAGTTTTAATAATCTTTTCTCATTGTTTTATAATCTTTGCTTTCCAGATAAAATAATTACGATAAGCACTAATAAACAGGTCAAATGGATATCGCGTGGCATTAAAACCTGTAGTAAAAACCAAAGACGTTTGTTATGGGCTTACAGACTACACGCCACAAATAAAAATAAAAGTAACTTTAAAAGTTACAATAAACGGTACAAAAAAATTATTAAATTAACGCAAAAAGCGCAAAATGATTACTTCATTAGAAATTCACAAAACAAATCTAAAGCAACTTGCCAAATAGTTAATAGATCCAAAAATTATCTACCTAATGAACAAATAATGACAATAAAAAACAAAAACTTGACTTATACAAATCCGAATGACATAGTAAATGCATTTAATGATTATTTTATTGACGACATAGAAAGCAATACAATTAATGACATTCAATTAAATCATAAGCCCAGTAATTTGACAACGCAATCAATATTTGTGCAGCCTGTTCTATACTCAGATATTATTTCAGCCACAAAAACGCTTAAAAATACAAGTACTGTAGGGTTTGACGGTATATCCACAAAAGTAATTAAATTTGTTATAGAGATCATAGCACCTGTGCTAGCACACCTTATTAACTTAAGTATTACCGAAGGTATATATCCAGAAGACCTGAAAAAAGTTATAATAAAGCCGCTTCACAAAAAGGAAGACAAAATAGATATAAAAAATTACGGACCAATAGCCAAAATATCCGTATTTTCAAAAATTTTTGAAAAAATCATTTATAACTCATTACACCAATATTTTACCAAATTTAACATTTTATGCAAAGAACAAAATGGTTTCCGAAAAAATAAGACACTGAACATGGCAATATTTGATTTTTTAAATAATGTGATGTCTGCAGTTGACGATAAGACTCCCATCTGCGCTATTTACACAGACATGACCAAAGCCTTTGACTATGTGGATCACAAAGTTCTATTAGATAAATTACACAGTTATGGCATCAGAGGTAACATTTTAAGATTACTGGAATCATATCTATGCAACAGATTGCAATGTTCTGAAATCACAAGAGTGTGCTCAGAGACAAAAGTAGAACGAACATATCTGTCAAAATTCAGGACTATAAAATATGGAGTGCCACAAGGAGGCGTGCTTGGGCCACCACTATTTCTCATTTACATTAATGATTTGCCACGAGTGACACAACAACAAATGATTTTGTTTGTAGATGATAGCACTGCCATAGTAAAATGCAAAAATTTAAATACCTATCAATTTGAAATTAACAATACACTTAATGACATAATTAATTGGCTTAATATTAATAATTTATTAATTAACCTTAAGAAAACTAAAGTAATGCATTTTCACCAAAAAACAAATACACCGAAAATATGTGTTAACTATGACGATAACGAAATAGAAGAGGTAAAAGTAACAGTGTTTTTAGGTATCCATATTGACAACCATCTTAATTGGAAAGCACATATAGAACAATTATGTAAAAAAATAAATAAATCTGCCTATGCGCTCTTCCAATTATCGAAAAAAGTAAACAGAGATGCGTTACTGGTTGCCTATCACGGTCTAGTAGCTTCGATTTTACGATTCGGAATAATATTTTGGGGCAATTCTTCAGACAAATTACTAATATTTAGGGCACAAAAAAGATGTATAAGAGCCATGTGTGGTCTGAAAACAGATGATAGCTGTGCACCTTACTTTAAATCCTTAAAAATACTTACATTGCCGGCGTTATACATATTAGAAATTAGTATTTTCGTCAAAACAAATCCAAACCTTTTTGAAAAAATATCTACTGTACGAGATGTTCCAATTCGTAGTCAATACAAAAATGCCTTGTGTAATCGCAAATGTAAAACTGCTTTAATAACAAAGAGTGTTCTGGGTATGGCCCCACGTATTTACAATAAAATTCCAGATGCCATAAAAAAATTAGATTTAATACATTTCAAGAAAAAAATTAAATTATTACTTGTTGATAAATGTTATTATACTGTTGACGAATACTTAGATGATAAATTAATTTAACATGACATTACTATATTGTTATTATATTCATTTTTTCTTTTTCAATAAGTAACTACTGTAAGTGTGACTTAAATAATTGACACTAAGCGAAACTATTTTTTAATAAATTGACATATTTTATTGAATTTAACTTGTAATAAATCAAATTTGAACACCATATTTGTACGCCTCCTGGCATAACATAGCGCTCCATTACATGTAAACTAAGATCTGTATTTATAAACACCTATGTTAACAAATAAATGATTGATTGATTGATTGATTGATTCTTATTATTGTTATTTCAGTTGTAATGCCGGTTATTCTGGAGACAGACGTGAAGTCAACGCGTGTTATGGTTACTGCCTGAATGATGGTGTTTGTTCCCTGAACGAAGAAGACGAGCCTTTCTGTGAATGTGTTGGTAATCACGAGGGCTCAAGATGTGAAATAGTTCAAACTGTCACATTCACCAACACACCTACGTTCTCGGCAGACACATACCTAACCTTAACTGATTTACTGTCAAATTGGCGAAAACCAAAAATTCTCGTTTTAGCTGATGAATCATAACGAATTTATTTGAGTTGTATCCATTTTTTTTTTGAGGATGTTCTATGTTCGACATTATGTTTGTTTTTTTTGCTTGTGCATTTTCACCCATATCTCCGTCAATTGTGGACCGATTTTAAAAACTATATTTTTGTTTGAAAAAGTATGTTCCGAAAATGGTCCCATTTTAATTTGGCGAAGATCTGATGAAGAACTTCGATGATATACAACAGAACTCTTCAATAAATAACGGCAAATTTCTCGGGATTTCTGCAACCGCATGTCTGTTTATTGTTTATACCATTTCATAACTTAAAATCACGCCAGTTCACTCTTAAGGGGTACGCAGATCTCTCATTTTACCGGTTATGTTCAAGTTTCATGAAATCTATTCTGGCGTTATAGGTACCTTACTAAACAACTTGCCTATTAGGTAGCTACAACTAAAAAGTGAAAATATAAAAAAAAAACTTGCAAAAAAATACTACCGACTTCCAAATACAAAACTACAAAGTGAAAAATAACTTTATTTTTGGAAGTCGGTGTCTATTACGCAAAAAAATTGGTACATACGAAAGACACCGAATATAATTAAACTTGAACATAACCAGTGTAATGAGAGATCTGCGTATCCCTTAAGAGCGTACTGGCGTGATGTTATGTTATCGAAGTTCTTCATCAGAACTTCGCCAAATTAAAATGGGACCAATTTCAAAACATATTTTTCCAAACAAAAAAAGAATTTTCAAAATCGGCCCACTATTGACGGTGATATGATATACGGTGAACATACACAAAAAAAAAAAAAAAAAACGAACGTAATGTCGAACATAGAACCTCCTCCTTTTTGGGAAGTCGGTTAATCATACTTTGTTTTTCATCATATATGTATCTTTTTAGTTTTCAAATTATGATTGAGTGATTGGTTTTATAAATTAATGAAAAATGTAACTAAAAGTTCTTACAATAAACGGTCCTTTATCTTCATTGGGATAAAGTTAGTTTGCTAATCATGATAAAAGTAGCTAGTAGCTGATGGATGAAAGATAGATGAATAAATAATCATAATTATGGTTATAGTTTTTGCCATTTTTATGTCTGTATGTAAGTTTCATTGTTTACTGGTTTCTTTTCTGTGTTTTGTATCGTGCTGCTCGTGGTGGGAGCTTTTAAGTTATTATTTAGATATATTTAATTGCGCTGTATGAGTCACGGGGCCGACTGTACTAAATTCAACATTACATTGTTTCCCGATAGCTACAATCTAGGAGTCATTAAGTCAAGAGTGAATAGTTTTTTTTAAGGAAGCTTGATTACCTTTAGAGGCCTTAGTGCGAGTTTTTACTCACGCTCAATCGCGTTAACGTAAACATCATTTTGTATTGAAACTGGATAAGCGCCGTCTGGTGACGTTAAGGAGAAACCACTCTTTTGTATACATTTTGACATAAGAAATCGTATATGTCATCACGAGTGAGCGTGAGCAAAAACTCGCACTAAGGGCTCAGGTGAGATAGCGGTCAAGCGTTAGCCTATAGATTATAAAAAAAACAAAGATTTTCATACCGTTATTCTGCGAATATTTTTTCATGTCATCAATTGCATGATTTGTGTATCCTAGTAAAAAAAGTATTTTGTTTAAAATAAATTATTTCCTCAATTTTGCTGTATAACATTACTTCCCAGAAATTTATAGTTATTAGCAACACTGTCAAATAGTGTGATTTTAAAGCGCATATTTTTATTTCCAAAATCAACGGATTCGATGTTTGGCTGTGATGCAGTTTTAATTTTATCAAAATCTAGCCCGTGACTCCTTTGTATGTTTTTCGCTATTCCTCATGTTTTCTGATTAGGCCATCTAGGCCCATTTGTAAAAGTCACTCTGTAGAATATGTAACCAAAAAAGCGTTACGAACGTAAACAAACTACTGGCAACAAAACACCTCGTAGTGTTGCGACGTTGATTTCCTTAAAATACGCGTTACCAACTTTCAGCAACCAACTTTGCACAGCAACGACAAAGTTTATGACGATAAAATGTCACAGATAATGTTTCAACTTAACCTTTGGCTGGTTAATGTCTTTTCCCTGTCCAGTAGATTGTTTTTTTTTTGTGTGATGTAATAGCTACCCTCACACGTACACTTTGGAGCGCGCTCCGTGGAGTGTTAATCCAAACCGCGCGCAAGAGCGCTCTCTAAACCGGTCGTTTGGATCGCTCCGAACCTTTTGTTTAAAAATAACGTTTTCGACATCGCACTTCGGAGCGCGCTCAGATGCGTTATCATTCGAAATGACGCATCAAACCACACGCCTAAAGGCATTTCGACAGTTTTGGCCACACTTTGGAATGGCGCGCGGAGTGTCTCTAGGTGACAAAAGTTCAGCATACTACATCGTGATGAACGCTTTAGCGGTAGTCTTTGCCTTAGCTGGGAAAATCTTCGTAATTGTGGGAAAAGAAGTATAAAAGGCGTCATAATCATGTCCCAATGTTGAGAGAATTACACGAAAACCAACCAAAGTATTATAAAAAAATCTTGCGGATGAACAGTAAACATTTCAATTGTTTGTTATCTATGGTATATTCAAAAATAAAAAAAGAAGGAAACAGTCATGAGAAAAGGTTTTATTACATTTCTATAAACTCAGTTATGGCTTGCACACTCCAAACCGCCAGTTCTAGCTCTTGAACCCTTTAGGCGTACGTTCCACCGCCAAGAGCGCTCCGAAGCGTGGGACGTTTGTGCGCGCCGAATGCCTTTACACGTACACTTCTAAGCTCGCTTCGGAGTGGCGCGTGGTATTACGTTCGCTCCAAAGTGTACGTGTGAGGGCTGCTATTGTGTAGGGAGTCCATTTAAATATTGTTTGAGTGACAGAAATCAAATGTCAGGGACGTCCAGAGACGGTCAGTTAACTAAATTGTTGATCACCTTAAAGTAGTGTTATTTAAACTGTGGGTCGTGACCCCCAAGGAGGTCCCGATGACTCGTCTAAAATTAGAATCACTTTATTGACATGACCCGTCTTATTGACATGTCAATATTGTGAGATTTCAAACAGATTCGACTTAGGCGTATATATTTAATAAAAAAATCACTCGAGCGCAGTCCGCCACCGCATTGTTACGATCATAGGGAGTCGCCACATTTGCGTATTCAAAGAGATTGGGGCATACCGCTCTGCCCATAGTTTGCTCCTACACGGCATTACACCACACGTTTTTTATAGTATCAGCATGGGTATGTTACCGTTAAAACCCAGCATAACGCGTCTTTCTCACCGGCACGGTGCGTTTTCGTTTCAGGAAAGCGGTATCGTGTCGTTTTGTTTGCTACGGTGTTTTCCATTAGCTAACGCCACCTGTGCTGTGTGAATGAACGACGAGGTCACGGTAATGTACAAAGACGCGTTTAAGCGCTCGTTACAGAATCTGAACCGAAAAGAATCAGTGAGGAAACTCTCATTGAATTACATGCACTCAGTAAAGAATCTGTACAGATTCGGTAAAGAAACGAAAACGCACCGAGCCGGTTAAAAAAGCACCTTTCGTATGCGTTTTGTATGAAATTATAGTTTTAAAACTTATCATCCCGTTCCGTCCGAAATAAAAAACATTATGCAACGACCTTTATACTGAAAAAAAACGTGCAGTACAGTGCCGTGTAAACCACAACATTCGATCGAACACCACAGATTTTTAAATTTATATCCATCCAGAATCACACTGGAGTGCTGAATAATATACCCAACCCATATCCACTTATCCAGATTTGCTCCCGCGGTTCGCAGCCATTTATCATAACTACACTTCCATTATCACAGTCTCTTCACCTCTAACATTGATAAATTGATTGTCACATTACGTATTATAATAATACCAACTTTATATGACCCACATTAAACCCGATTTCTCGAACAAAATAATATAATACACAGGAACAAGAGTTTATCATGTCACAGCTCTTTGTAAATTGGTTGATGAAATATATTTTGCGTTTTTTTACCCAACTGCAAGGTAATGGTTATGTTTTTCGCGCGTATCTTGTATGTTTGTATGTATGTATGTTTGTATGTATGTAATATTCTTTATTACCTCATATCTCGCAAACCACTAAACGGATTTACATAATTAAGACATCGCTAGTTACGTCTTGATCGCCCAAGTGTTCTTAGATAGGTGAAGTTGGAAAAAAGGGGACTGAAAGTTTGTATGAAATTTCTACAGTTTGTAAGTTGGACACCTGAACTTTAAGATTTATTCTGTTGATTGATAAAAAAAAAACATGTATTTATTAGTTTTAGGCAATGCCACTACTAAGGGCGTAAAAAGAGGGTTGCAGGTTTGTGTGAAATTTCTACGCGTTTGAGTGTGACACGTCATGTTAAAGATTTACACTTTTGGTTGTATGATGTAGGGGAGCACTAATAAGGGATTTTTGGTAATTAAACCTTTAAGGGGGTGAACTATAAAGTCATCTGATGCGAGGATAAAATACGGATCACGCGGATGAAGTCGCGGGCGAAGTGCTAGTTGCATTATAAAACTCACCCTTATAGTACCGACATAAAGTCACGTCCTGTTTCAAATTGTTACCACTAATGTATTTTTTATGTCACCATCCAAATTTTTACCAGGCATTAGCAAAAACATACCCCTCCTTCGGCTGTCCGGTAAAAAACAAACGTGCAGTACATATTTGCTCGCTTAACCCGACAAAATGTAGAGAACAGCTGGTTTCTATTTCTTTTCTGAAAGTTGAGTTTTTCTTTATCTTTCTTTGGTGCTACTATGTTTATGATATAATCTTTTATTCAGACATTATTTTGATAAAATTAATTTACACTAAAATTATGAATCTGTTGAGATGACTTTGGTCTGTTTGACCATCTTTGGCAAAGGCCTACTCCGTTCATTCCCATTTTCTTTTGTTAAGTTGTTCTGAATTTGATGAATTATTATATTGGTTAAAAACTCGAAGCATTTTAATTACAATTAAACCATTTACAAGCACTTTTGATTTGTCAATAAGTCTGACCGTCAGAAAAAGCAAATTGCTTGCAAATGAGATTGGGTGAGTTACGCATGCACGATGATCAATGGGCAAGAGACCTCAACCAATGAGATCTTGAAGATGGAAAGCTGTACTTACTACCACCAGATGGAAAGCTTCACTCAACACAAACCAATTACGTAACCACCTAAATACAAAATGACAAGCGAACCCACAAGCAAACATAGTCCAAATACTACCCTAAAACTTGATCATAAGGTATCCAATTCGGCGTACATCAAAACCACCCCGAGGTGATTTTGAAACTATTGCAACATGGTCTAGTAATTAGGGGAATTCCCGAGGGTAGTTTTATGAAATACGGTTGTGGATTAAATGTATCGTTCGTCGGTGGATGCAGGTATTTTATTCTTGCCTTGTTTGTGGAGTTTGAGCGTATTATGCGGTTTAAATGCGTATTAAAATAATAAAATACAAGCACTTTTGGATTAAAAAATATCCGCAGACCAAGGCTACCAACATTATCCCGAATATTGCCCTTATGCCAAATTTAAGTGGCAGTAGGCAGAGCACAAAGGTATATCGCTCGCAGCACGGATAGTCGATGCGGGCTGAAATGTTCTGGAGTGGTAATGCTTGCGAAGGAGGATGCGGAACGCGTGTGGGAGACACAACGAAGACACCGCCGGAGACACCCTGAGTGTCGGAACTCGGGAGTCGCGAGTCGATTCCCGGCCACCGTAGGCGCGGCCTTGCAGACGGCGAATAATGGGTAGCTCACCGTTCGTACAATCCTTAGGCTCGCACTTGACCACTACCTCACTTGATGATACTCCGGCAGAGAATTTCACTCCTTTACTGTACGCATAATAAAAGTGTTCCCTAAACGTCGTGTGCGTATGGGTCCACTGAGGATGTGGATGTCCACCATGGTGCATTTTGCACTGGGGATGTGGATGTCCAAATGGTTTGATTGTAATTAAAATGCTTCGAGTTTTTAACCTACGTTTATCACTACATCTATATATATAAAAGAGAAAATACGTATGTTTGTACCTTATAGACTCCGAAACAGCTGGACAGATTTTAATGAAATTTTCAGACAATCTTTAGATTGACCCAGCGGATAATCCTGTTAAGTGTTCTATATTTAGCTTTGAACGCAGGCGAAGCCGCGGGCAGAAGCTAAAGAGAACCAAAATTATAAAACTAAGTCCCCGCCGCGTCTGTTCGCGATAACATCAAAAACTACTAAACGGATTTTCATGTGGTTTTCACCAATATAATAAATATTAAATTAAATATTTAAAAAACAACCGACACAAAAACCTCTAAATGCAAAAAATAAGCCTTGTACTCGCGTCGGGGAACCGCCAACTTTTACTGCAGTTTATTTTATTTACTTAGTGATTCCCCGACGCGATTACGAGGCTTATTTATTGCTTTTTAGAGGTTTTTGTGTCGGTTGTTTTTTAAATATTTAATTAAATTTTTATTTCATTGTTTTTAAAATACATATAATATAGCTAGTAGTAGAAACACTTCAATCGACAAACTATCGAAACACGTAATTATGACACGATATTTTGCGAAAAAAACCAGATTCAAATTCTTTTGAACAACTGAATTGATTTTAATCAAACAAACTCACACACTCGACAAAGTAACCTTTCAAAATCATTATCGGTTCATCCCTTTAGGAGCTATGATGCCACAGACAGACACACAGCAACACACGTCAAACATATAACATCTCTCTTTTTTCGTCGGGGGTTTAAAAGAGTGGGAAACGAGGAAGGTTTTTGTATATAATTTGTCACGGGTGAAGGCGGGGCCGGTCGCTAGTGTTATACAAAATATAGCAGGACGATACACAACATAACAAATGAATACCCAATTCACAGTTCAACATGGGAAATAAACATCATTTCATACTGAAAATGTATCGTGCAATGTTCTAGCTAGCTATTCGAACACAGAGATAATGAACTACCCCGTGGGATTGTGGCAATAATCGCTACCCATGACAAGTGTGAATAGTGGAAACGGGGAGCGAACATTCTGAAAATTTATTTTCATTTGTTTTTAATTTATTTGTCCAGTGTTTTGAAAACTACTTAAGGTCGAGGAATCAGACGCTTCGATTGCATGCTTAATTTTTCAATGTTCACACGGCTTAGCTGTAATTATGTAGAAAAGAAAATTCATCTGTTCTTCATCTTCAATATGTCGTCCAATGAAGACGTGCGTCTTGGAATGGCCGAATTGAGTGAACGTTCTCTCTGTGTTCAGATTGTTCATTTTTCTTTCATTCGGAGTGGAGTGAAAGTGGAGTGCCAATATCTACTATCGTTGGATCGGTTCATTGGTTCATTAATGAATTCATTCCACACTCTTGTTTCATTTTGTGTTCAAACATTTAATTTCGAGTGAAAGACGAAAATGAACTGTCTGATTCCAACTTTATTTATTTATTATATACTTTATTGTACACCACAAAATATGTACAGGAAAGCATTCACAAAAACAAGTGTACTATGGGCGGTCTTATCCCACAGGGCAATCTCTTACAGACAACCTTTAGGTATGTTTTTTTTTTGTTTTACTTTATTATAAACAGATAAGGATGAATATGGTTGAATGACAGTAGGTACTTTAAAGGACAAAACTTTAGTAAGAGCTATATCTTCTGGTAAGCTGGAGGATAAAGAATCAATTAGTGGTGAGCAAATTACTACTTTTTTTCTGATGTTATTCTTTGCTGATTAGTTTTGTTGCGTGAGCCACTGTTGAATCATGTCGCCAACACTCGTCGAACTTCATTGACACGGCGCTTTTCTGATGGGCATCAATGTTGATTCTGGCTTTCAGAAATTGTAGAGGTAGGGAATGGTGTGGTGACCTTGTATTAGACAGCTTGCAGAGTTGGTTGCAAGACAGACTGTGTATCGAGTTATGACTATCACACGACGTATTCAAATTGGGTTTACCTTTCATTATTTCTGTTCCAATACGGAAAGCATTTGCTCCTAATTCTGCTCCGGACGCGGTCGTTTATAATTCACAACAAGTCAAATAAAAAGCTTACTCTTCAATTTCGGATGCCGGACGAGACCGGGAGTCCGGATTACTGCCGGACGTGAGGTGAGGCTTGGTAGGGTAAGATGAGTATTAATGAGACGATGTATTGTGTAATTTCCTAGGAAAACCTGAGGCTCTAGACTAGTCGCCATAGCGATTGGATAAAGTCAAAAATGTATTGGAATCCTAAGTACTATTGAAATGTCACGTTATTAATCTTACTAATATTATAAATGCGAAACTTTGGATGGAAGTGTGTGTGGAATTATGTTTGTTACTCAATCACGCTAAAATGGCTAAGCGGATCTGGACGAAATTTGGAAAAAAGATAGATTATAGTCTGGAATAGCACATAGACTGCTTTTTGTTCCGATATAATGTTCCCTTGGGATGACAAAACACTTTTTATGCGGGTGAAGACGCTGGCAGAAGCTAGTTCCTTATATTTTGACACTGTGTGCTCGCGACTTTGCGGGCTGCTTACCCTACCCTACCTAGTCTAACTATCATACCAATTCTATTCTAGCGCCATTATTCCGCGGAGAATCTTAAGAACGCCATTCAGAAAATACCGTCAAATGCACATGGCCACCTATCGAATATGGAATTCAACAGTCCGAGTATCTGAATTGCGTGTGTTGTGATATTTTACTCTTTGAACATTTTAAATTCATGTAGGTATCTTTTGATAGAGTGAACCGATTGCAAAAAAAATTGCTTGTCGGTCTTTGGACATTTTGGATTCTGTACCAAACCGCAAAATTAAGTTGGTTGTAATAGAAAAATATGAAGGAATTTCAAAGAAAAAATCTGATTTTCAATTTGTTGGTAATTGTTAGTAAAATATACGTAATAATAAATATTATCACCACATTTCAAGTTTCATAGCTTAATGGTAAGTTAAAAAATTCTTCGTAACAAAATTTTGTGAAAAAAGCTGACTTTTGTTTGTTCGAGTTTTGATATTATTTTGCATTATTTCTGCCTTTATGCAAAAGTCACCAGCTTATTATTCATACTTCATGGTCAGACCCGTAATTTGAGGGCGATACCGAATTACTTAGGTAAATCTCGTGAGATAACGTCTCGTGGACGCTATAATAATATCGAAGTTTAGTTCAGCATTACAGAGGTTCTAGACAAGTGTCAATCTTGAAAGCAAAGAAAGAGTTGAGATAGCGATTGGAAAAGGTAAAATTAACTATTAACTTTATATCTATACGTAGTGAAGTAGTATTTTACCTACTAAGTGCATCATCCTTACGACGTATATAATAATGAAAATTTATTGTTTTCTCTCCACAAAGGTGACTTACAATCTACTTAAAACTATGTAATTACACATGATAGAAGCTCCTTTGCGGGAGACTGGAGTCCGTACTAGGGAAACCCTGTGTTACGGATCTCCAAAGTATACAAAGACAAAGACAAAGATATTTTATTTCAACTAGGCCACAAAGCGGCACTTTTGAACGTTAGTTACATTAAAATTTACAAGGAATAAAAATTGATTCTACCGTGCATTCGGAAAGTAGCTTGTTATGGAGAAGAACGCACAAGAAACTCCATACTTACTCTTTTAAAAAAAAAAAAGTTTTTTTTACAATATTTAGGTACATAAGTACATACATTAATAAATTTATATGTGTGAGGACAATGCACCCAGAATCACTACATACTATACTACGTACAGGTACAAAGTATTAAAAGTACTCACACATGTACTGTGCAGTCACATAATAAGCGCTAGAAAAACACTAGCATCCGAAGCAGTTAAGTTAAGACCAATCCCAACTGACGGCGCCCGTTCACGAACATGACGCATGAATCGGCACCACCCAGCTCAACCATCATGAAGGGAACCGAATGATCCAACACACACGCCACCATCAGAGAGACATTTGAGAGAGCATGACACACTCAACTGCCAGGGCAAACACAAGTCAACGAACGACACCAAGGTACAGCAAATGGTAGATTTACAGTTGGGTACATAGTACTCATACACGTGCAGCGCAGTTATACTATACTAAAAGATTGAAAGAAGAAATTGAGTCTATATAATACAAATATATTCATACAGTCTTCAGCAGGTCCAACAATTCTACATAACAATAATGTTCTGCATATCACTTGTTTTTGCGCCCTATTGGGTGTGGAGCAAGACTAGCATTGAGCCAAGCATTTTTATCAGTGATGTAATCCCCCAACTTATAATATGCCTGCCTGCATAGTGTGCGTTTTATACAAGTTTTAAATTTCGTCTCATTCAGTTCTAGAATGTGGGGAGGAATTTTATTGTAACATTTTGTACAGTACCCCATGAAAGAAGAGGCTACTTTAGCCAGTCTGAAACCTGGTTGAACTAATTGGTCCCTATTTCTAGTAATGTAATTATGTCTATCTCCGTTTTTACTAAAAAGATGTAAATTTTTTCTCACGTACATGATATTTTCATAAATATATTGACAAGGAACCGTCATGATGTTAATGCCCTTAAACAGTTCCCTTAGAGAATCGCGCCGGCGAAGATTGTATATGGCTCTGATGGCTCGTTTTTGCAGAATAAAAATTGACTCAATGTCTGCAGCCCTTCCCCATAGTAAAATACCGTAAGACATTATACTATGAAAGTAACTAAAATAGACCAGCCTCGCGGTATCTACATCACTAAATTGACGAATCTTTCTAACAGCATAAGCTGCCGAACTTAGCCGCCCTGCAAGTGATATTAAATGAGGACCCCATTGTAACGTTGAGTCTAGCGTGATCCCCAGGAAAACCGTTTTATCGACGAATTCTAGCTTCTCCTTGTTTAAGATAATGTCACAATCAGTACTTTTTACATTCGGCAAGGAAAATTTTACGCACTTGGTTTTTTTACCATTTAAAACTAAATTATTTGCAGTGAACCAATCCTGAACCTGCCGTAGCGCGTTATTTACGTCGTCAACCTGACAAGTACGTCTATTTATTTAAAAAATTAAAGATGTGTCATCAGCAAATAACACCATGTTTAGTTTGTTTTCCAATAAACGGGGTAAATCGTTTATGTATATTAAAAATAAGAAAGGACCTAATATTGAGCCCTGGGGTACCCCCATTTTCACGTTTAACCCCGACCGATATATGAATTAATGTATGTATGTAAATATTGTAAATTACTTTTTTTTAAACCAAGTGTGGAGTTTCTTATCCGTTCTTCTCCATAGCAATCTATTTTGATTGCGGATGAATAGTAGAATCATATTTTTTTTCCGGCTCCAAGGAAAGGGCTCAGGCATTAAGTCCGCCTATGTACGTTTGTGTGCATGAAGGATTAAATAAATAAAGGGTTAGGTTTTTCGCGCGTATCTTGTATGTTTGTAATATTCTTGAGTACCTCAAATCTTTCAAACCACTTGAAGGATTTTTATAATTAAGACATCGTTAGATAGGTCTTGACCGTGCAAGTGTTCTTAGATAAAAAAAAAGAAATATGGCGGATTTTGCGTGCTATATTGTGGGGGTTGTAATTTTTTGTCTTTCTCGAGTGGGGTATCAAAACTATATACCACATAAATATTTAAAAGTCATTCGAATAATAAAAAAGTTAATAAAATAAAAAAAATTACTGCATTTATTGATTTTATAAACTTTTTTATTTTACATTTTTGATATTCCACGTGCTGTTTAGTGGCCTAATTGAAATAAATTATTTGAATCTGACTGTGGAACTGTCAAACGCTATCGAAATGTTACATGTTCAAATCATCAAATTTTGGCATCTCGATCATCGTCATGGCTGACATCCTATGACATTTTATCTAGAGTATCTGGTGGTGATATGCAGTAAATCTCCTTCAGGCCTCGTTCAGAGTGAACGCAGGGCGACTACGGCTGGTGTGGTTGCGGTAGCGGGTGCAATTAGGTGACCACAGTGCATCGCGAGTTGTTGTAGCGGTCACTAGACGTGTTTCCTCAGGATAAAATAAGCTAGCGAGGCTGCTCTTTCACGTATCTTCATAGTCGTATCTGGACGCATACAACGATTTTATAGTATGTTTGGTACGCCTTAGCACCCGCGCAAGCTTCTTATCCTATCCAAGACCTTAGCCAGATAGGTTTAGCGATGGGCTAACGAGTGAGAGATTTTAAGTTCAACATCTTGCAGTAATGCGTTAGTGCTAATCTTAAATAAATAATTATTAGTACCTGGGCGACCGAGTTCTGCTCGGGTGAAAATAGAGAAAAGGACTTTTTCAAAAAATTAAACCTAGATAGATCGATTTATCGCCCCGAAACCCCAGCATACTAAATTTAATTAAAATCTTTGGAGCCGTTTCCGAGATTCAGTTTATATATAAACTTCCGAGATTCAGATTATATTTAAATATATATATAGAAGAATTGCTCTATTAGATAGATTAAACAGATTTTGAGAGATTCTCCAAAATATTAACCCTAGTGCTAACTATCTGTTTGTTACATTTAACTAAACGGAGATAAGAGCATAAAGAAGCAAGGATAATTTAGTATAGATGGTAATTGTACTCTAATCAATAATAAATAAAATAAATTAATATATTATTACCTCTTCACTCCTCAAGCACCTGCGGATATGTTGCCCCCTTTGCACTACGTCACTAAAATGCTAGCGACACTTTATGGGGCACATTATTATTGAGTGTGCAAGTCACAGCCATTTTGTAGCCGTGTAGTTCAACAGTGGTCAGGCAAGGGACAGTATTCTTCCTATATTTTTAGGCAATCGATCCACTAAACCTACCAAACCCATAGAACATTACATTTTTCCTCCATATTTTGCAATAGTTCTGAACCAACCGGAGATTGCCCTTGGGTGCACTTTCATAGTGCATACAGGGATAATCATCGGTTGGTGTCACATTTACTGATACAGATATACATAACCTATGCCTATACAGATAAACACTATGCTGTACACTCTGATCGTATCGAGTCGCTCCAAAGGTCTTTCACAAGGCCAGGGGTAACAAATGCATGATGCATTTATTACCCCTGGTGTCAGCATGCGATGTTCCTACGAAGAGAGACTGTCTCGTTTCATACTACGCACCCTATAACATCACAGACGCATGTTGGACTTGCTGTTCCTCCAGAAAATTGTGCGGAGTCCCACATCATGTGATGGACTTTTGGAGCGTATCGGAATATGTGTTCCTAAACCAAATGCCCGGCGAAAATGTAGGAACTTGTTTGTTACCCCCCAACATAAATCGAATCTTGGGATTAATTCCCCTATGACAAGGCTTCCTTCAACATACAATGCTTGGTGTGAGCTACTTGACCTAGACATCTTTCATGACCGCCCCACTCAGCTCAGACGAAAGATCTTGGGAAAGGAAAGATAGTTGTGATCTGTGTGATATGATATAATTCGATTTTAATGCAATTATTTTTATTCTCATTGTTTTAATTTAATTGATTTTTAATTGTCAACTCACGATTCTGATTTTCTATTTATAATTTGTATTGTAATTTTGCTTATATTATAATTATTATTTTATTCTATGTTAAATTAGATTATTGAAATGTGATTTTATTTATGAACGTGCTGTGCACGTCTGTAATTGACGTAGACACTAGAATAAGACCCCAGAAAATGTATTATGTCCATGTTTGTGTTGCTGATTTGCCTTAAATGAATAAACAAATTAATAAATAACCTAACCTAACATAACATAACTTTTGTTACAAAGGAGAAACACCAGGCTTACACGGAGTGGGCTTCTTAATTAAAAAAGAGCACAAAAACCATATACTGAACTTCTCAGGTCTATCCGAACGAGTTGCTCTGCGTCAAATGAAATACGACAGCAAAATACTTTCTATTATATAAGCATATGCCCCAACTGAGAGAGCACCAGAAAAAGATATAAACTCTTTCTATGAAACCTTGGAAGCAGCACAAAACGAAGCAGGATAAAATGTTCTTGTTATCGGTGACTTCAATGCTCAAGTAGGCCAAACAAAAGCAAAAGAAAATTTTGTTGTGGGCAAATTTGGCTACGGAAAAAGAAGTGAGAGAGGAGAAAACTGGTACAATATGCCCTTGAACATAAACTGCCCAATATGAATACCTATTTTAAAATGAGATACAACCGCAAATGGACATGGCTCTCTCCTGATGAGAAAACTAAAAATGAAGTAGATCTCAACCTATCTAATGAACCCAAAAAGATACGGAACATAGAAGTTCTCCACGGCCTAGGATTTAGATTGGACCACCGCCTTGTCAGAGCTACGTACCTGCTAGAAAAACAAAAGAAAAGCAGAGCATCCTATAAATTCCAGCCAAAGACACTAAAAACACCAGAGGATATCAGCAATTTTATGAAATATTTAGAACAGAACATACAAGCATTAAATACGAAAGATGATAACGGTGACGTTCAAACACTCTACAATGCTTTAGAGAACATTATCAGCAAGGGTATGACACAAAAGAGAAACGAAGTAAAAGAAGATACCGTTGGTGAAATTCTCAGTGAACATACACGGGATATGCTGACAAGACGAAAAGAACTCATAAAAACAAAACATAAAACCAAGGAAATGAAAAAAGAACTAAGCACATTATACAATCTCGGTCCATTATTATTTCTACTTTACATTAATGACCTACCCCGTCAAATTCGTCAACCAATGACCTTATTTGCTGACTACAGCACTGCTATAGTCGAATGTAAGAATGAAACGAAATACGAAGAACAAATAAACAGCACACTCAAAACGATAATAGATTGGCTTAGTAAAAATAATTTAGTCATAAATTTAGAAAAACTAAAGTCATGCATTTTCACCAGAGGCTACAGCCAAAAAAAGTCATTACTATAAGAATATAATGGTCAAATCGTAGACACAACTTCGGTAACAAAATTCTTAGGTGTGCATATTGACAATAAATTGTCTTGGAAATCTCATGCTGAAAATGTGTGCCAAAAATTAAGCAAATCTTCATATGTACTCTATAATCTCTCAAATAAAGTAAACATAGACACAATTGTGATAGCTTATCATGGATTAGTCGCTTCATTGTTAAGATACGGTGTCATATTTTGGGGCAACTGCAGTGAGAGAGAAAGAATATTTAAGGCACAAAAACGTTGCCTTAGATCAATGACAGGTCTTAAGTCTACTGAAAGTTGTCAACCCGTATTTAAATCTCTAAAAAATCTGACATTGCCTTGTTTATATATACTAGAAGTTGGCCTATTCGTTACATTAAACAAACACTTATTTACCTCAATGGTTGAAATAAGAAAACACACAGTACCAATGAGATCGCAGTATAAAAACCAATTGTACACAGGTGGTCATAAAACAGCCTTATTAAAAAATAACATCCTTTCCATGGGACCACTTTTATATATAATAAATTACCTGAAAATTTAAAACATCTACCCATAAATTTCTTTAAAAAACAATTAACAAAACTATTGCTGGAGAAATGTGATTACACAATTAAAGACTTTTTAAATGACAAAACTCTATAGTAAAATGTTGTTGTTTGAAACCAAATAAAAATACCTGGTCTTTTGAATGTTCGTAGCTATTATGATGACAATTTTTATGCATATTATTATTTTTCGTTTTTTTTTCGGTCGACATCAAACATAATTTGACATTACAATAATTGACATTACCTTCACATTATGACATTATCTATAGTATTAAGATTGGTGTTGTTTTAGAATAATTTGACATTAACATTTTGACATTAAGCTTTTTGACAATACACAATTATGACATTTAATTTATATTCTTCATTGCATGTTTTCATTTTTATTTTATTTTTTAACTTATCTGTACCTATCTAGGAAATTATGATTTGTGTTAATAATAATTACGATGTTTGTAACTGTATTATGAAATTCAAATGTAATATTTTGCATGCCGTAAGGCAAAATGTATTGGGACAATTTATTAATATTCCATCTTATATGTATATCTACATTATCAGCAAATAAATGATTTCTTTCTTTCTTTACAAAACAACAAGAAAAGCCATTAAAAAGGACTGCCAAGAATATAGAAATTAAGTTATAGAAAGACACTTACAAACATATAGGAGTACCAAAAGAGCATACAAACAACTAACAACACACAAAAATTGGATCCAAAATCTAAAAACAAAAACGAGTGAAGCCAAATCCAGAAGGGATATCATAGACTGTGCTACAGAATTCTACAGACTACTCTATGAAAATAATAACACTTCGAACTCAATTTCTTCCTATTCTACTAAAACTCACGAAAGCCGTGAAATTGTCTCTGACCACCAAGATATAGCTCCTGTAAGCGAAATGGAAGTTACAAAAAACATTCAGAAGATTAAAAACGACAAAAGTCCCAGATCTACGGTATACTAAATGAGAGTCTAAAGACTGATTCTGCTCAGCTAGATATTCCATTTACCTGCTTATTCAACAAAGTTTAAGACACAGGCCAGGTGCCAGAACAGTGGAAGAGATCCGATATTATCCTACTCTATAAAAAAGGAGACCCAAAAGATATAGGCAATTATAGACCTATTAATCTTCTTTCGAGCGTGTACAAACTCCTTACGTCAATTATACAAAGCATATTGAGTCCAAAAATCAACGAACACCAGCCGATTGAATAAGCAGGTTTCCGTTCTAGCTTTTCTACAACGGATCACATACATGTTATACAACAAGATTAATCATTGAGAAAAATAAAGAGTTCAATAGACCACTTTACATAGCACACAACTCCATCTGGAAAGCCCTGTAAAAATGCCACATTCATGCAAAGTACATAAATGTGTTAAAAAAAAGATATGATGGTAGCTCCAGCAGAGTCAAATTGAAAAACGTGGCCCGAATATAGCAATCTGCAGAGGAGTGAGACAGGGCGACCCCTTGTCGCTTAAACTTTTTACAGCGTTATTACAGCTAATCTTCGATCCTCTAAACTGGCAGTCAGATAGAATCAGAGTAAATGGGAGGCAACTTACACACCTGAGGTTCGCTGATGACATTGTCCTCTTTGCTAAAACTAGCAAGAAGCTCGAAAAAATTATATGCTCACTAAGTGACAAAAGTGAAAAAGTAGGTCTCAAAATGAACCTAGACAAAATGAAAATAATGACAAACAGCAACACTAACATAATAAGCCTGCATGGTAAGCCTTTAGAGTACGTAAACAACTACATATACCTACGAAAACAAATAACATTTGGAGAGAGCAATGAAGAAGTGGTTGAACGCCGAGTGTATATGTTAGAAGAAATTCTGGTCCCCAAAAGAAATCCTAAAAGGTGATTTCCCGCTCCATCTCAAAAAGACCATAATGGACACCTGCATCTTACCAACCCTCACATACGGCTGTCAAACCTGGACATACAAAACCAAAATAAAAACAAAACTAGTGGTTTGTCAGAAAGTAATGGAAAGAAGAATATTGAAAATAAGGAGAATACACAAAATAAGAAGCGACTACATAAGACGAAAGACAAAACTTATAGATGCTCTGCATTACGCTTTAACACTAAAGTGGCGATGGGCAGGGCACCTGGCCAGATACAGAGACAAAAGATGGACACTAGAAACCACAAGATGGGAAGGATCAATTGGTAAAAGAAGCAGAGGACGTCCAAAGAACAGATGGATTAATGAAATAATAGCCATAGCAGGAAATGAATGGCAAATAAAAGCAAGGCATAGAAAAACTTGGAGTAAAATGGAAGAGACCTTTACTCAGACTGGGGTTTCAGTACAGCCAGACAACAGACAACAGTTGTACAGACAACTTAGAAACTATATAAAAATAAAAAATAAAAAGATTTTATGTAAAATATTTTATATTAATGTAATATTTTAAGGTGTTGGAAATAAGTGGGGTTATTATTATTATTAACCTAACATAGCCTCTGCGTGTTGGCTATGAACCCTCGCACGTCTTTCAAAGGACCGGGACTCCAAGGTCCCGACATTGTCCAAGTCATGTAAAATTTATGTATATTATTCCCACATAGTGTCATCTATGGTCCCCACTCCATTTCCTCGTTACTATGATACCCAATATAGTGATATTACTTCGTTAGAGTAGTGTTCGGCTCGCAAAGGCTATTGCTGAACATGAGGCCCTGGGTTCCCTGGATCGTGCAAAGTCTTATTGTGTTTTACCATCTGCAATTTCTCAGCAGCCCGCAATCTGGATTTGTGTCCGGTTGATTGCAATAGGCTCGTCCCTTACATGGGACTTAAGCATAACAGAACAGTGATGGCCCAGCCGGGCGAGCACGGCCTACTGTGACAGGCTTATTGAATCACACAGTGTTATCACAGTTTGGGAGCAAAAACCGTGATGTGCCTATCACAGAGGCCGTGCTCGCCCTGCAGGTCAGTGGTGGTCGTAAGTCGTGGATTCGAATCCAGGCAGTCGCTTTGTGTAAATTATTTCATGACCACTGCTATTAAAACTGTTAAAGACAACATAGTGAGGAAATCGGCATGTCCTAGAAACTAAAATTCGAAGACATGTGAATTTCACCAACCCGCACTGGGCCCGCGTGGTGGATTAAGGCCCATTCCGTTTCTTACAGACAGGAGGTCTGAGTCCCAGCAGTGGGAACATTAAGGGCTGATGATGTTGATGTTGTAAACATAACTGGCAAAATGTGAGTGTGCTAGGTATGGCTGCACATCTGCTCTTAGGCGCTTAGGCGTGATGTTGTGTTATGTAGAGTACAGATACGGTTCAATGAAACAAAGTACAGATTAACGAACATATAAACACCCAGACTTTCACAATACAAGATTCGATTGTTCTCATCTCTGGGACGGATCTGCCAAATACCAACTTGATGCACTAGAGTTGATCGGCAAGTGGGCCAAGAGGCTCATTGGCGATGAGGCACTGATTAAGTAAAAGCTTCAGAGCCTTAAACATCGTGGCCGAGATGCTAGCTTGTCGGCATGGCGGGGAGTGTGCGATGGAACTGCAAGAACTAATTCCAACCAGCCCGTTTCATCATCGGACTACCAGACGTACAGCGATGCGCCATCAGTACATGGTCGACATCCCACCGATGCGCACTAAACGTTTTGAGAGTACTTTTATTGTGCGTACAGCTAAGGAGTGGCATTTCCTGCCGAAGTCAGTGTTTCCCGATAGCTAGAATCTAGGGGTTACTTCTAGGCAAACATGCTTCACCGTCGACCACAACATCGCTTACCATCAGGTGAGATAGTGGACGAGACTATTTTAAATAATAAAAAAAAACAAACACTACTATAGTAGGATACCCTTACCTTAAATCTCTTCAGTTCTACCTACCCCTAAATCACTAGAATCATGAACACATACCACTGACAGAGTACTAGTATTTAGCCACAATCCCGGCCTTACACGTCAGTGCAATTATCTGATACAGCGCACCGTACAGGCGCCATCACGCGGAATAATTCAGCTGTATACATTAGTGTGCACCGCAGTGGCTTTGTCTTGCGTGTGGAATACAGGGTGTGTAAATTGTGAGCGTTTATTTGATACAAAGTATATCGTGTTCCTGTTATACATCCTCGGATAAGTTCCGATAAACTTATCTAATATAGAATGATTGCAGAAGTAGAACACCATTCCCTAAGATACCTTTAGTGTTTTGTGAAGACCTCAATTTATTCTCGATATCCGCTCCCAAATAAGCCAGTTTGAAAGCGATAAAGCACCCGACATTTTATCTGACACCCCTAAATCTTCAAAGAGAAAAGATAACTTAAAACCTAGGAATTGACGTACAATTGAGTCGGATAATGCGTTGGCCATTTTTCATCCCATTTCAACGCTCTAGCGATGGGCGTTGAAACTACCAACTAGTTGAATCAACCGTTGATCGTGTCAACGTATTAACACTAACCTTTTAAGAGTTAATCAACCAAATTTGAGAAAACAAACGCAACAAACTGAGTAAATTAAAGAAAATACTTTGAAAATAACATCGTTGTGTACTGATTTTTTTATTTTCTGTACGTATGTCTTTTTTTTTATGTAACTCGTTGGTGATCCTAAATAAATAAAGATAGCAAGCGACGGTTTTGCCAGTGAATTTGAACTCTTACGTGTTCAAGAGATTTGTACTATGTACATAGTATTAAAATATTACCTAAGAAAAAAACATTGAAGTTCTTAAAAAGTACTGTTAGAATCTTTGGGAATGTTAGAAACATTTAGAAATCGTTGAATGAAAATGGTTGAAAAATGGCTGTGGAAGAAATCATTGCACGTTAACTCGTTGAAGAATTTTATTAGTTTCTCGACTAGTTGACGAACGTAAATCAACGTTAACGTTACGTTAACGGAAAACCCGTAAAAGACCCATCATTACAACCCTCCGACGCCGACCTAAATACAGTTTTTTTTATTGGAATCTAATTTCACCCCTCGGAGACAGTAGATATTCGGATTATCAGATGGCTAGTCTCCAACTCGATCAATCAATACTTCTCGTGGTTCTGTAAGCGTATGTAATTTAAACTTTCTTTATTCCGTGAAGGATTTTTTCTCCATTGTTCGCAGAGCCTACGGAAATGTTTTTTGATGAATATTTTTTTCCTTTTGTATAATTTTGTTGATGGTCGAATCTCTGTTTTGGAATTTTACTTTGCGTAAATGGATGTTGTTTTTTTTTTGTAGAAGTTATCTATTTACTTCTCATATCTTTCGGAAAATACGCAGTGACTAAACTAAGTGAGCGGTGAAGTTGAAAATTTAATAGTATTTTTAGATACCTGACCATTTATATGATATAGTTACCAACTACTAATCTTTATTATACTAAACCTAACTACGCAAATATCTACAAAAACAGGATACAATCAGGCGTCGAAGTATTCCTATGGAAAGCTGTTATTTAGATTATTTATAACATTTAATTTTCGAAGCATATTTCTTTACGCTACATAACCGTCCTAAAATAAATTCAGAAACTAATCGCCCCCGTTTTGTTTCACCTATCTTACTCCCCTGGGAACCAAAGCATTCAGTTAGCCAGGTCACGGTGTCAAAACTGTGCAGAATCTAAAAGCTTTAGTTGATTCACGAAATCAATACTGGAACGAAACACAAACTCGAAAACAGATTTTCATTTGTTTTTTATTTCAATGCATTTCAGTGAAGCTCTTTAGTTTGCTCTCTGGCTCATAGAGACTTTTATAAAATAAAATAAGTGCTTACATAAAAACACGTAAGCGTATGTAGTATTTTTACAAGAAAATCGAATGAAATAGTACATTACTGCAGCGGGCAGCAAAAGAGGCATGTAAGCCGAGGCACACATACGTAAGTCCATCAATGCCTAGTTGTTGCCAAGGCTTGTATAGTACTTTTCTCAAATAATGCGCGGAAATTAAAACTTTACAAAATCAATGATGATCAATTTCATATACAAAAAAAAGTCCTCTGTGATGAAAAACGAACAACAATAATTTTCCCGTGTCAAAGTGTTTATTTGTTTTCGTTTTCCAATAAACAGCTTTCTATTCGTAAGACAGTACGAAATTGAAATAAAACCTTTGATAAGTTACCTCCTTATGTTTCAGAGTAAAAAATTGTTCCATTTTTAAAATACACGACAGATATGGATTTTCACACATCTTTAGCCGGCCACTGCTCGCATGTATTGGGCCAGTACTGCAATTTTGATTTATCTCGAAGAAGCTTGTCAAAATAATGCACAAATTTCCAAACATGTTTGAGAAAAAGGGTTTATTGTCACAGAAACTGACATGTAAATCCATAAGTTATGCTAAAACTAAATCCTTAACGATAGTAGGTATACTTATAGGTAGGTATTACTTGAATTGTGTTACAAAGACAAAGTGGTAACGGCCGCAACTTACAAGTTTTATGTCGTTGGTTTGAACCCAGGCAGGCGCTTTACTTTGTGTAAATTATTTCATCACCACTGCTCTCAAAACGGTGAAAGAAAACATCGTGAGGAAACCGCCACCAGAACCAAAATTTCGAAGACATGTATCATCCACCAACCCGCACTGGGCCTGCGTTGTGGTTTATGGCCCGTTCCCTCTAACAAGAGCAAACCAGTATCCCAGCGTTGGGAAAATTAAAGGTTGGTGATGATGATGATAAAATAATGTTTGTTGATGTTGAAATAATGCAGATACATGCCGTGACTGTGACAAGAAGGTTCCTACTCAGCATGATAATGGTGCCATGGGGAGCCGACACTATGGCGTAGCAATTGAATCGATTTAGAGGTTCGACATGCGATAATAAGAAGTCATATTGTGATTTTCACGTAAACACGACTATCTACTCACCAACCTATGCTATTTCATCGTCGTCTTCCTGCCCTTGTCCCATGCTAATTGGGATTGGCGCAACACGTCTTATTCTGTCATTCCGTCCTGTCAATCGTCACGCTATCACTGACTCCCTTTTCTTTCATATTACTTCTCACACAATCCATCCATTTTCCTTTGGCCTATCTCTCTTTGTCTATCCATCCACATTTCTATTCATAAGTATTTTAGTAACATGCTTTTCAAATCCCAACCCAACGAAAACCCCGTAAATTTCAAACTCCCATTTTTTATTCCATATTTAGCCTAAATAAATAACATTTAAATGCGACAAAACGCAAACATTTTCCACATAACAGGTTCAAACAAATAGCATATGTTATGGAAACAAATACCAAGTTTTCAATCTATAGTAAAATGTAATGTAGCGAGTGCATTATGCATAAGAAAACGTCATCCCCCGAGTCGCACCCCTACCATTACAAGTTTAGGGTTGAAATTCAGACGGGTTGAAGTCAGGAAGCTTGAAATACGTTAGCAAGTATGTTGATGCTTAGTTTTTAGTGGATATCAGATCAGAAAAATAAAATATTTTGAATGTCAAAATTGAAGTATTGTTCTTGTATTTGGTTTCGTGTAAACTGTTGTTTGTGTTATTGGAAAGATGGGAGTTACATCTTTGTTTTTCTTTGTTATTCGCTGTCGGGAATGCTGTCACGTAGAAAAATAGTAGAATTCCGTGCAGTTTTGAATTATTTAGACAGTGCACGTGGAGAAACGAAACTGTCGCTTTAATCTGTTGTACATAAAAATGTTTCGTTATATATTTCGAGCGTGCGTACCGTCATTATTTTCTACAGAGCAATACTTTAAGGGGATTCTTTGCTTTCTGGTAAATAATTTCACCACGGCATAAAATAATCTCCCAGAACTTATGTCGTCGAGAAAAACACAAAAATAGTGGAAAATATACTGAAGAAATTAAATCTTAAAGAAAAATGCTATTTTCAAGTTCTTTTAAGAGCTAACAAGCTTCTTTTAGAGAATTTTGATGTTAATTAAATGTAACTTCATGTTTAACAGACTGTTTGACATTTACACCATCTGCTATCAGAAACTAGGTAATGTAACGTCAACTTGAAAGTTAATTTTCATTATTTTTGTAAGTATGTGAGTACCATGTTCCTATCTAACAAAATAATAAAATAAACTTTTATTGTTTTAAGGCTTTATATACATAGTACAGTAGTGTTGTTTTAGATGCAACGTATAATTAATGAATTAATGTATACCAAATAATATATTTATATTTAAGCAAGTGTAAATTTTCTTGTCCGTTTTTCTGCACAACAAACATCCTTTGCGAATGCCCAATATAATCAATTATTTGTAAAACGTAGGTAATAATTACATGCAAGATCTTAAAAATTAGGTAGTGCGCTATGTTTTGCCAATTGACATACAAATTTTGACATTCGAAGGTGCCGTTTAGTGGCCTTATTGAAACAAATGATCTGACTAGACAGACTATCAGTAACTAAATGATGGGATGTCAACTTGAAAGTTTCTTTACATTATTCAAACAAGAAAGAAAGTCAAAAGTTAACATCATAAAGATTTCTCTTAGACGTGGTAGCGACACGCCCTAAGGAAATCGAACCTGACTTATATCCTGTGAGTTGATCGATCTCTACTGATATAACAAAGTGTTAGCTTGGGTATAATTAATATAAGGTTATATTTAAATTGAGCTTTATGACTGAGTAATAATCACTGTGGTAATATTTTAAAATTATCCACGTTTCAGAAAATTCATCATCATCATCAACCTAGAATCACATATTGCTGGGTATAGGCCCTATTTTTCTGATATACTTTTCATTTCCATGGGTCCCTTATCCAATTGTCGCCAGTGACTTTGACGATATCGATAAACCCCATGGTATTAGAAGACCCTGATTTCTTTTAGGACTTTCTTTATTTTTACTACTATACTACAACTAGTCATATCCTTATAAAAATCAATACCTTACATTGTACGGACGCGGAACGTTTTGGAAGTTATTTAATTTAGTTAAAACATAATTTTTAACGAATTCTTTCCATCGAAACGTTTCGGACGACGAACGGGGCTGTTCAAATTAAATTCCAACTCACTTTTTGTTATGTTAACTTCTGTTTCACGGTGTCATGGAGCGTGATTCTAACTGGAGGTAGGGTTGTGATATTTTAGGGGGTGAAAATATTCATGCTATGCGTGGGGGTGGAAAAACTTTCTTTTGATAATTTTGGGTTAAATATGATTTTGATGCTTCTAGTAGTTATTGAAAATATGAATAGATAAAAGTAATTTAATAAGCACATGATGTTTTTCTATATTAATTTGTATAAATATCACTACTTTAGACAAGATTAGTTGTGGAACACTGACTAAAAGTTGGCCTACGGTAGTACAGAGTTTTTACTGGCTCGATTTTATTGCTTCTATTATAACAGAAACTGATAGTAAAAATGTTCATTCTCCATGTTATCAAAAGGAATTTTGGAGCATATGCTTTCAGACCCAGCAGTCTAGGCTGTGCGTTGTCTGTTAATTAATTGAAAATGTTTACTCGCATTTTGTTTCTACTGTATGCAAACAAATCCTATCATAATCATCATCATCCACTTGACCTTAACCCAATTCATTTCGGGTTAGTGCAACACGACTTAATCTTCTTCTATACTTGTCTGTGATCGTCTCAGTAGTCGAAACCCTTCATAAACATATCGTCAAAATAATATATTTATATCATCAACATAATATCGTCCGTCATATCGTTATACAAAAGCCATCAAACGTATAGGCTTCCCATACTTTTTATAACCAAAAAAAAATACAAATTAATAAGTATACAATTTCTAAAGACAACTCTATCGTGTCAATCCCGACAGTGTCGTCCCAGTTCTGTATTTTCTTATGTTTCATAAATGGCACTTATCGCCGCAATATATTATCTTGTGCAACACATACATTACGAGTGAATGTAACTTGTCCTCGCTACACACTGTCATGTAACACTGGATAAAACATTTTGCATAACAGAAAATAGTCGCCTTCTTCACAAAACTCGGCTAAGTGCGACTTAGCGCGACTTTAGTGCCAAATAAAAAAGCCATATGATATGGAGGGTCTCAATCAATAATCATCACCGTTATAGCTGCTTTACTCATTTCTGGACTTAAGCCTGTTTTAAAATCAGCTCTGCCAATGCCATCTATTTGTTTGCAGTCTCTCTGCAAAGTTGTGGTCATAAAAGCTTTGGTTGTCATGCTTGGCAGACGATCGTAGTTTGGTTGATAATACGCAAAGAGAAGACCACTACCCATTCTCTCTCAAAGGGAATCTATGAATCCCAGTCGCATATGACCTATTAATGTGGTGATTCTTCAAGGAGGCTTATGTTCGGCTTAAGCTAAAAGCTGCAAGCTAGGGGGTTCCTTCCTTATTGGGAGATATACTGGTTCCTACTACGGGTGTAAGGCGGCACCATTTGGTCACTCTTACCTGAGATTCCGTGGTAATCTTCTGTTCCTTGTTCAATCCCGTGCCGTGCGTTGTATAGGGGGAGGAAAGCATACATATAATAAAGGAAGATGAGGTATAACCGACGGCTGTCTGGACCGGAGACTCCGGCCGGCATCCACCAGGCCACACGTTCCCGTCAAAAGCACTTCGCTGCGCGAAATATACTCAAAACCGACTGCACCGGTAGCTCACAATGCCGATCGCGAAAGGCAGGCGCAATAACAAATCACCGTGAGCTTATTATATCGCGATTAGCATATAATTCCAAGAAAGCCCGATTTCTCCGTGTGCTCGGTACAAATTTTCTTTTCCGACCTTAATAACCTTAATGACCTTAAAACCGGTAATATTTATGTACCTTTCAATCTGACGCATCGTTTACCCAGTTACTGGGTTGTGGAGGTCAAATAGACAGATGCTTCGTGTAAAATACAGGTATTCAGCTGTATCCGGTTAGACTGGAAGCTGACCACAAGACTCTTTTTGTTATGCAACGGTGTAAGACTTACAAAAATTTACGTTTAAGTAATTTTATATTCTCTAAATGAAAAATGTGCGCGCTGTAACTCTGAGCACTCTGCACCTAACCTATTTATTATTTTTAACATTTCAACTTACGGTAGTGCTTGAAATGCTTTATATAAGTAACTGTCTTTAAGCAAATCATGCTTAAGAAACGTATAATTAGAATTTTATATTTGAAAAGCTTTAAAAGGACTCGTAAAGTGATGTATTCAGTCTTCTTACTCTGGTATCGGCATTATAACCTAAAAGTGCAAATAAATGACTTTGGGCGATATTCTGTCAGTAAGTCAGTTTGAAAGTTGGAGGAGTCGAGTGGGAGAGCCCCACTATCTCGCCACTCGCGGGGCTACATGCCCGACTCAGTAGCCGTATCTCGTGTGTCGTCGTGTTATCATTCGGTTAATGTAAAAAATAAAAGTATTTTCTACAAGCTTCCTCATAAGTCTAGTGATCGCAAGCATTATTGATGAGCATGAGATCCTAGGTTCGACAAACTTGTGCCGCAATAGGCTCATATATACGTGGGACTTAAACATAACCGGCAAAATGTGGGTGTATTATCAATAAATTTAAATTAAGAATAAAGTGATAAAAAAAGAATGTTAAAAAAGCGAATTTGGATGGATATACGGGCGTGTTGTTTTGTTATATTTGTTCGAGTTCGAACAATGTTTAATTTCAGAAATAACATAAAGGCAATGTATTGTGCCGACATTCTTATTGGCTCTACACTGAGTAAAATATTGAATTATTATATTGGCAGATCTATGCGTAACTATGTTATTTTTGAGCTTACAATTGAATGGGATATAAATGATATTTTTGACGTATTTCAGTACACCTACACGCTAGTAACCATCTAAATTTTGTGCTTGACAGTCGAAGTAAGGATTGATGAAATGGTCTAACGCCACAATTTGGTCATGCTAGACCGAAGCTGACTCATCACGCGGTCGGCTATCGGGAGCGGTTGTGTGCGTGATATATTACAAACTAGCTGTGCCTGCGGCTATGCTCCCGTTAACTGCCTACCCTACCCTACTTACCTACCTGCTTAGTGTACTTGCCTTGCTACTTACTCTTTCTACCTACCGATTTTTTTTCTAGTATCATTCTGCCGCGGAGAATCTTTACATCGCCATTCAGAAAATAACGACAAATGCATAATGCCATATATCGAATATAGAGTTCAACTGTCCGAGTATCTGAATATTTAGATAAAAGATGATTCAAAACCATTGTCAAAAGTCTAATTAAAAAAAGAAAAAATGAGATTGAGAATATTTAGAGACATCCACATATTTGTGCCATTTACCAGGGAAGCCGCATGCGCAGAAGGATCTAAAGCCAAAATATTAATCTTCAACGTAGTCCTTGATTTTATAATATGCTTTTTTAATAAGGAAACGTTTGATGTGGTTTTTCAACTTTCCATCGGTCAGTTCTATAACTGACTTTGGCAACTTGTTATAAAAACGTATACTGTTTATAAGAAAAGACTTGCTAGTTTTCGTTAATCTGAATTTGGGTATGACAATTTCGTGTTTACTGCGTGTATTTAAATTATGGAAGTCGCTTCTAGTTTTGAAAAGTCCTCGATTTTTGTGGACATACAAAATACATTCATAATAAAAAGTGAAGGTAACAAGAATTGATAAAGTGCGAAATGAACACATCAGAGGTAGTTACAAAGTTGCGGCCATCACAGACAAACTAACTGAAAGTAGGCTTCGTTGGTATGGCCACGTGATGAGACGTCCTGAAAACTACGTGGTTTGGCAAGCCCTGGCACTACCGAACACAAGAAAGAAAAGAGGAAGACCTCAAACCACATGGTGGTCTACAGTAACCCGCGACTTGGAACGAGCCCAACTTACAGAACAGACAACCCAGGACAGACCATCCTGGCGCATCAGAACGAGGAGAGCCGACCCCAAATAATGGGATAAGGCAAAGATAAAGAAGAAGAAGAATATAAAGTGAAGGTAGAGTAAGTATATCGATCTCTTTAAAATTTTCTCTGAGGGACTCACGAGGACCCATTTTATAGATCGCGTGGATTGCCCTCTTTTGTAATATGAAAATTGAGTCAATGTCGGCTGCTGATCCCCACAGCAGAATGCCATAAGACATAATACGGTGGAAATAACCATAGTATACTAACATAGCTGTAGCTTCATCGGTTAGCTGCCTTATTTTCCTTACTGCATAAGCAGCTGAACTTAACCTACCCGAAAGAGTTCTAATGTGTGCGCCCCACAGCAATTTTGAATCAATAGTAATCCCTAAGAATAAAGTTTCCGCTATAATTTCAAGATTTTTGCCGTCAAGATTTAAATTTAGGTCACGTTGTGGTACATTTAGTAAAGAGAACTTTAGACATTTTGTTTTTTTCGCATTCAGTAAAAGATTGTTAGCTGCGAACCATTTTGATAGAATAATTAGACTTTCGTTGATATTAAGACATCCGTATCTTACCTATCTATTAAAAAAAATTGCAAAGTATCATCAGCAAATATAATTATATCCGATAATTTGGCCATCATAAAAGCGAGATCATTAATGTAAACAAGAAAGAGGAAAGGGCCGAGAATTGAATCTTGGGGCACACCCATCTTGACAAGAGACCCGGACCCTTGTTCTTGAATTCCGTAGTGGTGTAATTTACAGATCAGTATTGTTGTGGTCGACGCAGTCAAACGTTTTTGAGAGATTTTGAGCGCTTTGAGCTTATGATGAAACGAACTGAGCTATGCTGTGTCGTGGAAGTGTTCCCTGTGGGAACAGGGGCCCGAAGGGGGCATTATCTCCACCTGAAGGCTTTACAGAGTTGTGATGGTATAAGTGTGCATTACTTTTTGTCGTCTTGACGCGTTTCTGTATGGGAGAGGACTAACGAACGTATTTTGATGAGTTATGAGTGGCGTTTTTTGAGTCGCGTAATTTACATTCTACTTGAATATTTCTCATTTTGCGTCGCTGTGAGTTACAAATAGGTCGACTTTAGTATGAAACCGATGCAGCTGCGATTCATTCATTTTATGCGACTCAAACAAATACGTTCGTTTGGCCTCACCATAGATGTTGTCATCTATCTTTATTTTTTGTTTTATTTGTTGGTGCTTATCGCAGTTGGGATTTTGTTTATGAAGTTTATCTATGTCTCGTTAGGGTTGTAACTGCTGAGTGTGAGGTCCTAGGGTCGATTCTCGGGTCAGGCAGAGATTTCTCGAGATTTTCTATTTGGAATTTCTCAGTGGCAACCTGTAGTCTGGACTTGTGTCCAGTTGATGGTAACAGGCTTCCTATTAACAAGGACTTTGAAAAAGTTTATTCAAAAATAAAAAAACCCGGCTGCTTAAGAAGCGAACTAAAAAGACGTAAACCAGAAGAAAATCATGCTGTGCAGTCGCTGGATACATATTCGCGAGCTGGATGACCAAAACCACATTTTTATTTATAATTTTTTGTTTAAAAAAATTTCGGACTTGGAACATATAAACATATAAGTGCCTCACCTCTTAAAACCCTTCATTTTGATACCCCACACGATGGGGATGGAAGAAAAAAATATTGGGGTCCCACAATATGACGCCCAAAATACGCAATTTTTCTCTTTTCCAATTTTAATGTAGCCAGTGACACTCGCAAGTTTAAGACGAATCGATCGCAAGGTTAAGAATTACCAAAATCAGTCAACGCGTTTGGTCTCTAGAATGCCACATAGGAACAAACATAGATAAACACATACCCTCCTTTAGTAGTGGGTGACCTTTAGTTGCATTCTTTGGGGAATACAGGAGTGATGTTATGTTCTCGTCATAATTTTCCGGATGGGTTCCGGAAAATTACCTGGTCCATCCCTTGTCCCATTTATCTAGGTCTATCCCAGTTGGCCTTGTTTTTTCTATCTCCTGCTTGATATGAAGGGAAGTGGAAATTATGTTTTTGTTTTCCTACCCCTCCTTTATTCTTTTCTGATTGAATAAAGTTAATATAAAACCTTGATTCTGATGATTTTTGCGGGATGCAAGACAGTTAAATTCAATCTTCAATGTTGGGTGTGTATGTGTTTGCCTTCAGGCATTAACATAACATTAATATAAAAATAACTAAAAACGCGACTGGTAGTGCAGTTTTGGATTTGTTACTCGGTTGTTACAGTTTGAAAATTGTCAGAGGCTGCCGTAGTCTACATTTTTGCTAAAAAACAATTATCTCTGCAAGGCTGGCTATTTATAACTTGACTGAACACAGTGTGAGGAATAAATTGTATTTTAGCCTCAAGTATATTTTAACAGCCACAAATGGGTTGTCGAGGTCGGTTTTTTTTAAGATGACTCTCTCTAGTTGCTGTAGACATGGCTGTTTTTAAGACTGACTGTCCAAAATGTACTTAATCTGCACAGAAATCACTCGTGGAGAATTATCTTTTAATAAAAACTACAACTTCTTATCTCCTTAAAGAGAAACAACAAAGAGAGCATACCAATAGCCTTTTCGGTACCATTACCAACTCTGAGTGGATGGAAACCGTTTGAAACGAATAAAAAGATAGTAATCGTATTGTTTCCTGCAATAGAAGCTTTCCGAAAGGGTATTTTGGTTGCGGAACGTGAAGTGGGATCAAAGGGGTATTCTTTTAGCATTGTGTGGTCTGCGAATTTGTGGAATGAAATGTACTACTAACTACTAATTAGAAAACCTGGTACAAAGGAAAACGATAGTCAGGTTGTGAAAGTCGCAAAGGCTTAGATGGGCAGGTCCAGGTGATTCCAGAGCTGTTAAAATTTTGTCCAAGTGAACTTCGCATCAGAAAAGACCAAGAGGAAGACCCAGCAAGCGTTGGAAGGATTGCGTTCAAGAAAATTTCGGTAAGGAGCATAGAAAATAAATCATCTTTGCGAAGGTAGACCAGAGACAGACCGAAATGAAAGAAGATAGTTAAGGAAGCTAAGATAAACGGTTGTAGCGCCGAAGACATGAATAAAAGTGTATTTGCTATTAGACAATTTCAGTATCCGCAACCACGTGACAATACAATCAACTTTATTGCTATCTATATAATTTTAACTTACATAGATTGGAAAAGTTTTTGTAAGAAATCAGGCATATAATCTCATGGGAACCCGTAAGATAATGGTTAAGTATCAGTTATGTTTGATGTTATTAGACGTATTTTTCGCAAAGGCCTGCCATACTGCGATAACAGTAGATTGTGTTTATAAAGTAACAAATATTTAATGTGCCTTGTTTATTCTACAAAAAATACTTCCGGAAAACTTATGTGAAGTGAGCTGCCAATGCAATGTATATTGAATAACTGGCTGGTAAGTCTACTTCACCTAAACTTTCACAGTAAGTTTTTTTTATAGAATAGCAATGCTGGCGTAATTGAAAGATCACCCACTGTTGTCCTATTTAATCTTTCCTTCATAAGTTTTTTTTTGGATTTCGGGTGAATCAATAGGGTTTTTACTTCCTTTTTAATTTTTTTATGACTTGCACTTGACCACTATCTCACCAGATGGTAAGCGATGATGTGGTCGACGATGAAGGACGCTTGCCTAGATGAAACCTATTCACTCTTGACTTAAAGACTCCCAGGTTGTAGCTATCAGGAAATACAGACTCCGGCAGGGAATTCCACTCCTTTGCTGTACGCATTATAAAAGAATTCCCAAAACGTTTGGTGCGTATAGGTGGGATTTCCACCATGTACCAATGACACATCGCTGTACGTCTTGCAGTCCTATGATGAAACGGGCTAGGAGGATTTAGGTTTCTTGTTGTTACTGCCCTGCGTCGCAGAGGCAGGCTTGGAGGAGCTCGTGGCTAAATAATAACAGCCGCACTGGTCGATCATCAAGGTTAAGCAACGCTGACGAGGTCGGTCCGTGGATGAGTGACCATTTCAACATACCGAGTTTCCTCCGTGCCTCGGAAAGCACGTTGTAACATATATATTTCCGTAACGGCTTGCAGCGACATCTGGTGTCAGGCATATTAATTATCAAGTGTACTCTTTCATCTGGGTGAGTCACTAGGTGGTTGAGGCACTTTGGTGCTAGATGGCGTTGAGGTTGGTGCGAAATTATTATAATTCTTTACAAAACCTATTAGATATTGTGTGTATTAATATAATCCAACAAGCATACAATTTCCTACATATATAGGTAATTAATTTCTGGTAAACATAATTACTCAAAGAAAATATAGACATGACGTTTCTATTGGTTAATAAAATGCTCAGTGTCTATGGCCGACAAGAGTGACATTTCTTTTTGCATTGCTAACTGATACGCAGGAGGTCGAAAATAAAATCCTATTTAAATAAGTCAAATAAAGCAATCGGAATTACTCGGAGGCGGCAGGGAAACAGCCCTAAATTTAAAATATTATGTGCCAGCAAGCGCTGTGAGTATTGGTGGAATTAAACTATATTTTCATGCTTGTGAGACATGTGCTTGTATGATGCTAATACCGCATTTTTCCCATCGACAGGGCTTGTTAATAATAATTTTAAATATAAACTATTAATAGAATAAAACATGGTCAACGGCGTGAAATAAGAACAGCTATACAGCATTCAACAACAGGCTCCAAACACCCATGATATTCTGACCGGTGAGATACTGGATGCCATCTGCACAGGAACGATGCTGATTGTGATATCATGCATCTGATGCTAAGTTTAATGGATAGTTTATATCCCATACACAAGTAAGTGTGATACCTTTAAATTGTGGTGCTGCAGTGATGCCTGTGTGTTATTAAACTAGTTAACCAAATAGTATGACTTTTACTTCTGTCGACCCTCATGCGAAATCATCCCTGCAATTGTCTCATCCTGAACATCTACCCCTGAGCTGGCTGGTGAGTAAGGAGGGAAGTTGCCTTACAACGTTAAGCCGTTAGTCCCGGCTGGCATTTGAAGATCTTTGATAGTCGTTACGGGAAGTCAGAAGCTTGATATCTAACACCAGTCTTACTGTGTCGTCACTAGTCGTGTTACCCAGTTACTGGGTTGTAGAGGTCAGATAGGCAGTCGCTCCATGCAAAACACTGGTACTTAGCTGAATCCGGTAAGACTGGAAGCCGACCCCAATACAGTTGGGAAAAGGCTAGGCAGATTGACTGCCCTGCCTACCAATGTTACCATCATTTATAGTGGAACTGCCAGTTTTCGTCTACCGACATCCTCTAGCAACCCTGTCCATAATCCTCCCTACCTCAGTTTTATAAATAACCCTCGATAATCTTATCTACCCTCTATCCTACCGAGGATCTTCGTCGTAACATTACTTACTTTGATAGCGGGAACTGGGCACTAATGTTTTTTTTGTATTTTGCTGTTTGTTGTACGTTTATAGGTATAAAGTTTTATAGTCTTGTGAGGAAAGATACCTACTTTTCCAATACATTTTCGAACATACGTTTAAACAAACTGACATGAGCTTTTGACAGTGATATTCCGGCAATTACTATACTCCATTTGGGATAACATTAGACATTTAAATAACCCCATTTTACAGCCCGTTCAACCGGGTTTGACCTCTATTGCGTTTGTGATATGACAATTGGCAGCTGTATTAAACAGTTAGTTTGAGGTTACGTAGAGCTGCACATAACATAATAAAACCACATTTCGACAGCAATGTTGAGTCCCATATGATGGCGAACGAGCCTATTGCTATAACCACGCACAAATGAAGACTCCGGGCTTATATTGACAAATTCCTAATAGAAAAACCCAAAAACACTTTGCTCGAACGAGGAATCGAACCCAAGACTCCAAGCTCCGAGCTGAGTGGACTACTAGATCGACGAGGCAGTCATCATCAGCTTATTATCCAATGTTTATTATTATCCTTATTTTAATTTAATTCAATCCAATGTTTATTATTTAATATGAATTATTTCTACGCTAATTTAAAATTAAGTTTAATCCATCAAGTGGTGTGCCTATATTTCTATGAGTCGGGAAGAGATTGGCTGGATGTGATAGGCCGGTTGCGTCTATGCCACACTGTCATTTGGGGTTTTGAGACAATTTTAAACCATCATATTATTGTAGCACTTTATATACTATAAATCATATTACATTATATCTATTTTTTATATTACTTTATATTATCTATTTTACATATTTTTCAATTTATAAGTTAAGCACACATTTGCACTTTATGACATTATTTTAAGTATCTATTTTATTTACCCACGTCCGTGTGTCACTAGCGGGGTGCCAACTGAAAATCAGCGCTTGGTGTCTGACGCCCAGCAAATGCTGAGTTGGTAGCCCTTTCGGTATGGGCACGCCCGGCGCAATTATTCTTAAACCTTGTTTGTACTTTTTTTTACTGTTCTTCTCTGTTACTTTGTGATTTTTGCTGTCGTATTGTGTCTATGTCGAATAAATGTTTTCTATTCTATTTATTCTATTCTTATTAATTTTCCCACTGCTGGGACAAAGACCTCCTATTTATGAGAGGGAATGGGCCGTAATCCACCACGCGTGTGGGTTGGTGGATATCACAAGTCTTCGAATTTTTGGTTCTATGACATGCCGGTTTCCTCACAATGTTTTCCTTCACCGTTTTGAGAGCAGTGGTGATGAAATAATTTACACAAAGTAAAGCGCTTATCTGGGTTCGAACCCATGAGCTACAACTTGATAGTCGCTGCCGTTACCACTGGGCCACCACTGCGCTCAAACATAAAGGTATAAATATAAATCTTTCTAATATTATTTATTACGTTGAAAGAAAATGCTGCAAATTTTCTTCTTAAAGACATTGAGAGAAGAACTATCCCGTAGTGAGTGTGGGAGAGAGCTCCAGAGATGCAATGCAGTAACAAAGAAGGAGCCATTACATTTGTCTTATCCTTAAGAGATAAGAGACAAAGCGTCTTTCTATCAGCGAAGGCGATGGTCTAAATGCCGAAATGTGATTGATCACGTGATTATTTGATAGCGCTTGGCATGTCCATACATTATAGGTATGCAAACATTTTCCGGGCAGCCAGTGTGACCACATGACTTCCGACGCTGGCAAATGGTCATTTACATATGTCCCGGTGCCTTGTGACTGTTGGTTGTGGGTAGGAATGGATTTCAGTTTGTTAGAGACAATGCACTTGGGGGCACGGTTGGCGCAGTGTTTAAGCATTTGACTGCTGCGCTGCGTGTCGGGGATTCTATTCCCGTTCGGAACAATAATTTGTATGACCTACAGATAGTTGTTCCGCTCTGGGTGTTTGTGTTCATGAGTTTATATGTTTGTAAACGCACCCACGATACAGGAGAAATGCATAGTAAGTGACAATGTTTTTTTAAAACTAAATAATTAAATAAAACAGACTACGTAAGGGACAATTTTTATTAAATGTTATGTGATTTCTTATTGCTAGCTAGTATTTTCCGCCGGATTTTCTTCAGTGGCTTGCACTTGAGTAAGCTACATTATTTCGTTATAAAGAAGCCTATGACACTCAGCTATAGTTAACTTCAAGAGGTGAAAGAATTTTCAAAAAATAATGAGGACTGCCAGAGATCCTTTTACAAACATATTATCACCATCATCATTTCAGCCGAATGATGTCCACTGTTGGACATAGACCACACAGGTGGCGACACTTGGGGGACCAAGTGTCGCCACCGCGATCGGTCATGCAAGACACCCAGGACAAACACTATAAACTTACAATTATTCCTCAAGATATTATTAAGTGTAAACTTTAGATAGACACGTATAAACTATAAGGCTTTCTGTTGGCACCCTTTTCCACGGATTCTGAACGAGAAAAACGAGATAACTGTCAATCTCGCTTCAACTACTTTTGTTGACTGGATTATAAGTATATCCAACCAACCAATAGGATCACTTAACTTACATTTAATTTTCGGTCCAGAAACGAAACTCCAAAATTACCTGATTGTGATGTAAAAACGCAAAACATAAGATGCAAATAGTCTATAATTTTGCAATAAACCCAAGAGATCTTGCCAGGTCTAGGCCTACACCCCATAATTTTTAACAAAATCGTTGTACACTGTAATTCACTTCATTATCTCCAACACTTTGACAATTAATTCAAATGGGCTCGTAATCTCAGCTAATGAAAGTGCGAAACGAGTATTAAATTTGTTGCTGATCGAAGTTTTAAGCGTTTCTGGCAATTATGGAGATAATTCTAAATGGTATGAAGAGTTGCACCTACAAAAGTTAGTCCAAAGATGAGATCCAGCGAGTCCATTAAATTAATGTTAAGGCTTTGAATGTCAGACAGGTAGTCGCATGTAATTAATATAGATACTTCTACTACTATACTACTACTATTTGAAGTTGGGAAAAGCCTTGGCAGATAATAATGTTTTTTAACCGACTTCAAAAAAAGGAGGAGGTTCTCAATTCGACTGTATTTTTTTTTTTTTTTTTTATGTTTGTTACCTCAGAACTTGTTACTGGGTGAACTGATTTTGATGATTCTTTTTTTATTTGAAAGCTGGTGTTTCTCATGTGGTCCCATTTAATTTTCATCAAGATCTGATAAAGAACTTCAGAGATACACATCAGAACTCTTCAATAAATGACGGCAAATCACTCGGGATAGCTGCAATCGCATTTATGTTTATTGTTTACACCATTTCATAACATAACATCACACTAGTACGCTCTAAAGGGGTTCGCAGGTGTAAACAGTTCACCTTGGTATACCCTTATTCGACCGAATTTGTTTAAGTTTCTTATTATTGGGTAAATCTATTCTGGTTTCACTATGGGCATTATTGGTACCTAGCCTATATAAATTGTGTAGCACAACTAAAAAGTAAAAAATATAAAAACTTTTTACAAAAAATACAACCGACTTCCAAATAAAAAAACAAAAAAGTGAAAAATAACTTCAATTTCGGAAGTCGGTGTCAAAAAACGAAGAAAATAAAACAAGAACACCGACTTCCGAAATTGAAGTTATTTTTCACTTTTTTGTTTTTTTATTTGGAAGTCGTTTTTAATTCTTTATTAGTTATTTATCAATGCCATCAGAATCCCAAAAAGATTGTGTGGTTGAGACAACAGTTAATGTCTTAAGAATCTATCATTTATATCTGTCATTTCTTGTAAAACCTATAATCATAATAATATCCACTCTGATTGGACGGGTAGTCGAAACTGCAAAACGTTAACCTTAAATTGATCCAAATTGACGCTTCAGGCTTGAAAATTGTAACCGTTTACATCGCAAAAAGTATTAATAATTTCACACCATTATTTTTGATAGTTAACAGGTGAAACATTATTTATGTAAAACAAAGTTCTGTATTCCAGATTTATGATATTCGTTATTGTGAGATATCGATTGAGGTTATTTTTTGTAGCGATGACAGAGTTTAAAATGTCACAAAATAAACGTAGATTCATTATCATACCCAGACTGCAATGGTATTTTTTTGTCTGCTTCATACAGTGTATCAACCTTACGTTGACCTGTAAAATTGGTAAGTAGAAGAATGTAGCTCGCTGAATTACCGCCTATGGAGAATTTGCCTATGAATGTATTTATTTTTTTATTTTTAGGAGAATTTTGCTTTCCTCTTTCTTTCTTCATTTCTTGTTTTTGTTCACTATCGGAAATTATGTTTAACCATCTAGCAGCTGTTCCAAGACATGACATCAACCAACCCGCACTGGGCCCGCGTGGTGGATTACGGCCCATTCCCTCAGAGAGATAGAGAGAGTGAGAGAACAGAGAGACTGTGTTCTAGCATTGGGAACATTAAAAGGCTGATGATGATGTTCTTAGCAGCTATCTATTTCTAGCAGTTAATTATCTATCCGGCTCAAAATGTACTATGAATCCCCAAGGGCTAATTAGATAAGATTGTAGCGTGCAATTATTGACAGATAGTTAACAGTGTGTCCTCGATCAAGTCCCAGGGCTATTGACAGTGCAAACTGACATTAAATACTAAATGTTAATCATTTACCAAAAATCACCCAGATATGTTAATTAAAGACGTTTTAATCCTTGCCTTTTTAAACGCCCAACACTTACCTATACTTTACTGTAAGGTTAGAGATTATCATCAGCGTTTTAATGTTCCCACTATTGGGACACAGGCTCCCTCCTTCCTCTCTGTGAGTGGGAAAGGCCCTATCTATCACGCGGGCGCAGAGCAAGTTGGTGGATAACACATGTCTTCGAATTTTTGGTTCTAGGACACGATTCGGCACGATATTTCTCTTCACCGTTTTGAGGATAGGGATAGAGATATTGGCCCTGCATCCACTGGTTTCAATGTTTGGAATAGCGTAGTAATATCTTTCGAGAGCTCAATTTAACAAAAAAAAACTACGTACGTTGGATATGAAAAATAGATAAACCCTCCTTCCCTCGTAAATGGAAATTTTGTTACAAAACCTAGATACTTAAGGGAATTCTAATGCCAAATTCCTAATCTTTGGGTCAGCTTCCAGTCAAACGGGATGCAACTGGATACCATTATTTTATATGGATTGACTGCTTGTTTAAACGCCTCAACCCAGCTACTGGGAAACACGGTATCCCTTGGCTCTATTATAGCTCACTAAACAGAGTACTTAACTTTCTCAATCATTTTATCAAGAACAAGCTTCTGCCCGAGGCTTCGTCCGCATATAAAGTGTTTTATTATTCCATGGGAAAACACTACCGGGATGAAAATCCTATCCTATGTCCTACCCAGGGTCTCAAGCTGTCTCCGTACTAAAGCTCATTGGCATAATCTGACCCACTTTGCGAATAGTGGCAGTCATTTACCATAATAGTTTTAAACAAAAGAGATAAAAATAAACTTTCCTTGAATTTTTTCATTGTTTATTTATACATGGATGGATATAAATGTACCGGTCGTTTAAAAAAATATAAATCAAACGGATTGAATCGAATGCCTGCCGTGTGTCATTACTTGCCGGAATTTGATCATTATTAGCGACACTATCCGAAGGTGTAATAATCAGCATGAATATGTTTTCAAAATCAACGGGTTCGATTCTTGGCTGCGAATATTGAGTTTTCACAAATCCCATAAAGCAGTTTCAGTTTTTATCAAAACGGCCTCGAGACTCATTTCAGTGTTTAAAGCTTTTCTTTATAGTTTCTGATTTGGTCCACTTGAAAAACACCCTGTCATATGATTATTTTATATTTTTTCGACAATCCCTGGACTTACATCAATGTCATTAATGCAATAGTAAATCAGAGCCAATATCAATAAATTCTGTTAAATTTGAATTGTGTACGCCATGGGTATGGTTTCCATACTAAGATGCCCAGTGACCTTTTACCTAAAGGTAACAAAAAAACAGAGTTATTTTAGCATTTATAACATTAGTATGGATCTCTCAGATACGTGAACCACCATATTATAAAACCGTTTTCTCCCACTCTTAAAAGGGAAAGAAAGCATAATACATCAAGAGCTTATCTGCCCAATTCTGTTGGAAAACGACCGAGAGAAAAGTATTGTTGTTACAAAAGTACTAAGTGAAGTAGCGATTGGATTGGGAAGTACCTATAAAGGAGTGATTTATTAATTATTTATTCGTTTATCCTCACGCTTGAACGCCTTTCAGCGATTAAACCAATGGAGCACAATCTTATACCTTATCTTATCTTGGTTTCCTCACGATGTTTTCTTTCACCGTTGTCAGCGATGTCCAAGATAAACTTAAATATATATTTGAATTGATTGAATTGAATAGAGATAGAAAATTAATAAATTAATTTAATTTAAATAAGTCTGTTTGGCAGCTTGCTTCTTTTTCAAAAACCGAACTCGGCGCACGAAAAGCGATGATAATTATGATAATTTGCACCTATCCTGATTTTTGTCTATTTTTTCGAATCAGTGGCAGTGTTTTAAAAAATATCATTTGATACTCTGCAACCAAATGTACTTACCTAGTGAAACCTTAGTGAAATATCGATATGTGATGACGAAGTAACAAGAAATATTTAACGTAATTTCAAGTAACGAGAAAACTAAAGTATTGATTTCTATTGATTTATACTTCTACGGAGTTTCGCTGGCTAATTTATTTTGACTCTGTACACATACTAAAACATCACGCCTGCGTTGCCTGAAGGGTAACTCAGAGATGTTCGCACATTTCGACAGTTATGGTTAACCGGTAAAAAACCTTGTATATCGCGTGCATCCACATTAGCGGTAGTCAAGAGGTTAAATCCCATGTAACTTTATCTAATTGAATAAAATAATATTTAACCACTCAATCCCATTTCTGTCCCCGGTGAAGCAATGTAAGTCTCTTTATAAATATTGATTCTAAACAAACCGGAGTCAGGATGCCATGTCGTGTATGGGTTCTACAAATAATGGTGTTTGGTGACTCTATGGGATAAAACGGTCCAGTAGCTTCGCTATGGTAGTGGTTACATGGTTCACTTATGGTTTTTATTTGAATGGATAAGACAAATTTAATCTTGTAAACTTATTATGTAAATAAGTTTAGATGTTTGGCTCAAAGATCGAAACGCTTATTGAGCGAAAAAATTGCTCAGAACGCGTTGTGGTTTCTTCGTTAAAATTTCGGGTTGACACTTTTAAAATCAACAACAACGCGTTGCTACAGTGAAGAAATGCCAGAACGCGTTCTAAACCTTAGCTGATACAACCACAACGCGAATTCGATGCGGACGAAATGGTGCGGACGAAATGGTGCGGACGAGAATTTGGATATATTTCATCATGAGTGTTGTTTTCTAGGTTTTTAACTGATAGATGGGGTCAAAACCAAAATACGGGATGATGCCGATAAAAATTTTACAACGTTTCGTCATTGGTGTTCTTTTCATGGTATTTGGGGTCACTAATTAATCAAACTGTGTATTTATCAGAGAAAACCCTTTTTCAGTATTTCATTAATATCGCAAAATTTTATCGGTCTCGCCTGATGACAAGCGGTGAATGAGGTCCACGATGCATCGGGTGAACCCAGACGATGCCTTTTCTTAATTGTTTTGAACGTTAAAAGTATTTGAAAATTGTCATGAAGATTTAAAATTCAGGAAATTAAAAAAACAAGCATTTGTTATACATTCACATTTATTATTATTTCCATAATAATCATCACAAATAAAACGAAAAAATCACTTAAAATTATTTATACAAAATGCAGATACCTAAATTGATGAACAAAATTGTACTGAAAATATTATAGAATGCTCGAAGCAAAAGGTACAGTTGTTTACAGGAAGAGATAATAATATACATAATATTTTAAAAGATAAAACTAAAAGAACTAACAAAATTATTAACAATCCCAATTTTATAATTCTTGTTTCATTCAATAAAAACATCTAATACGCTAATATAAATCTAGCCTGCGATAAATTTTGGTCTGCTTCAAACTCAATAAAATAAACGCATAAAATTGTTTAATTTGTTTAATCAAATATTAGTCTCAGTACTCACTTCACAATCTTTTAAACAAAAGAAAAAACTCTTTTTCATCCCATCTATTCGAAAAAGACGACTTGGTACGCCTTTAAGTGCACCCAAAGGTGGTGTTACCTATAAGAAACTTTTAGCAGGCAGTGATGAGTTTTTAATCCTCTTTATAAGTGCGCCGCAATTATCTTTGCCGCGCACTTTTTGAACTTGGAACATCTTAGTGTTCAGCGCCAAAGAAAACGAACGCAAATATTGTTTGAATAAAGATTGGCAAGTTGCGCCGCCGGCTAAATAAAAAAAACATATTAAAAACGCGTGAACTACAGCCCGCGTTTTCGTAAAGTTTCACGGATTGTTAGAAATTCATGGTTTTGTTTTGAAAAATGAGTTCTTCAAGTAACAGTGAAAGTATAGAATTAACTCCCGAAAGTATTAGAACTGACGCAAGAAATGTCCTATTAGCTGCAAAATCCCGGGCGAAATATACGAAACCCTATGGTAATTTTATTGAATGGAGAAATACAAGAGGCCCCAAGAATTGTTCAGAATCTATGTTTTTGGCCTACTTCCAGTACTTAGCCAAAACTAAACAACCTTCTACTCTTTAGTGTACCTACTCAATGCTAAAATCAACAGTCAGTTCTAATAACGACGTAAAACTGTATACATATTCGAAATTAATAGCGTATCTGAAGAGGATGTCTGATGGATATAAACCCAAAAAATTTAAAGTGTGCTCAGTCAAAAACGTGGAAACTTTCCTTAATGAGTGCCTCATTCCGACAAAGTATTTTTTGCCGTAAAAGTAAGTAATTAAGTATATGGTGGATTTAATGTTTTTAAATGCGCATTTTATTGTATCCTTTACTTCGATAGATACTTGTCTTATTCACATTCGGTTTTGTTACAGGTGGCTTTAATTTTCGGAGTACATAGAGCTTGTCGTGGCAATGAACTTTTAAAAATAACTGTTGATGATGTCGAAAATCAGTTGGATGATTTACTATTAGTAAAGCTGACAGACACAAAAATAAAAACTAACCGATCCTTCGTAATCCGAAGAGAATACAAAACTATTGTACAGAAATCAATTGTTTTGTATTCAGATTGGTCTTAGACCAATCGGTTTTTCATCCGTTATCAAAATGGCAAGTGCTTCAAACAAGTTATGGGAAAAAATTAAATTTCTAACATGCTACAAGAAATCGCCACTTATTTGAAGTTACCAGATATCAAGCTGTATACAGGACATTGTTTTCGTTGTACCTCTGCTACCCTTTTGGCAGATTCTGGAGCGGACTTAACTGTTCTCAAGCGGCGTGGAGGATATAAGTCGAGTGCTATAGCAGAGGGGTATATAGAATATACCATTGAGAACAAGGCGAAAACATGTGAACGCATCGTGGCAAACATTAAATTGCAACCTTCAGTTAATCCATCCATGCCACTGTCGCCCCGCCCATCTACATCCAAACAACGAGATTCACCGTCACATTTTCCCCAACATGAGCCAGATTCAGACATTATTTCAAACACGCCGAATATAAAATCTACAACAATCTCTAATCCTAATAAAACTGTAACAATAAATATTCATATTTGCGATAATGTATCAAATGTAAATATAAATTTTTATTTGTTTTATTATTAGATACTATTTTATTTCAATTGAGTTGTTACTCTATGTTTTACCAAATAAAAATATTACTATAAAATATGAGGCGCCTTTTATTTTCTCATCACTATGGGTGATGAAAAGTAGAGTGTATCACTCGAGCGCAAAATATATTTTTGGCCCAGGCGACGTACTTTGAATCCCTCGGTACGTTCAGGATTCTACCAAAGAATCCCTTACTTCGCTCTGGATTCGAAGGGCCCTCGCCGTAAAAATATTATTTTGCTTCCTTATGATACAATCTACTATTATGTCATAAAAACTTTTCATATTTTATTCATATTAAAGATGTTATTCACTTATCTTTTTTAATAAAAGATAAGTACATGACAATCAATTGATTGTGTTAAATAAAATTAGTCAAATATGCTGAAATAATTCAATTGCGATAATGACTGGTAGAGAATGCCTTGTGAAATTAATACCGCCTATATACCACTATTGTACATGAAGTTTAAATAAATAAATAAAAGTAATATGGCGATGGAGGCAATTTTTTTTAAATTCTATTTAGTATTTATTATGTACTTTCAAAATGTAATTTTACTAGATAACGTCATTTGCTTACAAAAATCCATTCATTTACAAAATTAATTGACAACTAATATTTGAAATCAAATATACCTAAATTTGATTTCAAATATTTTTTGTTAAGTTAGGTTCAAATAGCTTTTTTGTTTAGGCCAAATCGCAACGCTTTCAATAAGAATTAACATTTTAAATTAAATTTATTATTTTCTATCGTGAACTGAGATTCATTCATGCAACTGTTATCACAGTATTAAGTATTCATATTTATAATATTATATAAAATTTACATTTAAACAACATCGCTTTTTCCTCCACGAGTAAACTTTCAATATTACAAAATATTTTTAAAACAGCAATCCGAAGATGTTAACAGTCAAAACGATTTTTAATATTATCACTTTTCAAGCGTAGATAATATCCTTCCTTTCGTATATTTTTTGGGAAAAAAATATCTTTGCGTTTTCAATATATTTTCCTTCAATATACTTTAAATAAAAAAATTCTTTCATAACATAAAAGGTCGATTTAGTGACAATAATTATTATTATAGATACATGTTATTTGCTTCTGTTAACTAGTATGGCAACTTTTTTTATAACATATTTTTAATATTTACATTATTTACATTCACAACGTACTTAACTATGTTTATCTTTCAGTCTCCTTTAAATAATAATATTTTTTCTTTTTCGTTATATTTATAAAATAACATTACGAGAAAGACAAAAAGTACAAAATTGTGAGTTATCAAACAATAATTTATAACAATTAATTAAGAATGGTGTATCCATTCTGTTAATTAAATTAAAAAATATTTTGCGCTTTGTTTGAAATGTTTATCTCTTAATAATAATTATAATAAAGAAGGCCTATGACTCGGTGCCGCATACATGGCTCATGAGGGTGCTAGAATTGTATAAAATAGATACAACTCTACGCACCTTCCTGATGTCGTGTATGAGGCAATGGAGCACAGTCCTTCGCTATCCAGGATGTCGAAATATCCAGAGGAATAGCGAACCTGTAAGGATCGAGCGAGGTATATTCCAGGGCGATAGTTTGAGTCCACTTTGGTTTTGCCTTGCCTTGAATCCTCTAAGCATGATGCTGGAGAATTCAGGGCTAGGCTATCGGTTGAAGAGAGGTGGTCAGGTTATATCTCACCTCCTTTACATGGATGACTTGAAGCTTTTTGCCCCCAGCAATCTTCAGCTGATGGAGCTACTAAAGGTAACTGAAACTTTTAGTAGCGCCATCAGGATGGAGTTTGGTGTGGACAAATGTGCGGTCATGCATGTAAAGCGAGGGCAGATTGTGGAATCCGTAGGAAATCAACTTGCGGATTCCATAAACCTGAGATCCCTCTCTCCAAACGAAACCTATAAGTATTTGGGTATGTCGGAAGCGTTAGGTATCAGTACTATAGACATGAAGCAATCGTTGAGGGAACGCTTCTTTGGCCGCCTGAAGAAGGTATTCAATAGCCTTCTTTCGGGCCGAAACAAGGTGCGCGCTTTCAACGGTTGGGTCATGCCGGTGCTGATGTACTCTTTCGGCATACTCAAATGGACTCAAACGGAACTTGACGCCCTGGATAGGCGGGTCCGTACACTGCTGACTGCATATCGAATGCATCACCCACGATCGTCAGTCATAAGATTGTATATCCCGCGGAAGTGTGGAGGCCGAGGCTTTTTAAATGCCAAAAACCTCCACAACCGCGAGATATACAATCTCAGAGAATATTTTCTAAACACCGACGTGGGTATTCATCGAGATGTAGTAGCTGTGGACAAGGGACTCACCCCGCTCTCCTTGGCGAATGAGAACTGGCGCAAGCCTGTAGTGCTTGACACTAACGATCGCAAGGAGGTATGGCAGAGTAAGGAGCTTCACGGACGCTTTTTCCGGGCCCTACATGGGTCCGATGTAGACCAAGCAGCGTCCGTAGCCTGGCTGCGTTTCGGTGACCTCTTTGGGGAAACCGAAGGTTTTGTCTGTGCAATTATGGACGAAGTTATCATGACGAATAACTACCGGAGATTTATTGTGAAGGATGGCACGGTTGACATCTGTCGGGCATGTCACCGTCCGGGTGAATCCATCCGACACATTATCTCTGGATGTTCTCGTTTAGCTAACGAGGAGTACTTGCATAGGCACAACCTTGTAGCCAGGATCATTCACCAGCAACTTGCTCTGAAATACACTCTTGTGGCATCGGAGGTACCGTACTACAAGTATGTGCCCGACCCAGTTCTCGAAAATGGCAATATCACATTGTACTGGGATCGGTCCATCATCACTGACAGGACTATTGTAGCCAATAAGCCTGATATAGTGGTGGTGGACCGAATCGAGAGGCGTGCAATGATTGTTGACATTACCGTCCCGCATGACGGGAACTTCGTGAAAGCCGAGAAAGATAAGCAAATCAAGTATCTTGACTTGGCTCGCGAGGTTGTCGACATGTGGGATGTAAACACAGCGATCATTGTACCGATAGTCGTGTCAGCCAATGGCTTAATAGCCACGAGCCTCGACCAACATCTTAGGAGGCTCTCGTTAGGCGGCTGGGTCAAGGGCCTGATCCAGAAAGCAGTACTGCTGGACACGGCTCGCATTGTTAGGAGGTTCCTCTCTCTGGAGCCCTGACCGCCGGTAGCTTGGACCCTGCTCCCGATACCGGTGGGCCTCTATTTTCTATATTTTTAAATGTTTTTTTTTTTATTTTGTGTTTTATAAAAATATTTAAAAATTTAGTTAATAAGAAAAGAAATTAAATATAGGAATTATAATAATTTAATCATATAATTGTTTTATCTAAATGTGTGTATTACATAATTATACAAATTCAGTCTTATACATCTTATGGGAGATGCAAAATTGTTTTACAATCTATGTATTTTTTTATTAAATTGACATTTATCGTTCATTCTCATAATAATAATATAATCAATGATTAAAAAACTATTGTCACATTATTTTGTCAAAATAAATTAATTGGCAATGTGTTTTTAAGAAACGCAATAAATTGATTGAGTTAAAAAAAAATTGTCAAACATGCTGAAATAATTCAATTGCGAGAAACACAACAAATTACACTTTCTGGTGAAAAATCACAACGGACGGGTCCAAAGTTCCAAACTGATATTCACCGAATTTTCTAGCATTAAATGTACACTTTACACCTTGTTAAAACCAATTAAATTAAGGCCTTTTTTTCTAGGCCACTGGCCTGTCAATATTCACTTGAGGCATTTTAACCTAGTCCACTTTCTAGGTCACTGATAGTTTGAAACACTTAAGGTGCTTTGTCCCTTGCTAATATGTCTGGTCTTAGTCACACTCTTTTGTAACTTTAGAATGTTCTAGGGAAGTGTCAGTGGATTTTGTCACACATTTTTGCTCACTTGGTATTTGAGTTGCAGAGTTTCCTGAAAAATAATAAATATTTTAAATCAACAGTTCCAGTAGAAGCCAGGCATAGACAACAGCAGCAACAGACATAAGTAGACACAGGTAATAGTTTTTGTCGGAGAATGATAGCAAATATGGCATTGTTTTCCACCATCTATGTAAAAATAGAAAACACGAATACCTAGTAATATGTTTTGCCTTGCATTATTTGTTTTTTTCTTTAATTTCTAATCATAAAATTGGTCATGCTATGTCTTATCTTAACTAAATATGTTATGCCTTTCTAACTATACCTAGTACCTACATGACCTATATATTTTATTATGTACTGTAATGAGGTACTACCTCCTAATCTCTTTAAAGCTGGCAACTGATAGTTAGTTTTGGAAGATTAATCATATTTGGAACGCTAAGAATATTTGAAGATATTTTTGTTTCTTTTTGCATGTGACTTCTGTAAGAGCCGTCTTAGGCGCAGGCCCCATAGAAATGGCGTCGGATATGGCACGGGTGGCTTCCTATTCCATTCTAATTTCGTACAAAATGCATGGAAATAGGAACTCCTTCCGGCACTGGACATTTTTAAACAAAATCTGGCATTCAATTAAGGTTGCCTTAGTCAACGGCAAAACTCGTTGACAATTTACTGAGAATTGTTATCAAAATTTTACGAATAGCATAGGTAAGAATATTTTAAAACGGGACAATATTAATGTTTCCAAGTAAAATCTACCTTCCTTCTACCTTATTAAGTAGAACTTTGATTACGTTTTCCGTCGACAGCATAATTTATGCTAAGCCCTGGCTACCCTGAGTCGAAACACGAGTAATGCGAGAGTCTCTTCCACTTCGCTTGACCTTATTCAAGTATACTTACTTCATTAAATCTTTAAAAACACAACAGTTGGTAGGAAGAATCCTTGAGAAAATGTTTTCTAACTTTCTTGGACTTAGTATCTACCATTGCAAGAGGTAAATTTAAAATGAAAATGAAAAATTCATTATTGTGCTCTTTCCTAACATTTTTAGCAATGGAAAACTAGCTTTGGAATGGAAAACAAGCTTCTTATTTCTGTCTGACCAACTTTAAAAGAGCCTGTAGCTGTTAAGGGATTAGAGTTTCGGCAAAATAATGTTCGATAATGCTTACCATTTATCCTATTAGGAGTCAAATGAGGTAACGTATTAGTAGTCCTATCGACCACACCGTTACTGTAGTACACACTGTTACTCTCCGGGCTGAATCTCACTGGCGGTGAGTTGGAGCAACTTCTGGAGTCCATCGCCAGAGACCTCGGCTCCAGGTGGTAACTCGGCTCTAACTCTGGCATCTGAGTCAGGTTCAGTGGGTTTCTGCTGGGGTTACTGTACATAGATGGTGGTGGTGGTGGTGTGGCGTACAACTCTGGAGGTAACAGTTGTTCTGCTGGTAGCTAAAATATAAAAGGTGTTAGTTAGTAGTTAGATGATTTTGTTGTGGCTTTTGGGATGTGGTCCTAGTGTTCAGAAAAAGGAGCGATGTATAAACCCAGGATAGTGCCCTTTAAAGTGTATTGTTTCTAATAAATTAAGGCCGTTACATACGTAACGTGTTTTTATCTGTAACTGAACGGGACGACAAGTTTAGAAAATATCGTTTTATACAAAATGTATACTAAAGAGCATACATCACGGATGCCCGGACGGGACGGCGACAGTTTGAAAATAAGAGACTGAGTTCTAAATAACAATGTCATTTAGTCAGGGCAATTAATTATTTTGAAGATTGGCACCATTACGCCAATTTGCCTTGAAAACCGACATATAACTCGATTGTCAAAGGAGGTCAGTTGATATTTTAACTGACGGACAAGTATTGATTTTGCTAAGCAGTTAATTGCCTTTAATTTACATGTTATACGATTAAAAGATTGTATATACTTACCAAACCACTAGTATTCAAGGGCAACGCATTCTTATACTTCAACCAATCCTCGTACACCTTATCATACGGCTGTCTATGACAATCATTGGGACCAACATTCGGCATATGCAGACTACTCATTGGCCCCAATCTCTGTAGGCTGGGGCCAAGGTTTGGCATTTGCAATGTTGGTGCGTATGGTATTCGGTATTCCATCGGTCGCGCTTGTATGTATTGGTTGCAAGGTTCGATATTGTAGTCGTAAAACCTGTCACAATTTGTCATCAAGTCGTATTTATCTGTCGTCTTCGATATAAGCGGTCTTATGGAACTGTAGTCGGTTGTAGAAGATTTATTTGAACAGCTGTCGCTGATCTTCCCGTCTACTGGTATTATATCTGGATTTTTATCTAAAAAGAGGACACAATTGTATATGTTAATGAATAAATAATAAATTATTTTTAGTGGTCGTTCTTTTCTTTTTTTATTGTGAATTTTGTAAAGCGAGTTTTTTTGATGTTGTGTTGGTTTAGGGCTGTAATTACAAGATGATTTTTGGTTATTTTTGTTGAATACTGAGAAACTATAGATGGAAATCCCCAATAACACTTTTCTAAACCCAGAAATTGAATCCAGGACCACGCTCAGCAGTCGCACTTGCGATCATTAAGTTCAATGAGGCAACATACAATTAACTCGGTATCAAAATTGAGGGACTTACCTAAACTATCAACGCTTTCCGATTCTTTGGTGCCAGTAAGCGGTATATTCGATGTTTCATCCTGCTGCCTTTTGTCTTTTTCGTGCTTATCTAAAAACAACAACAAAAATACCATAAAATTCAATTCCTACTTGGAAATCTTTTAAATTTTCTACCAATTTCCCCTGTGGACTTTTATTAATTCCGTTGTATGCTTTTATTGCGAAACCTTTTCAGTTGGACTTTCAGATTTTCTTGGAATTAAATGTTTTAATTATGAATAATCTTGCAGTTGAAATTAATATATTTGATATATAAACTACAGCATAACAGATCACAAATCAGACGAGAAACCGATAAACATTTGCTTTAAAGTGATATATTAATTTAGTCATTTAAACTAGGTATTGTACTGAGTATAAAGTGTCTTATTGGTAATTAAATAGATCAACATTTTGTGATATATTGGATCTCATTGTATCGGTTTGCGTAATTTTAATTACTATCGCAGAATCGATATTATTTTAATCTCTGTGTCAAGATAACAATTAAATATTAAAAAATATGTAAAAGATTTTTTAGTTTTTGTTTTTGTTACTTAAATTTTAGTAAGAAGCAGAAATTGCTTAGATCCATGAATATTCTATTAAATTACTCAAAGCCAGTTGTCAAGTTTTAAATAATTAAACTAATATTTGTATGTATAATATTATCAAATCGGAAAACATTGTTTAGCTTCATATAATTTAAGCTCAACAATTAAATTTAATTATATCCACAGTTCAATTGAATTAGACAACAAGTTCAATTAAACTACACACCAAGTTTAATTAAAATACATACCAAGTTCAATTAAAGTAAACACAAAGTTCAATTTAACTACAAACCAAGTTCAAATAATCAACACCCATACTCACTCTCTCTCTTGTTGAAGTATTGGTAGCAGAAGACGACAGCTGACACGGCAGTCATGGCGGCGATCACTGCCACTGCTCCCAGGACTATCATCAGGAGTGTCGTCAGCTCCACTTTGACGGGGACCTGCGCTGTGGGAACACCTGTGGCTTTTATTTTTCTTATCTTTTAAACTTATGACCGTGCCATTTCATGTATAAAACATATAACCTACTATGTAAACTTTTCGGGTATTTGGGTCCGAACCATTAAAGCTAGTTGTGAAGCGTTTATATATGGGTCCGTATAATATGAAGATATCAAAGTCGAACATTTACGTAAACGAGTAACATAAAACATTTACAATCAATATTGCCTGAGTGACTACACCTCTATGACTCTATCAATAGGCGGTAACTCTTTCATAGAAAAAGACACTGACCAAAATTGGATCCAACTTTTTTATATTGTGAAAAAATCAACAAAATATTCGACTAATTTGGTCATTATCTTTTCATTACGTAAAATTTCTATGGCCTGCGAATATTAAAAATGAAATCATACCTGTATGCCTTTGTGGATACTTCAGCAAACTAGAAGTTATTGTCAGAGCTTCACTAAATCCTTTCCTATTGAAGGCTCTCACTGACACACCTAAGGAGTTGCTTGCTGATAGACCTGCAACTTCAAACTCAGGATCATCACTGCTGACGTTGCGGAGAAGAAGACCTGTTGCCATGTCGAAGATCTGTGTGGAGAAAAAGAATATATAAATTATAGAAGGATGGTGAAGAATGTGAAGAAGTGCTATCATTGGACTAACCTATAAACATGGCTATTAGTTCCAAAAGGTAGGTAATAACTACCCAGCATTGGGATAGGTCTAGGGACAAGATTAGCTTCAAATAAGGAGGAATAGTGTAAAACAAGAGCTATCTTAAAGTTAGCCCATTCTTCAGTAGGTTCAAAAAGGGCGTCATTTAAATACACTATAAGTCATCGGCATCTATCACAGAGCTTTTCAGCTGATTCAACTGAATACTCAACTTTACCCTCTCACCTGGATACTGCCAATACCTCTACAAAAAATGTCGCTCCATTTAACTTGAGGACGTCCTACCATTCCCATCGTTTACCGTTTTCCCTCTTGAGTGGCAATACTTAAAGAACGTCATGATAATTATATATTTACAACAATATGAGCTGTTCTCCTATAATTGATTCTTATTTTCATCAATTCAGCCGAAAGAAGTCCACCTTAATCAAACTTCACCACATCAACAGGTCCGTAAAAAAATGTTTTACACGTGTTATTTTATTATCTAGACAAAAGCGATACATTGTCTGTCTATAAAGAATTTAATATCGTTCAGGATTTATTTATATGGAGCGACAGTAACAAGACGTATCGAAGCCTATTGATATCTTTAACACAATTTATGAAGCCTTTTATTTGTTATTTGATGATTTATTTTGTGATTATTTTGATTTACGTATAGTTTTTTTTGTTTGTAATTTTAAGATATGAGAGGCAAAGGTAGAACAGTACACAAGGATATTACAACAAGGGTTGATAATGATTCTTAAAAACTCAAAACTGGATGGGAATGACAAGAGCTACCGATATGTGACGTGGTCAATTACAAAAAAAAACACCTGTATTCAAAAAGAGCTAGTTTATTCTTCGTAAACAGGGACTAAAATAACTCATTAAACCCTAGGGAGTAATAGAAATTTGAATTTGGAATGTGGATATTGTTACTAAATGTTCCAATCAGCAAAGAGATAAATCACAAACCATGCGGCCCAAAATAAGATTACATCGCTAAAATCGATTAAAACGAATGTATGAGGTGAATGGCTAATGAGGGATTGTAATTATATTTCGGACCGCACGGGAACTTTGTACTGTACAAGTGAGTGGCTGGAAAACCGCGCGCGAGCCAAACTATAAAATAAATCTACAACTGTAACGGATGGTACAAATAAAATTGTTACGATGCAATGCCATAATTATTCAAATATAAACATTAGCCTCTAATTATTTCTATGTCTTATGGTTCATAATTGTATGTAAATAATAAATGCAACGTTTTTGTTCAAAAGTTGCTCTTACTTATTTTCTCATAGAGGGTGATAAAAAATAGAGTGTCCACCTCGGGAGCAACACTATTTTAAGCCCGAGTGACGTACTTTGAATCTTTCGCTGCGCTCAGGATTCTATTTTAGAATCCTTCGCTCCGCTCTGGATTAAAGAAAACAATCTCGCCTTTAAAATAGTTGTCTGCTCCCTAGACAAACAATCTTCTATAGCATTTCGACAATCGCTTGTGCCCATTGAATGTCATTTTGTTCAAATTTCAAATATAATTTCAATGTATGTTCTAATTGCAAACTAGCATATTAGCAGTACATACCGTTAGTCTCCAAACTGAATAATTAGATTAATGACTAATATTTCAACGTAATTTGTTGAAACTAGCAACTAATTTTGCTGGGATTGCAAATGTAATAATTATTTACTCTGAAATACATGTAGTGTGTGGACGAACTAATGTGAAATTACCAGTTGCAAGTTATATTAAGCAAGCTGAATAGATTGGTTGATGGTTTTAATTGAAAACTTGCAGCAAGTCGAACTTAATATTCACATAGCTCAATTTACAGTTAAAACTTAAAATTTGATTATAAAGCTAGCAAGACATTGTCGGACGTGACCTTAGTCGGGATTTACCGTTGAAACATAGACAGTCAGTACTGTCTATACAAATACCACGTTTGCTAGGAGATTCCATGGAAATCACACTACCAATGTACGACTGATAGACGAATTTGGCGAAATATAGTCATCACTGCCAACAGTTGAGTCTGTTAGCCTGTTCTAATTGATTTGTGCCATGCTTAACCTGGTTGGGCATAGTGCTTATAGACTGGCTTTAGCACTGACTCCAGTACGCTTAAATAATCTTTTCACTTGCTCGTTAACTACATAAGAATAGCTAGTAAATACATCGGAGAATGAAAACTATATTTAATATATAGCCACATCTGGAGGATGTTTTCATGCATCCTAATGGTAGAGTAAGTTGAAGGGATTTTCACTAACCTCTAACAAGAATGACTGGTGAATCCCGCCGTCGTGGCCCGGCGTGCAGTTCAGCGTCAAAGAGTCGTAAGTCACGTTGGTTATCTCACATGCCTTGGGGGTGGATGGCTTGTCTGGATGGAAGAGAAAATGTTTAAATAATTTGTGACAATTAGACATTTCATCCTATCGTCCAGACTGACAACGATAGAGTTAACCAGCTCATGTACAGCATAGTTGGTACTCTTATAAAAAGTTTAGTTTACAACAAAGGTAAAGCGGTTGCGCCGTAATCTATATTCTATTAGAAATGCTATTGCTCACAAAAAGAACGAGATATGAACCTACCTAGACATGTTGCATACCTAGACCCAACGGCATATTAATTTTATTATTATTACCTCCTATTGTAAGACAATTAATATGTTGTCGTAACATTTAGGTGAATATCGCGTTAGGCATTACCGCTTAAGTGAGCTGAATTGCACTTTTGTACTTAGCAGCAAGAGTAGCTATGTCTAGAAATTGTTGCGCGAAGTGACCCTTTTTGTAACAGTATATTATTTATTTTGCGCTTTTACTTTGTGATTTTTGCTGTTGTGTTGTAGATACAAAAAAGAACATGCTAAACATCTGTGTACTAGTGTGATTTCATAAACTTTTCAAAACCAGGGGTTTAAACCCATACAGTGATTTTTTTTTTCAACCTATCAATATTGTTCCACCACTGGGCAAAGAACTACCCCATGAGTATAGGGTATATATCTTCCCCTCCCTTAACTTTGCCCGATATTTGGCCAAACGGCCGGTCATACATCATTATTGTGTACATCACTGGTTTTAACTCTACATAATTAATGGCGAATTATAATAATATTAAACAGCTTACCAGCTGGTAGTATATGAAAGAGACAAGGCTTCGTCTGACGACCCACGGAATTGGTGCCCGAGCACTGCACCCAGCCGTAGTCTGAAGAAGTATTCACCATGTAAATGTATGTACCTGAATGAAATATCACAGATTACTATAAGCATAAAATTATCTGGCTAAAGTAATCGTTATGGCCCAGTAAGCCTTTAATGACGCAAATTCAGAATTCATGCGCATGATAATAAATATTTGACAGAAGAATATAATAATTATTGTTGGTCTTCTTGGGAATTGAACCCATTACAGTTATAATAGGAATACACTAGCCTAACTTTCCCGTGCCCGTGACTTCGCTTCTATACGTTAAGCCCAACAAACTATTCCCAACCTCAGCAACGCTTGAACGCCAGCATCAACATTGGGTACCACCAGATAAGCGCCGAGTAAATGAAGCTCGATAAGTGAGATAGTGGTCAAGCGCGAGATTATCAATAATAAAAAATTAAAAGTTGTGGCGGAATGCTTCAACTGTGTTGGATCACGCAAAAAAAAACATCAGAAAAGAACAGCGGAGGACGAAGAACAACAGGTCAGTTCTATGTTTTTTTTAGTGTCTCTCTATCTGGCGGTCTATCTCTAATATATTTTTTCTTGATTCTTGGTCAAAATGTCGGAAAATTTAGGCTTACCTGGCAAGTTAGGCACATTGATCATCGATGATGAAGTGAGCTCCTGTTTGCTGTGAGCTGAGCTGTTGAACCACCAGTGGTACGACATTGGCTCCTATGAACAAAAAGAGAGTATAAAATTGTATAACATAAATAATGCCTAAAATAGAAGGTCTAATGTTCACATCTATGTGTAATTGAGTTGTTGATGGGCCTTGTTAATAAATAAATAATAATAATATCGTTTATTTATAACATAAGGCACATATTACAAAAAAATATTTTAAAAATATAAAAGAAGACAGTTTCTTATTTGCCTGAACTAGGTTCAAACTGTGTTTCAGGCTAGTATAATTTATAAATCCGTCATTATCGTTTTGAATTAAAGTTAGAATAAAGCTATATTAGTAGCAAGATATTTATTAACAAATCTCTGGGGATTCCTGCAATCGCATGTCTTTTTATTGATTATACCATTTCATAACATAACATCACGCCGGTACGCTCTAAGGGGTTAGAGGCAGCTAAGTTCACCCTGGTACACTCTCATATTACCGGTTATGTCCAAGTATTATGTTATTCATAGATCTTTAATCCGTTACATTATTCTTAATAGATTATTTGAGTACATAATTATTGGTTTCAACAGCTAAATTGGTTGCCGAACCAAACTCAATAGCCCATTTTGGTCGAAAATACATTTCGCCGCCAGTTATTACAATCCATGTGATGCAATGTGATGCCATTTTGATTATTTAAATTTGGAATTAACTTGGTACGTTCCGCAAGAAAGTTGGTTGACTTTGCTACTTTTACAGTTAAGTTAAGTTAAGACAGGCTGGTGTCCGCAACTCCATGTCTAAGCGCATATTTTACAGTTATGGGAACATCAAAAGAGGAAATCTTAATGAATGAAGAGCAAGATTTTCTGAGAAATAGGTAAACACACATTATGCAACTATAAAAAGTTGGTTGCGGTTTCAATTCCTGCATGAAAAGAAATTATAGCTCATAAATAATTATAGTACTTATCGGTATTATTTAAGAGTAATTGTGCATGCCAGATTTTTGTATTATTTACAATACCTACCTGACGTTCGGAGGCTGATACAACCATCAGTCCACCATCTGATCCAATATAAACCTTCGACGAGTCGTATAAGTTATAGTATTTTCAATAAATATTGAGTTCCATACAGTTTTATTGTAAAAGCATTTTAACAAACAAAATGCAAATATTATTTTATTCGTACGCAAAATTGAACAAAACAATATTTTCGGAGACAAAACCATCTCTAAACGTCAATACTCGTATTGATCAAATTTTATGAACCCTGAATTCTATATTTGTATGTCAGTTTGGATAAAGCATATTTAGTTATTTTAAAGATAATGGCAAAATCGTATTTGAATGGTTGATGTTCAAGTTTAAAATCATTTGGCGTTTATTTAGTTTTATTTTTAACCGACATTGTAATCCAGATTTAAAGTTGCTCATTAATTGCAGCGAAATTTATTCGAAAAAAAAGAGTTTATTTGCGCCAGGCAAGACTCGAGCCGACTCGAGTAATTATGCATTGTTTATTAATAACAGGACATTTCAGTATGGAAGTCTAAATTAGAGCTTTTAATAATGCCATGTCACAAAAATTATTATCCGCAAAAAATTAAGATTAATCAATCAATTAATCACTCTACCGCAGTATCGCTACGTTGACGTCGTGGTGGGGCTTGCGCGTTTCAATGATCCCTAGGTTTTTGCCGGTAGATTCTGCTTTGCCGAAACATGCCTAGGGTGTGGGGCCAGGTTAAGAGAGATACAATCCGCAGGGCAGCTTTGTAGCGAGCTGGTGGACAGTGGCGACCCCACGGACCTGATCTCCAGGGAGAAGTCTTGTTCCTCATCTCATATTGCCGCAAATTGGCCGGTTGGAGTGAAAATTGACGAGAACCAGAGCTCCCATCACCTCTCTCGTGCCTTAATTGGCTGGCTCGAGTGCAAGAGCAAACGTGCTCGGAGGAAGGAAGTTAACCCAGTAAGATGCTGGTAGGGATCTTGACTGTACTGCCGAGATTGTCCTGATAGCCGTAGTAAACCTCTCCATCCGGATATGTTGCACCCTTGGCGCTATGTCACTAAAGTGCTAGCGACCCTCTATGGGGGCTCATTAATTGAGTCAGCAAATCACCCTTCAACAGTGGTCGGGCAGAGGCCAGTAGTCCTCCTATAGTTTTGGGCAATCAATCCACTAAACCTACCAAATCCATAGCCTAATACATTTTACTACATAATTTGCAATAGTCCTGCACCAACCGAGGATTGTCGTTAGGTGCAGTTGCGTAGTTCATACAGGGATAATCGTCGATTTGTGTCACATTTCCTGATACATGCCTAACGGGGCCTTTGCGTGTTGGATTTGGCTCCTCGCATGCCTTTCGAAGAACCAGGACCCTAGAGTCCCGAGATTGCCAAAGACTAATCAAAAATGGATGACTTCTTGTTTCAAATTACCTCCAAAGGAAGGTGGAGGCCCAATCAATCAAATGCCAAGAAATCGCTATAATTTCTAACTACCTAGATATTAAAAATAATAATGGCCTTTTTATTATAATACCATTTTTGCGAAATTATTTTTTAATAATTTGATTTGCACGCATTGTGTTGTGTTCCTTGTACAGTTAAAATGGGCTTCGGCCAGACATATCTACCACATGTCTTTGAAAAAAGGATGAAAAGATCACAATCTCGACTCCTAACGAAAATACTGAGTAGCAGAAGACAGAATTATGTGGATAGAAAGGTGCCTTTGCTTTTTTTTTCTTGGATTTATGCTCATGCTTACTGCACTACCACGGGGAGATAGTGCAGTTATGTGGGATTCCAACCCACTAAAACTTCACGGTGTCCCTGTCCTCCAGTGCCGCTTATGTCGGGAACACGGGCAAGCGTTAGCACTCACCGCTAACCCGCCGCGGCTGTCCGTCACAGGACCCCCCTGTGCGGAGTACTGTATACCGTGACCACCCCAGGGACAAAACCAGCACATGGGCACTAGACGAACCCGTGCATGGCACCCTTGGTCACCTTGTGACGGTTCAAGGTTAATAGGCCTTTCCCCTGAAATATTAAAAATGAAATATCAAAAAAGTTTTCTAAGTTGTTCAAACAGAATTCAGTAACACTTTTAAGACGAAAACTAAAACTATATGCCCTAAGTTTTTATTCAGTGACTGGGCAACTAAAGGAATCAGGAAAAGTAGGGAAAGACTTTACGAGCTGTATGGCCTTAAGCCTTATATTAACACTGAAACTTTTAATAAGTATGTTGCTACTTACTCAAGATTTTTTTTAAATACGTGTAAACTGGCTAAGGCTTTATACATTAGCAATAAGGTTAAATTCGCAGAAAATAAAATGAAGACGGTTTGAAAAATTATAAACAATGAAACAAACAGGAACAAATTAAATAATACTGATTACACATTTGAGAATACACATTGACTTATTAGAGATAACAAAGAACTTGCTCAAGAATTTGTAAATTTCTTTACCAGCATCCCAATTCAAACTACTGAACCCTTAAATTCTTCGCCGCCACTCGCTTATGGTTTATTACACGATAACGTTTCAGCCTGCCCGACTGAATTTAACTTTTCACATATAAACCCAATAACAATACTAAAAGCTTTTAAGCAAATAAAAATTAAACTGACCGAAGATCTATGGGGAATGTCCACCAAAGTTCCATTATTCAGATTATAGCGCCATACTTAGCTTTAATTTTTAATTTGTGTATAAATCAAGGAGTCTTTCTGGATATAATGAAAAATAGTAAAGTTATACCACTTTTTAAATCCGGGGACAATAAAGACACAAAAAATTATAGACCAGTATCCGTGTTGCCGGTTTTCAACAAGGTATTAGAAAAGATAATGCTAAATCAAATGCTCATTTATTTTAATACGAATAAAATCCCTCACGAGAAACAGTATGGTTTCACCAAAGGCCGTTGTACAACCGACGCTGCTCTCACCTTATTAAAACACATCTTTGATGCGTGGGAGGAGGGAAAAGATGCCATAGGTATCTTCTGCGACCTGTCGAAGGCGTTTGATTGCGTTGATCATGAAACATTGCTTTAGAAACTTGAGCATTCCGGGCTAGGCCAATCAGCATTAAGTTTAGTAAAATCCTATTTGAATGATAGACAGCAATTAGTTCAAATAAATGGGGTCAATTTGTCGGGGTTGAACGTGGAAATGGGGGTTACCCCTTTTTTTATTTTTTATTTATTTTTTTGGGTGGGAAATCATCCAGTGACTTCTCCCGCTCTGGGTGAAGCGGGAGGGCGTGTCAGACTTTTACTGACTAAAACCCACCCGTGTTCCTTCAGTTGCTTGAGCCAGGGCCGCGGTAACTCTTTTTCAAATTTATCCGCGACCCAGACAGGCATCGGCCCTAGCGGACCACGTCAGTTCTGCTGACATCTCTTTGAGGCGCGCGTGGAACACTACGCGCCGTCGACTCGGGCCTGGTCCTTATCGGACGGCGAGCTACCCGCTGCTCGCCGTCCGCAAGCCCGCGCCTACGGTGGCCGGAAATCGTCTTGCGACGCCCGACGCCCGGGACGTCTCCTGCGGTGGCTGGGGGCGTGAGGGCGTCTCCGTTGCGTCTCCCTCACGCGTTCCGCCTCCTCCTTCGCGAGCATTACTGCTTCGCAGAAGGAGGTGACGGCTTCCCATGCCCTCTCGCTCCGTACCATGGCCTGAACCAGGGCCGGACGCGAGAGGTCACCACCGCCGATCGCCTCCACGAGGACACGGCGGTGCTCCGCCCAAGCGGAACAGACACCCGGGCGTTTCCTCCCGCCTTATCCTGAACAGGAACCTCCCGAAACATCCATGTCCGGTGAGGACCTGCGTCAGGCGGAAGGTGAGGACGCCATGGCGCCTCTCAAGCCACTCCTCAAAGAGGGGCCTTATCGCCTCAATTGTGGCGTGCCCATGGGGGTTACCCCTGGGCTCAATTTTAGGTCCTTTCTTATGTTTAGTATACATTAACGATTTACCTCATCTATTGAAAAACAAACTAAACATGGTGTTATTTGCTGATGACACTTCTTTGATTTTTAAGATAAATAGACGTACGAGTAACTTTGCCGACGTAAATAATGCATTGCAGCAAGTTCTAAATTGGTTCACTGCTAATAATTTAGTTTTGAGTGCTAAAAAAAACTAAGTGTGTAAAATTTGCCTTGCCGAATGTCAAAAGTTATGATTGTGATTATATTAAAAAACGAGAAGCCAGAATTCCTCGAAAAATGGTTTTCCTGGGGATCACGCTAGACACAAGGTTACAATGGGGTCCTCATTTAATATCACTTGCGGGCCGGTTAAGTTCGGCAGCTTATGCTGTTAGAAAAATTCGTCAATTTACTGACGTAGATACCACGAGGCTGGTCTATTTCAGTTACTTTCATAGTATAATGTCTTACGGTATATTACTATGGGAAGGGCTGCAGACATTCAGTCAATTTTTTTCTGCAAAAAACGAACCATCAGAGCGATATACAATCTTCGCGCAATTCCCTAAGGGAACTGTTTAAGGACATTAACATCATGACGGTAACTTGTCAATATATTTACGAAAACATCATGTACGTTAGAAATTATTTTTATATATTTTTAGTAAAAGCAGCGATAGACATAGTTATGTAACTAGACATAGGGACCAATTAATTCAACTAGGTTTCAGGCTGGCTAAAGTAGCGTCATATTTTATGGGGTACTGTATAAAATGTTACAATAAAATACCGCCCCACATTCTAGAACTGAATGAGGTGAAATTCAAAACTTGTATAAAACGCACACTATGGAGGTAAGCATATTATAGGTTGGGGGATTACATCGCTGATAAAAATGCTTGGCCCAACGCTAGTCCAGCTCCACAGCCACTAGGGCACAAAAACAAGTGATAAGCAGAAAAGTGGCATTAAGTCCGCCTATGTCTCACTATTGTACATGAAGTTTCAATAAATAAATAAATAAAAGTTTTGAAGTATTGCTGGACCTGCTGAAGACTGTATGAATATATTTGTGTGGTATTTGTGCTGTCCCTGGTTGTCTGGAAGAGATCGCGGAATGCGATAAGGCCGCCCATTGTATTTGTTTTAAGTTTCCTTTATAAATGTAACTTATGGTGTACAATAAAGTATATAATAAATAAATAAATAAATATAAACTCAATTTATTTTTGTATTATATAACTGCACAGCACATATGTGTAAATCTACCATTTATTGCACCTATGTGTCGTTCGTTGACTTCAGTGTGCCCTGGCAGTTTAGTGTGTCATGCTCTCTCTAATGTCACTCTGATGGTGGCACATGTGTTGGATTATTCGGTTCCCTTCATGATGGTGGTTGAGCTGAGTAGTGCCGATCCATGTGTCATGTTCGTGAACGGTTGCCATCAGTTGGCCTGCCTAACTTAACTGCCTCCGCCTGTTTTTATCTATTTATTGTATTTTTAATTGTTTGTTTTACTCTAGACGCTTGCTTTTTCTAATGCGTTTTTTTACATCGTTCTCACATATATGTATTTTCCCAACAAGATTATTGTAACCAAATACTTGTACAACGCAATTTTGTGGAGTTTCTTGTCCATTCTTCTCCATAACAAGCTACATTTCCCAATGGACGCTGGAATCAATTATTATTCAATTTTTTTTTGACGTTCGAAAGTGCCGCTTAATGGCCCAATTGAATAAAGAAATTTTGATTTAGATTTTGATTGATTTTGCTTCCATCATATGGACACAGTGTAAAACGTTTAATAGCCAAACCATTATTTCTTATGACGTTCATAATTTCAGCCGCATCGGGGAATGTCCTTACTGAAAATAAATTTATTTTCAGTAAGGACATTCCCCGATGTGTCACCACATTGACCAGTTCTGTGCTTCTTGCAAATAGCGGACTTCCAAATCTCTCACTTGATCATCGGTTTACTTTTGTCCACTTCACTGTCAAATATATGGGTCCATCAAATATCAACGTTGGTAGGTATTTTACATGCAACACAATTCACAACACAGCTGTCTCTAGCCTTTGAGAACTCAGCAAGCCGACCGCCGAAGGCCAATGGATTTGCGGAGAAGTGTCTTCAAACACAATGAGATACAAAATATTAGCATATGATAACAAAAGAAAAGCACGCAAACGGGCTCACGGCGGCTCATAAAGGCATTACCTATTATCATAAATCATGTTTACATTCACGCTTAAAACAGCTTTGTCCCACTGCACCTTTTGATTCTGTGACACGAAGAAAATGCGATCAAGAATCTACTTTCAAGGTCGCGTATTCGAGTCTTAATTTTCATAAAAACCATTGTAACCTTTAACAATGAACTAAACGTGACCTTGAATCGAAATTCCCTTCTTCAATATCTTTTGTGATATAATCTTCTAAAATTATTTTCTGGGTCGAGTTATTAATAGTCATTTTGTGGAAAGTTACTAGAGAAAAAAATATGAGAGAAATAAGGTTTTTAATGATGTTTGGACTTTATTTGAGTAAATAAATATTATTGGAGCGAGTAAAAGATTTTACTCAGGTTTAGCTGGTTAAGGGTAATAATAACTTCTACTATCATATTATTATAATCTTTACTTGTTTGCTTTGCAACATGAAAGTTATTTAAGGCATCCACCAAATAATTTAATATGTATCTATAATTGAATTTAAATGGGCTACATACCTACTATTTGAGAGTAATCAATATTATTTATTTTGCCAAAGATTTCTCACCTTATGTCCAGCTTTTCGTGCCAGAATTTTGATATAATTGAGAGTACTTACATATATATAGTGACTTGTAACTCGACGTAGGTATTCCTTCCACGACGAGATTGTGTGACCCATTTGTAACAATTGAGTATCCCATATAGTCTAGTACACCAAGGGATATCGTGTAAACCAGTAACTTAATTATGGAGATCAGTTCGGTAATCGCTCCACTGGTGTTCAACTGCATCCGGATAGGCTGGAAGCCAACCCCAGCAGAAGAAGAAGAAGGTCGGGCAGATGATGATAACGCAGGAAATGAGCTTACCTTCGGATTAGCGTCCAGATCACAGTTGATGTCAATCACTTCTCCTCTCGCTGCCCTCACCACCATGGGAGCTGATGACTTGCAGGTTGGTACGACTGTACAGATAACACAAGAAGTAAAATTTAAATATAATAACATGGTGCATGATCAAAGAAAAGACGTATTGTGTGAGGTCATGATATGAAAGAAATGGGAGTCAGTGATAGCATGGCAGCTGACAGGACGGAAAAATGTGTTGCGTCGACCTCATGTATAATTGGAATAGGACAAGAGGATCATGACGATGTTTAGGCTAAAATCGTTTTGAGATTTCCAAACTGCTGACTGGTGAAGATAGCCTGTTTGTTTGTGTATAAGTCAGGAGGAAAAACAATGATCCAACTTAACAATTACCACCTGGTGGTTTTTGATTCCAGATAGTATTTTGACCAACACGAAATCGTACTGTCTCGCTTTTACTAGCTGAAGTCACTTTGATTAAAATAGCATACAATATAGGGCAGGTCAAGGCCAATAATATTCTCTACTAACTCATTTCACGCTCCCAAATTTTAACCAGCATCTACCATTGTGTAAAAGCAATAATAAATTCAGTATTGTGACTTCAAAGGAAGAAGTTGTGAAATCAATATGGCTGGCTATTACCGGGATGAAATATTAATCATCGAAGAGCCCACGGAGCTCAGAGACGCTTCCTCGAAGGGACGTCACTGAAGTTTGTGTCTGACCCTTTACTTTTAGAAATTGACGGACCGTGGCAATTCTGACTAATGACAGCTGTGGACACGACAATTATAAGTAATGGAGTCTCTAATAAACTCGAACTGGCCGATCTTCAACGATATGTAATGCTTGCCAAAGGCAGTCAGTCTATAGATCGGTGACTAACAATTAATATACCGTTGCCGTGGCCGTTGTTGTACCGTTGTCTGTAAGAGATTGCCTAGTGCGATAAGACCGCCCATTGTACACTTGTATATTTGAACGTTTTTCCTGTATGTTTTTTTGTGGTGTACAATAAAGTATATAATAAATAAATAAATACCAGTAAGCAAGTTAAGAAGTTCGTCCCGGCTGCTCAAAGGATCAAGCAAAGGACCAAGGATCTTAAGTTAATTTAATTAATTTATCTCTGTTTATTCTACTTACACTTGACATCCAGCACCAGGCCCTCAGAAGACCCCTCTCCCAGGCTGTTCCTGGCTGAGCAAACGTAAACACCAGCTACCTTTCTTAATACCCGCTGCAGTACCAGGCTTTGGTTGGCTAAGATAATACCAGGACCTGGTTTGACTACTACACCCTGGTGGAAAAAGAAAATAGTTATCACGTGTTGGATTTCAGTCTTTATTGTGATGAGTAGAGTTTGTTTCCAAAGGCAACAAACCCTACTCAAGAGGCGTAGGCAGAGCTTTTTAATACACCACATTTAACCAGTTATCTTTATAGCCTTTTATCGGGAACAAATAAAAACCTAAAATCACTTTAACCTCGGGAATCAAATTCGAGACTACCTTGCTGTAGCAGGTTTACTTTTTTTCCTTTTTGAACAAGAACATAAACCTCACTACATGATCAAAGTGTATGGCCAAGAAGTGTAACAGGACAAAGAAACATATTGTGTAGGCGACGCATCACACATTCATACTTACCTGTAATGTGTACCTACTTAAGCTAATAAACTTATAACTAATCCTAAAACTATAACTTAAAGCTAAATAACCTAAATGTGTCTTAATACTAAATACTTACCTTGTATGTTGCCCATGCCTATTTCATGTATTTATGTGTGGAACTATTGATGTTATGAATAAATTGAAATGCCCGCGCGAGCGTCCCATTCGCGCCTGTGCTCATTCGGTCCGCGATTCGTTTCTACATTCAATCATTCGCGGAAAGGGTTGGCGCGCCATCGCGCCCCCTGGCCCCTAGCAGTCAGACGTTAGATTCCAACACGCGCACACGCACCGCGACACAACGCGAAGGACGCTCGCCCGCCGTTTGTTTACCGATGAAAACCGTTGTTGCCGTTCATCCCCCGGCCTCCCAACACACCAGCGACCTACCTACGAACTCTACACTTTACAATCTGGTCCCTCGAGCCGGATCTAGGCCGGGGACGCGAAATCGCAAACGGGAGTGAAAAGACAAAATGGCTACCGAGCCCGTGAAAAGTGTAAAAAGTGCAGTGACTCTGGCATCGTCTGCCTCAATCTCATGTCGCCTGAAACGCCAGCAATTGGAGCTGGCCGCCGCTGAAGCGAAGGCAACAATTGATAAGGAGCTCATCGATAAAAAGCTAAAATGCGAGTTAGCTCTGATTGAAGACGAACGTGAACGCGTGTCTCGAACTCACTCGAGAAACTCTGAGCTTGTGACTATTGATGAATGGCTGGACCATACGTTAGAGCCGCCGGCGACACGTGCCGCGGCAGCAATGTTGGAGCCGCCGGCGACGCCCGCCGCTGCAGCAAAGATGACAGCGCCGACGGAGGCCGCGCCGGCACCAAATGAAAAACATGGCCGCGCACCCGCCCCCGCCGTTCCCGCTGATAGTATTCTCCAGCTAGCCTACGCACTCAGGGACTCCATGGACGCCTCGTCTGCCAGAAGAGAGGATAGGTTACTGACACGCCTGTCCACCCCACGTGAGCTACCTACTTTTTCCGGCGACTGCATAGAATGGTTGCACTTTAAAAGTGCATTCGAAGAGTCGTCCCATATTTGCAACTACACCGAGTCTGAAAACTTGTGGCGACTACGCCGAGCATTGAAAGGTGAAGCCAGGGAGGCGGTCACCGACCTACTCATCGGCAATACGTCACCAGCCGTCGTGATGGAAGCCTTAGAATTGAGGTTTGGACAAGCTGATATTATTATTCAACATCTCTTGTCACAGATAAGGAAATTACCTCATTTACCTACTAATTATCATCACGAATTAATTAACTTTGCAACCAAAGTTAATAACTGCATAGCTACGTTGGACTCACTAAACCAACGAGACTATCTACGAAGCCCCGAGATTGCCGCTACCATAATATCGAAATTACCTAGCGTGCTACTCAGCCGGTGGACGGACTACGCCCACGATAAAGTCGTACATAACAACATACCTAAACTTGAACTACTTGGATTGTTCCTGAAAAGAGAAGCAAAGATGTTGTCTGTTGTTGGTGTACCACAGACACGGGATTACAGAAAACCCGACCCCGGGCCCCCCAGCCGTAAACACGACGAAAGACAGCGCCACTTCACGAGCCGACCAGTGTTCGCAACAACAGCCACGCCCGAGAGTAGAAGTAATAATAATAATACTTCGTGCCCGCTTTGTAAGAAACCTCACGTTCTTACTGAGTGCCGTACCTTCAAACGCAAACTGAAGAGGGACAGATGGAGATTTGTAAGATCAGAAAATCTATGCTACTGCTGCCTGTTATCACGACACGGCCGTGACACGTGCCCGGCGCCCGTATGTGACATCGATAGCTGTGGGATGGCACACCATCCGCTTCTGCACTACAACGCCAGCAACCCAAGGAGTACGAGTACGATACCTGCGCCTACGTCACCATCACGCGACGAGACCGTGGCGCACGTCGCGACTACGGCCGCGGCGACGCGCCCTCCCGCGCCCGCCGTTTCGGGCTCCGCTGCCGCGCTTGGCGCGCGCGCCCCGTCAGCCCCGACTTCAGCGGTTAGTGAAGTGATGCTAAAGGTAATAAAAGTGAATCTAAGTGGCCCCAAGGGCACCGTTAGTGCGTACGCGTTACTGGACGATGGCGCTTCTATTTCTATGATTGATAAGACTCTAGTTAACGAGCTAGGTTTAGAAACGTCACAATGTAGTCCGATTAAGTTCATAGATGCATTCGGCATCGAAATATTTCAGTCAGAAGTACCTAAAGTTTCTGTTAACATTTCTGGTTGTATGCAAAATGCTGAAAATCACAATGTAACTTTATGTCAAGTCAATAATTTGAATTTACCTAAACAAAACTTATCTTGCGTCAAACAATTGCAGTGTAATCATTTGTTAGGTATCAAAGATTATGTCTGTAGCGAATGTGTGGTGCCTCGTTTACTGATAGGGGAAGATAATTACTTTCTTTTAGCCCCCCTACAGATTCTGCATGGTAACAAGCAGGAACCGTATGCAACGAGATGCAGGTTAGGATGGTGCATTCATGGCTGCTATGGTCTCACTCACTCTCCCGTGAACGCGCACGCCTTCCATATCGCTCACTCGACGCATCCGCAAGCGCAGCCGGAGCCGGAAGCTAGCTGTGACGTAAGTAAATTAAACGAATTGGTAAAAATGTCGTTCGAGCTTGACTCCATTGGAATTTCGACCTTACGCCGTGAGAATACGGCACATTTGAGAGCGGTAAAGATTTTGGATGAAACATCGCGAAACATCGGTGGTCAATGGGAAGTTGGTTTACCGTTTACTAAAGACCAGCTTTCTCTCCCGGACACTTTTGATTATGCACATTCTAGATTAAGGGGTTTATTAAAGAAATTTCAGGCTGATGGTAAGTATGCTGAAAAATATTGTCAGGAAATGAAGCGGCTCTTTGACAACGGCTACGCGCGAGAACTAGAGGACAATGAACTTTCGCCGAGTCATACATGGTACCTGTCGCACTTTGGAGTCCAGAACCCGAACAAACCCGAAAAATTAAGGTTAGTGTTTGATTGTGCGGGAAAAGTTAAAGGTGTCTGTCTAAATGATTTTTTACTTACCGGCCCCGATTTGTATAATTCTTTACTAGGAATTATGTTACGTTTTCGTGAGCATAAAATTGCATTAATAGCCGACATTAAAGATTTCTTTGTTCAAATTAAAATTCGCCATGAAGATAAACATGTTTTTCGCTTTCTTTGGCAAGAGAGCCCGGATATGCCTTTGAAAAAATGTGTAATGGAAAGTTTACTTTTTGGCGCCACTTGTTCTCCTTTTGTCGCACAATACATTAAAAATAAAAATGCTCTTAAATACCAGGATATGTACCCCGAAGCCGTCGATGTTATCATCAAAGACCATTATATGGACGATTGTCTTCACTCATGTGAAGACGAAAGTCAGGCTATCCGATTAGTGCGCGAAGTAACCGACATACACAAATCAGGCGGATTTGAAATTACGCGCTGGTCGAGCAACAGCCGCTCGGTTCTCGACGCAATCCCGCCCGCCGCTCTAGCGCCTGCCGCCACTGAGCTCACACAAGGAGCTACGAATACGCATGAGCGCACGCTCGGTTTGATGTGGTATCCGAGCGATGACTGTTTTGGGTTTAAAATTGCGTTAGATAGAATACCTCCTACTATTTTAGATGGTTCCGAATCACCTACTAAAGCACAAATGTTAAGCATTTTAATGTCAGTGTATGATATTCACGGTTTCCTTTCTCCGTTTACAATAAAAGGTAAAATTATTTTCCAAAACGTTCATCGCAGCGGAGTCGATTGGAATTGCCGCATCCATTCCGAGGAACATACTCTTTGGGTAAGTTGGCTCGCCGACCTACGTCAGCTGTGTTGGCTTCGTATTCCGCGGCACTATGGCAGCGCACACGAGTGGATTGATTGTTACACTGGCGAGCAGTGGTCATCGAACATTTCGGATTCGAACCAAAATGATATTGTTAACGTACAAATGCATGTTTTTTGCGACGCTTCATCAAAAGCGTATGCAACGGTAGTATATTTTCGTTTTACACGTGCAGATGGCCGTGTACTAGTGTGTTTTGTAAGCAGTAAATGCAGGGTAAGCCCGTTACGACCCGTGTCTATTCCAAGGTTGGAGCTGCAGGGCGCGCTACTGGGAGCGCGGCTCGCCGCCGCGACGCAGCGCGAGCACAAAGATGTTCAGCCTGGGAAGAGGTATTACTGGACGGATTCTAGCACGGTCCTACAATGGATCCGCAGCGACCCACGTAATTATAAGCCTTATGTGGCTCACCGACTGGGTGAGATTGATGAGTTGACGAAGTCGTGTGAATGGCGACACGTCCCAACGGCACACAACGCGGCGGATATCGCCACGCGTGATGACGCGCCGCCGCTGGCGTACTCCAGTACCTGGTTCCAGGGTCCTACGTTTTTGAGGCTGCCAGAAGATCAGTGGCCTAAGGATCGTAAGTTTACCAATTTGCAGGAGGACGCCGAGTGTGAAGTACGTGCGGTAAATGTAGTTGTTGCAGACAGCTGTTCGTCACCGGTTTTGCCTGATGAAGGTAACATTTCTAATTGGATTACTCTTGTCCGTGCCACCGCTAGGGTTTTGTTGTTCATTAAAAAATGTCAGCGTAAGACCTGCGAGCTTGACATTGTTCTAATGAAGGAGGCAGAGGACCTACTGATTCGAAAATCACAATTAGACAGTTTTAATAAGGAAATTGCATGTTTGAAGCAGAACAAACAGCTGCCACCTAGCTGCCGCTTGCGTCAACTTACGCCGTACTTAGATGACGCAGGTATTTTACGTGTTCGTGGTCGTATCGAGTCCGTTGCAGGAGTCCCTGATGACGTACGACGACCAGCTATTTTAGACGGACACCACAGGATTACCCGTTTGTTGGTGGAATACGCACACCGGCAAGCACTACATGGTGCGAACGAGCTGGTCGTGAATAATTTACGGCAGCGCTATTGGGTGCTGCGACTGCGGCCGACCGTCCGCAGCGTTGCGGCCCGTTGCTTGTTCTGCCGCCACAGACGCGCCGCGCCGCAGCCGCAGCGCATGGCGGACCTGCCGCCGGACCGGCTGCAGCACAATAGGCGTCCCTTTACGTACACAGGCGTTGATTTTTTTGGACCGCTGGAGGTAACCATCGGTCGCAGCAGACCTAAGAGGTATTGTATGCTCTTCACGTGTTTGACCATACGCGCGATACACATTGAGGTGACCGAGGACCTCACCACAGACTCCACCATTATGGCGCTTAGGCGAATGGCCGCTCGTCGTGGTATGCCCCAGGTAATAATATCGGACAATGGTACTAACCTGCGTGGCGCCGACACGGAGCTGAAGCGTAGCATGGCTGACCTAGACCAGGAGGCAGTGCGCGAGGCTGGAGCCATACGTGGAGTAGAGTGGAAATTTATCCCCCCTGGCGCACCTGAGATGGGTGGTGCTTGGGAGCGCATGATCCGCACCGTCAAGTCGTCCCTAAAGGTAATCTTGAAGGAGCGTGCTCCGCATCCTGACACGTTGTTGACATTGATGGCTGAGGTTGAAGCACTGGTTAACAGTCGCCCCATAACGCACGTTTCTGACGACCCGTCCTACCCAGAGGCGCTCACGCCCAATCATTTTTTGATCGGCTCGTCATCCGCTAGCCCACAGTTTGGTAAATATGATAATTCTGACTTATTACTTAGGAAGCGCTGGCGGGTGGCACAGCGACTGGCCGACATGTTTTGGTCACGTTGGGTAAAAGAATACCTACCTACTTTGATACCTCGTCAGAAATGGACGTCAGAGTCGGAGGGTTTACAGGTTGGCGATTACGTGGTGCTCGTCGAACCCAACTTGGAGCGCAGCTGCTGGCGACACGGAGTGGTAAGTGAGACCCATGCAGGTAGAGATGGCCGCGTCCGCGTAGTAGATGTGCGCACTCGCACCGGCTTGTTACGCAGGCCTGTAACTCGCGTCGCTCTACTTACACCTAGGGTTAGTGATAGCGCTAACTAGTTAGCACTAAGGAGGCAGATTGTAGGCGACGCATCACACATTCATACTTACCTGTAATGTGTACCTACTTAAGCTAATAAACTTATAACTAATCCTAAAACTGTAACTTAAAGCTAAATAACCTAAATGTGTCTTAATACTAAATACTTACCTTGTATGTTGCCCATGCCTATTTCATGTATTTATGTGTGGAACTATTGATGTTATGAATAAATTGAAATGCCCGCGCGAGCGTCCCATTCGCGCCTGTGCTCATTCGGTCCGCGATTCGTTTCTACATTCAATCATTCGCGGAAAGGGTTGGCGCGCCATCGCGCCCCCTGGCCCCTAGCAGTCAGACGTTAGATTCCAACACGCGCACACGCACCGCGACACAACGCGAAGGACGCTCGCCCGCCGTTTGTTTACCGATGAAAACCGTTGTTTCCGTTCATCCCCCGGCCTCCCAACACACCAGCGACCTACCTACGAACTCTACACTTTACAATATTGCGAATTGTTAAACCTATATGTACCCGTGTTAACAAATAAACGTATTTGATTTCGCCAATATTCCTCATGCAAAGAGATAGGCAGCCATCAACAAATAGACTCAAACAGTAACAAAATAATTGTAATACATACTTACATTATGTGTAAAATACACATGCTTGTGCCACGGGTTCGCTCGCACTCTGCAGTCGAGGTACACATCTGAGCCCTCCACCACTTTACTCGCGTCGAGGTTAGCACCTAACTCCAGTTTCACTACCGGTAGATCTGTTGGCAAAAGACAAAATATTATGAGGGTACTACTGCATCTCATGAAAGTCAGAATCGACAGTAGCAATCACCAAAAAAGCCGAGCCGAAACGATTCAACTGTCTTGGAAAGTGTTTTATTGGCTTGAGTCCGCTCAATGCGCCAAGATGCATGAAAAGTACTCCATTAAATATCAGAAGTAATTTTCGATGTTCCCTGTACCTTGTTTGAGGCATGACCTTTTTTTCAGGAAGTCTGTGGTAATTCCTTATTGATTTCTTCTATTGAATTTTGTCATTTTTGAGTAGGTCCTCATTTAAGTACCTACATTGCAGTTGTATTTTTTTTGCAAATGTTGTCTCAATATCTAATTTGTAGGCACTTTTAACGATTTCGTTCTGACGAGAGCTATGGTTTGGAACGACTTAGACAGATGTCAACTTGACGTAACACTAAGCACTAGTTTTTGGCGCGAACTGGAGAGATGGGTTTCGTCAAGAATCGAAGAGTTGAGTTGTGAATTGGTGGTTAAACTGGACTGGGCGAAATATAGTGAGAGATACCGTTTGTTCGTGTATATCAAACTACGTGCTATAGTGGAATGTCGTTTACGTTATTCTCCAATACTTAAAGTGATCGAGTTACATTGAGAGAGTTACATTGTGAGCAAAGGAGTTCGTTTGTTTAACATCCAGCCCGAAAAGAACCCATGCAAATAATGGCTTTTCCTGACAACTACACAGTATTTCCTACATCAGATCGTGGGATATAAGGGCTTGTGAAAAAAATTTCCATTATGGGCCGTTGATTTGGAAGTTCATTTTTTTTTATAGGCTGTACTCATAAATAGAAAGCTTTTTACAAATTTTCAAGACTCGGAAATTTTATGTTTTTTTGTATGTTTTCGTGAGGTAAAAATATGAGAATTAGTCCAGGAGCGAGTGAAGCGAGCTCGGGAGCTTAGGGCACCCCGACACGGACAGGTTAGGTTCGAAGAGATGACGGGAGCTGAAGTGAGCGAGCAAGGCGAGCGAACTCAGCTGCCGTTATCTTCTTCGTGTTAGGTTACTTTAGACCCTCCAGACAGAAATAGGAGCCCCGCGCAGCTGGGCTCCGTCGACATTCTTGTTAAATAGTAATTGTAAAAACTTTAACAATGGATATCTCCTTAACCATGGGGTTCCGCGGGGTTGGGATGGTACAGTGGGGTAGCCCCACTACCCCCCACTTCCCTACTCCCCTTCCCGCCCCTAAAACCGATGGACTTTGATAGAATTTTTTATTCTAACCTAAAAACTTTAACCATGGATATCTCCATAACCATGGGGCTCCGAGTGGTGGGGATGGTAAAGGGGGGTAGAAACCCCTACCCCCCACCCTCCTCCCTCCCCCCCGCGCCTTAAATCAGCGGCCCATAAAGGAAATTTTAACCTCTAGTTCTTGCTCAAACGAAGAAGAAGATAACGAAATTCTCATAATTATAATTTTCACTAAAGCCGGTAAATGTTAGTTTAGTTGAAAAGTGCCTCAAAATGGTTTGTTTTAAATCAATGCTTCAGGCTTTTGAGCTTAGCTATTTATTTTAATTGTAAGAATACTGGAAGGATGCCAATAAGTTGGTACAAAAACCAGGAACTAAAAACAATGCTTGATTTTGCAAATCATGGCCCGGAGAGAATCATGACTATTATGGAAACATGGTTAACAATTTTGAAAAGTACCTCAAGTTATGATATTCTTAACTCTACCTACCTGGTAGTATGGTGAGTTAAAAGTAATGGTAATAAAGTCTTAATTGAAGAATGTGATTAGCATGAGAAAGCTCAGATTTACCAAACATCTGAATACGGAAAATATCTACAGTAACTTACCAGTTACTAGTCACTTTATTCTTATAATAATTCATTGGACAAAACATTACCACCATTTTGTGGTTCTACTGCAGTCGGTTAAACAAAAAATACAATTTATAGCCGTTGAACTTCTACTACACTACAATACACAATGTTTTTGACTTTTAAAAGAAATCAAGTGAAGAAAAAAAAAGCAATTTATTGCACATTACAGATTCAAGGTTGTTTCAAATTGTGGATAATTATGGCTTTCACAAAAGCCTCAACTTTTGTCTTATGAAACATAGTATGATTATCTTTGCTGTTACTCTTTGACTGTGTATCTTACTCTTAGACTGTGCATTTTACAATTTACTAGTGATGATTGATTTTTATTTGCTGTGTGTTTGTTACCTTGTTGGTCTGGTTATTGCTGGTGCACTTGCTGGACAACATGTAGTGGTATCCTATTGCTTGAACCTTGAACTTGGTTGATGAGTTGAGGGTGCGCTATACACATCTGCTTGCATTGGTGAGTGCGGACATGTTATTTTGTGTCATAAAATTGTCTTAATTTAAAGATAGGTATGCAAATGTGTCATAACATAATATAACGGTTAGTGCTTTAGTGACAGTATCTCAGAAATCTTGTTATTTCTTCGTATTGGTAGTGTGTCTATATATGGTTATGTCGTTCATTAATTTTTATTGGCGTTTTAATGGCGCAGTGGCTGAGTAACTGGATGCCGCGCTGTATGTCGCGAGTTCTATTCTCATGTGGAGTAGATATTTGCGTGGCCTGCAAGTGATTGTTCTGAGTCTGACTGTTCGTGAGTGTTAAATTGATATCTGAGGGTAAAGAGAATCGATATTGTGATAGTGCCAGTCAGAGATGCATTGACATTATGTGTTGTAGAAAGGTGCTTCACCACTGAAAGCAGTCCAGTCGTAGATCTGCAGTCCAGTTGCTGTATAGGCAAACGGTGTACAGCTGCTTATGTGGTGGCATCTGGGTGGGAGCCTGGTGCCTCCGGTGCTTTGGTGACCAGTTGTTTGGAGTATGTGACATAGTATGGTGTGTTAAACATCTGGAAGGTCAGATACCTTAGCACACCTAGCACACTTGGTGCTTCGAGACCGACCTGAAGTCTGTTGCGAACTAGGTACGCTAGGTATGTTGGTGGTCGAAGGGGCCCAGCACGCCCGGTCTATGCCACGCTGTTTGTAGGTGAGTGATCGAAGGGGCCCAGCACGGCCGGTCCACGCCACGCGTTTTACAGGTAGATGGTCGAAGGGGGCCCAGTACGCCCGGTCCATGCCTCGCTGTTATAAGGTGGGTGGTCGAAGGGGGCCTAGCACGCCCGGTCCACGCCACACGTTGTCAAGGTGGATGGTCGAAGGGGCCCAGTACGCCCGGTCCATGCCCCGCTGAGAGTAGTTGGGTGGTCGAAGAGGTCCAGCACGCCCGATCCACGCCATGCGTTGTCAAGGTGGATGGTCGAAGGGGCTCAGTACGCCCGGTCCATGCCACGCTGAGAGTAGGCTGGTGGTCGAAGGGGCCCAGCACGCCCGGTCCATGCCACGCTGTTATTAGGTGGGTGGTCAAAGGGGCCCAGTACGCCCGGTAAATGCTACGCTGAGAGTAGGTGGGTGGTTGAAAAGAACCTTGTGCGCCCGTTCCGGACATGATATGATGAGTTGTTGGTTGATCTGAAGGATCTTGTGCACCTGGGCTACACCGTATGATACCGCAGAGTGAATGTTACTTTCTTTGGTGTGTGAGATATGACGGGCCAATATAAGAAAAGTTAAATGCTCGCGGCCTAGCAATAGTCTGGAGGCCGTGTAGGCACTTCTAACGATTTCGTTCTGACGAGAGCTATGGTTTAGAACGACTTTGACAGATGTCAACTTGACGTAACACTAAGCACTAGTTTTTGGCGCGAACTGGAGAGATGGGTCAAGGATCGAAGAGTTGAGTTGTGAATTGGTGGTTAAACTGGACTGGGAGAAATAGAGTAAGAGTTACCGATTGTTCGTGTATATCAAACTACGTGCTATAGTGGAATGTCGTTTACGTTATTCTCCAATACATAAAGTGATCGAGTTACATTGAGAGTTACATTGTGACCCTACATTGTGAGCAAAGAAGTTCGTTTGTATAACATCCAGCCCGAAGAGAACCCACGCAAATAATGGCTTTTCCTGACAACTACACAGTTTTTTCTACAAATTTAATCACCGGATAAATAAATAACATTATGAAATAAGCTACACCAGATTTCTGAATAATAATTTAAAGTTCAGTAAATGTCAAACTCTAGTCTGAAACCTGTTAAAAGACTCCAAAGTAGGAATATTGACACATGCTTTACTCCTAATACTTAATTCAGAAATCGACTCTAAAGCCCATAGCCACTTTAATACTCAATCAAGTATGTATAACTCACGTTGTATCTCCATCTTCCATCCATCCTCATGAGTGGAATGCGGTAGACTTGGCTGCACGGCTCTGCAGGAGAGGACTCTCCCAGCGTCCTCTATAGTTGGCACGAAGCTCAGGATGCTGCTAGTGATGTTTCCATCCGTTGAGGTCTGGTGACAAAGAGTAGTGATTTAATATTCTACAGGAACCCGCAAAGACGCAGTGTTAGGGCGCGGTCCCATCAATCTACTTCTAAACGAACAAACTGTTATATTGTCATTTCTGTCTTACCTTGTATATCTAATTGCAGTGTAGATCTTGTAGTAGGCACTACAAAACTACTAATTAATAGCTGTCAACGGGGCCGTGCCCGAAAAACTGTGACGAAAATTCACACCTCGTGTTTCTGAATTAGGAATGTTAAGTTAAGAACGTGTCATACCGTAGGTACTTGAATACAAAGTTTGATTGATTACGGTATCCCCTATGCCAGGTAAGTATGAAATCGCTTCAAAATCCCGCAAGGGTCATTTGACAGCGGAGAATCTTAACACCGCAATTCAGAAACGTAACGTAAATGACACCGCCATATAAATAGAGAATTTGGATCTGATTGCGTGTTTATAAGGAACAATAAAACTATAAAACTTGCAATTTATGTACCTATGCATGAATGTTCAGGTCAAATCTTGCGACTGAATTTTAAAGCAGTTATCCTCAACCAATTGAAATGAAATTTTGCATGTGCATTGTCATCCAAACCAAGAGTTGTGTGGTGTTTTGAACTGGTGTCTTATGATTTGCTTTGGTAAAAAATGAGGACATAACCAGCCACATAGACGCAATATTCTTTCTAATTTAAACTTTATATAATTGTTAATAATCACCATATCAATATCATGTTTTGCAGGCACAAAATAATGTTGCACACACCATTATGTGTATTTCTTTTAAGGACATAATAGAGGTCGCTAATCCGATTCTCGTTGCCGCACTTTAGGTTTCAATATACAACTCCTGGTTAATGACAGCCTATCATTGTGCTGTCCAGGTCAAAGTCGATCGTTGTAATGCTATGGATTTAGGTTCGATGACTAGCCGCCATGGGATCTGGAGACAAAAGTCCTCGCGCACATTTGGGAGTGGCGCGAGGAAGCGAAACGCCGGAGCTTAACTCCGCTGCCACGACAAATCATGGCTCGGGGAACAGAGCTCCGGAAGGATGTCATGGTGTTATGGAGAGTGTGACTGTCGCAACCCAGTGCTGGGCACGCCACAATTGCGGCGATAAGGCCCCTCTTTGAGGAGTGGCTTGAGAGGCACCATGGCGTACTCGCCTTCCGCCTGACGCAGATCCTCACCGGACACGGCTGTTTCGGGAGGTTCCTGTTCAGGATAAGGTGGGAGGAAACGCCTGGGTGTCACCATTGTGTGGATCGCCTGGAGGACACGGTGGAGTATACGGTGGAGGTCTGCCCCGCTTGGGCGGAGCACCACCGTGACCTCGTGAAGGCGATCAGCGGTGGTGACCTCTCGCGTCCTGCCTTGTTTAAGGGCATGGTACGGAGCGAGAGGACATGGGAAGCTGTTACATCCTTCTGCGAAGCATCGGAGAATCGGCTTGCGACTCCCGGCCACCACAGGCGTGGGCTTGCGGACGGCGAGTAATGTGTAGCTCGCCGTCCGATAAGGACCAGGCCCAAGTCTACGGCGCATTAAGTTCCACGCACGCCTCAAAGAGATGTCAGCGAAACTGATGGGGTCCGCTAGGGCCAATGCCTGTCTGGATCGCGGATAAATTTGAAAAAGAGTTACCGTGGCCCTGGCGTAAACAACTGAAGGAACATGGGTGGGTTTTAGTCAGTAATAATCCCTCCCGCCTCACCCAGAGCAGGAAAAGACATTGGATGATATCCCACCACAAAAAAGACAAAGGTTCGATGACTAGAGAGGGTATCGCGATTGTGGCGACATCTATTAGAGAATAGGGTATAAATCAGTTTTCTGTGTTTGTAGTTTTCTGTTTGGGTAAGAGAACTGGTTTGGTACTGCAACCCATTGTTCTCCTTTACGCACTTTAATTAAGCTTTACTTAAGTTATTTTACTTATGTTTGTTTAAAAAGAAAGGAAACAAAGCAAATAAAAAGAAAGAAAGAAATCAGATCACTGATCAGCATACTGATAACCACTGTGAACAAGAAATTGTTGTTGCCTTTCAGCTTCTGTTTTATCCGGCGAAAGCCGACACCTAATTAGAGACGAACTTGGTTACTAACTCAAAAACAAAATCAAAAAAATCAAAATATTTTTTTTTTATTTTACATTGGCCTACATGGGCACTTATAAAACTTCGACAAAAGGTGCACGGTTCGGGTTGGTCGTTTCCTATGGAGAAGAACCGGCAAGAAACTCCTTGGTTACTCTTTTAAAAAATGGTTTGGTTTTACAATATTTCCATGTTACAGCATTAGTACTATGGGATGACAACGTAGGCCCGACAATAAGTCGTAAGAAACTTAAAAAAAAAGTTTATTTAATATATAACAAAGTTAAAAAATGTTAACTAGCATCTAGAAGGCCTACAATGTTCACACATTCACAAAATAATCGGTAAAAGAATCTATACAAAGTTAAAAAAAAAATATATATATAACAAGACTAAATTTAACATGTGGCACAAATGTTGTTATCAGTGCTGTAACTATTCTTTGCAAAGGGTTATAAAGATGATTGCCAACTATTGTAAAAAGTCCAATTAAAAGAAGAAAAACAAAAAAAAAAATGAAAAATTGAGATTGAAAATAGTTAGAGACATCCACATATTTGTGCCGTTTATGAGTTACCAGGGAAGCCGCATGCGCAGAAGGAGCTAAAGCCAAATTTTTTATCTTCAACGTTGTCCTTGATTTTATAATATGCTTTTTTAATAAGGACACGTTTTATGTGATTTTTGAACTTTATATCGGTCAGTTCTATAACTGACTTCGGCAACTTGTTATAAAAGCCTATACTGTTTATAAGAAAAGACTTGCTAGTTTTATTTAATCTGAATTTGGGTTTTACAATTTCGTGCTTACTGCGTGTATTTAAATTATGGTAGTCGCTTCTAGTTTTGAAAAGCCCACGATTTTTACGGACATACAAAATACATTCCGCGCGATCTATAAAGTGAAGGTTGAGTCAGTATATCGATCTCTTTAAATTTATCTCTGAGGTACTCGCGAGGACCCATTTTATAGATCGCGCGGATTGCCCTCTTTTGTAATATGAAAACTGAGTCAACATCTGCTGCTGATCCCACAGCAGAATGCCATAAGACATAATACTATGGAAATAAGCATAGTATACTAACCTAGCTGTGGCTACATCGGAATGTGGCAACTGAATTAATATATACCGTAACAATACTACTGAAAGGCTAATGTAGATTTCATGAACCTATACACTTTCTTAACCTCATTTCAATCCAAATTATCCCTCATAGTGAACCAAGACAGATGCCAGAATTCTAGAAAGAAATAATGTACGCTTCTCAAATTAAACGCAAGTTAAGAGACTATAATCGTGACAATCTAAGAAGTCCGATGACGTTTCTCATTTTACACGCCGCGATAACTTTGTGTGAACGTCTATGAAAAATCAAATTCATAATCCTAATTAATTACTATGTAACCCATGCACAAAGAGTATCATTCGTAAGCATCAAGTTTAACTTATGTAACGTATTTTATAGCTTTCAAATCCGACTTCATAGATTGAATGATGAAATCACAAACAAATGTGAAAGAGCTTTTGACAACTCATCACATTACTTTTACAACAACTTCCGTTCACTAAAATAACTAAAATAATAAACTGGGTAATACCCAGTTTCTGCAACATGTGCTATTCTCGTGTAGATATGCGCATGAGCCAAGAAGAAGTTGCAAGTCCCGCCATGAATTTCATAAGACCGAAGTTTCGTCCTAAGCCCAAGTTTCAGCCGAAACTATGACTTAATTAGGGTTGCAGCACTAGTCGTATTTATCGTTTGCAGTGGCCATCTGGCGTGTAATACGATACAGTGTAAACAGTCTCGCTTGGTGAAGTTCGCTGCACTAATGTTGCGATAAGCTTATGCAAATTTTCTGGTATTGGTTGTTAAGTTCGGTTGAGGTTAGGTCATGGTTTTGGTAGGTTTACAAGGTAAGAGACAAAATACGATAAAGAAATGAATGGGTCAGAAAGCTTTTGAAAAAGTGCAACTTCTTCGGCCAGTAAATATAGATATTGATACAAGAAAGATTCTGTAATATTTATGTAGGTTCCAAAGACCAAAATACGAAATCCACAGATACTTGGAACCTATTGAATAACAAAATAAGTTTTTTTTTGGTAATGGCCACGCGTCAAAGGCAACAATACCACTAGTTAAGCTGTCTTCTAATTCAGAAACAAAGCTGGCCTCGCATACTATTAAAACTCCTTACTACGCTCGGCAAGCTGGTGATCCCCATTTTGCCACCAGTAATCACCACTATCGGTAACAAAATACAATCATGAACTTAATAATAACATTATACTCACAGTCTCTCTAACAGTCTTCAGCCTGGTGCCTCCTTTCCACCAGGATATGGTCGGCTTGGGCCTGGCACCAACAGCTTGACAAACCAGCTCGGTGCTTTGTCCCGCCAGCAGAGGTCGCTTGCCGCCTTGAAGACGCACCCAGAGAGGTCGTACTGTGAACAAAAGTTTAATTTTAGAACAGGTTCTCAGGTTTTAACACCCATACGAGCCTATAACAGGCAAAAATAAGGGTTATGTAGAGTCCAGGAGTTGGTTTTTACGAGTAAGTATTATATCTTAACGTTAGGCAGTGAAGACAAGAACGTTTGGGAAAGTTGGCCACTTGGTTAGATTCTGAAGAAACAGAAGTTAATATAGAAATTACTATAGGTACTGTTATTTAAATACAAAAAGACAACCTATATTGCCTGTTCTATCGACAATTTCTAAATCTCCGCACCGCTACCAAGCACACATTCATCGGTCAAAACAGGAAGGGAACAGCCAAAATTTCTTTTAACAACAACAAAACGTATAACCAATTTTCGCAGTCATCAAGCCTTTTAAAACAAGTCATCATCATTATCATCATTGTACCTTCACACCTCAGAACCCATTGATTAATATTACCCAAACAAGGTAAGATCAATGACTTTTAATGGCATTTATCAATTATTCAATTAAAATGGATTTCATTCTTCCGTGCTACGGAATTGAATTTACTTACGCATATCAAATTTCAATCAATCAAGCTTGTATTGAAATTAAGGATTGAATAGGAGTAAGACCCAGGTGATGACCATATGGTTAGATTATGGTATGTTACTAAACATATACATATATAAACTAAAGTGCCACAAATCCCCAAACCAAAGGTTGACTGGTAGAGAATGCCTTGCTGCATTAAGTCCGCCTATGTATCACCATTGTACATGAAGTTTAACTAAATAAATAAATAAATAAATCCAAATTAGCCGAAAACCCAAATCATCGTTATTTTCATATTTCACGAAGGCACCTGTTAAAATCAGCCTCTGAATCACAAATTTATGCATGCGCCCTTTTGACATTTTCACACATCGATGGCTTAATGCCGAGCAAAGCGGCCCTATTTTGAGTTGCGACCTGGCATTCGGCGCAAGCGCAGGTTAGTTTTGTGATAAAGGGCCACAACGCGAAAAGTTACCTATGTTGTAAGTGAATCTTTTGGGCAACAGGGCCACATTTGGGAATGCGTCCATATCGCTTACAAAAAAAACAAGTAAGTACACAATTATTTTAAGACGAAGGTGCAGGTTTTGGCAAGTGTCCGTTTAGCAATAAATAAATGCCTAATATGTTATTATTGTTATAAGCTTAAGAATTTTTTTCTGTGAAACGTCTGTTTTGCTCAAAAAATTGTTGTGCTTGTGATATTTTCTTTTAAGATAAAATATAGGCATAGACTATACAGTTTGGAATTGCTGTTTAGTAAAGGAATACTTTACTTTATTTTGTGCAATAGATTAACACATTTACTATGTATCTACTAGGCAACAGCATCGGGCTACTCGCTTCATTATTATTAAGCGTTAGTTCTATACATAGGTAATTAATACAGAAAATGAGGTACCAGTCCGTCAGCTAACAAAACTTGTGAAGGACGGCGTGATTGAAGACAGCAACATGCGCTTCTGTGTAAACTAGCGCCTATTAAATTTAAATACGCATCGAAGGATATACCTTACCCACGGCCGTGGTCTTTAACTTACAAAGTAATCTTCCATCGTTAAAACTCTTTTCCAGTAGTAAGCAAACTCACAAAAAGAATATTTAGGTACGCAAATACCGAATTTGTAAAACATAAAAAGGTCATTTTTTTACGGCTGACTGTTTTTTTAAATTTATTGTGTGCAACAACAATAGCCCACATAAAAAGGCTAACTTACCTAAGATTTAAAAGAATCCGACCCCTTTTTTATTTTAGACCACTTGAGACTATTAGCAGAGTGTTTTGTTGGTCTAACCCTTTTTAGGATACCGCAAGGTTTTGTCATAAAACCTTTTTGTAAAAATTATTTATATCCGTTTATATTTTTGTTAAACTTGATCTGTAAATGAAGGGTAATGAACTGTTTTATTTTTATGTTTAGCCAAGCAATATACATTTTTAATTTTTGTCTTGACCAGCACATACAATCTTCTGGATTTTAAACTTGCCACCGTGAATAATTGATAAATAAAAAATATCTGTCATTACGAAGATCATTTATTACTCAGTAATGAATATTGGCAAAAGAGCGAAGATAGACCATATTTGTGTGAGGAGTTGATCACAATTTTACTTGATACCGTTTCATATATATATAAAGCCGATATAAAGCTATACCGTTTAAAGCCAGGATTAAACTTATTTCAAACTTAACAACAACAGTCTTTCGTCATTTCAATAACACATCTGCTTACTGATTGACATGCCTGTAAAAACAAGATCAAAATGTATGATTTATATACCATACAAAAGGTGGTTCCATCAAACGCAGCGCCTGTGAAGGATTAAACAATTATGTATGTAGTAAATAAAATCGATAACATTTTAAAGCTACGGATCCCGCGATACAAAAAATAAAATCAATTAGTTACTCGCTGTAAGAGGAAATGAACTTTGTGTAACATGAATTAAAGTTGAATTATCGTTGTGATTTTATCTGATATGCCTTCACAAAATAATTCAAAATTCGTATCATATTATGGACTTCACATCATTAAATATAGGGTTTAAAATCCAATTCAAAGTTAATCAATAAACGCAGATGAAAAAAATCTAAGTAATAGTGTGAGAATATTTTCAAGTGAGTGCGAAATTTTGAACTGATTGTTTTTAAGTACCGAGATACGATAAAATTCAATTTCGTAAGGTGTTTTTATTATGTGAACAATCCTTTGTTTTTTATTGTATGGTGCTTGTTAGAAGTTGTGAATAATAAATGAAGGAAGCTGATAAAATCTTGTGGTGTGAATTTAAAAGCGGTCCGTTCCCAGGTGTGAGCTTTTTATAAAGGATTGGTTTAGTGGTTCATATTAGGTTAAAAGGAAGTTATTAATGTGAGCAAGGTAAAGCAAAACTTCTAGAAGTAAAGTGTGTACTTCTTGAATTCTTCCATCGCCCTGATTCAGTCGATGTCATCTGTCAGAGAAAACACCTTGACCTTAGATTAATACTTAGTTTCAATAGAATGTGAGGCCAGCTTTTGCTGGTTTGTTACTACTGACGTACGGCCTACTCAACTGTATACTACATAGGTATACAAGTACCAACGTAATGGTGTATAAAAGTACTTTTTATTAGCATACAAAACTTATATTCCTATCTTAAAGAGAAAATACTACGCACATAAACGTACCATAAAGTGATTATCATTAAAATGCAATATGGCCACACGAAGGACGAGTTAATTCTGTGGAACAGGTTCAGCGCCACATGTATATGACTGGGTATGTTAAAAAAAAAAAATGTGTTCTTCTAAACTTAAATCTATACAATTAAGTTGCCGGGGCTTCCCAGAAAGTAATCCCAAGATACTTGTGATGGGATTAACTCGCTCTGTCTCGATTAATTACAATTGTTTTATTGTGCTAATTAGGTATAAGTTACACATTTTTATTAAACTAATAAAAAGAAAAATGCTGATCGTGCTTATGGCAGTGTGTGAAAGTAGAGTGTGTTTTTTATAAATGTGTGTTCATACGTATGTTTATGTGTGAATGTTATCTTGAATTTTTTGGCAACATGCAGAAAGGCAAGTCCCACCTTGGGGGAAAGCCTGAAATAATAGCTTTTAACCGGCTACTAAGCTAAGCTAAAATCCAGGAACATCACACAAATAGGGCCGCAAAAAAATAATAGGAAAAGTTAAACTGGCTTCAATTGATTTTATTTGTGTAAATTTTTTGACAGTAAGACTTTTTTTTATAATGTTCAAACTTTCATGGCTTATAAATGTATTAAGAACAAAGTATCCAAGGATAACGTACAAAACTGCCTGATAAACTTGCAAAAGATATAAGAGAAAATAAACAATAAGCACTTTGATCAAGCGAAAGATCTAAACAACAAGTCGGCTTATTTCCCCTTTTATCGACTTTTGCTAAATTGAACATTAACCCATCTATTGCTCTACCTTTATACCCATCACTTAACCCTACCACAACTCACAATTTTTTTTTTTTTTTTTATGTCTAATATAGGCTTGCGCTTGACCACTATCTCACCTGATAGTAAGCGATGATGTGGTCGACGGTGGAGCACGCTTGCCTAGAAGTAACCTATTCACTCTTGACTTATTTATTCCTATGTGAAACATTTAGCATGGACCAAGCCAAGCGATGGTTACTTCAGATATTTTTAACATCAACCTGAGGCTCTAGACTAGTGACTAAGATATCAACGAAAGCGTGGCAATAGCGTTTGATAAAATGACAAAAAATTATAGTTTTGCCAAGTGCTACCGAAATATCACGCGTCATCAATTACATTTTTTCCTTTCAGCAATCGCCATGGTGATAAACCCCAACACATAGAGTTACCATTTCGAAAAATAAAAAGTCCTGACAAAATTTAATACAAAAAAAATTACTTTACAATAAGCTACTTTTATTAAAAAGTCCGGACATTTTGGTTAAAAAATATCGAAACATTTGCAGGGCATAATGGCCAAAGATCGCACGAGACCTGAAGTTGGAAAAAGGAAAAGGGGTATCGAGGCATGTATGTGGCAGCACTGGGAAGCAACGTTAGTTGGAAAAAGTAAGATATTGATGAATGTCTTATTTCAGTTTTTATTCACGTGAAAATATGTGATTGGAATTGAATTGGGATTGATCTAGGTATTCAAAGTACTTACGATTGACATCAATGGATATGTTTTCTGAGACAGGAGCTATTAGCGGATCTGTTACAGCCTGTGAATAAAATTAATGATTTAATAAAATAAAGAAAAGCGTCATCATCATCATCATATCAGCCAAAAGACGTCCACTTCTATACATAGGCCTCCCCCAAGCGTCGCACACTGATCGGTGCTGTGCGTCTCGAATCTACCGAACTCCCGCAGCCTTGACCAGGTTGTCACAACAGTTAGAGGGGGGCTTCCAACGCTGCGTCTTCCGCTATGTGGTCACCATTCCAAAAAATTTCGGCCGAACGACCGTCCGTTCTGCGAGCAATGTCCACTGCCACTTAAGTTTAGCAATTCTTCGGGCTGTGTCGGTAACCTTGCGGATATCTTCATTTCTGATTAGATTACGCAAGGAAACTCCAAGCATAGCTCTCTCCATTTATTTACCTTTGGGTAAGCTGGTCGCTCACAATGGAAGAAAAAGTACCTATGTGAAAATTATTATTATCGAAGGTCATCGATATTGTAGACAAACCAGTTTTGAAAGATCTTAGATCTTAACTGAATAAAGTTGAAGCTACTCTTGTGTCGTTCAACGAAGAAAAATGCTCAACCGAAACATCACGAATGGTTAATCACAAACACTGATTGTTTTGACAATCGTTATCTTTGGCAGAATGTCACTTTTTCTTCATTATACATTACTCCTCTTTCAGCACCTTCATTTATATAACCAAAATGCTGTAATTTACCTGACAAGTTATATCAGTGCCGTAGTCAGACCTCTGTAGCCTGAAGGAGACGGTGGCTCTAGCTTCTGAGTTGGCAAGGAGTGCGTGTGACTTCCACCAGGATACCCTGGCGGTTGGACGACCTGGAAAAATTGTAAGGTATTAGATATAATGTGGTCGTCATCCCAGTAGCTAACTTCCGTTGCGAATAGTTGACTAAAATAACTATACTTACCCAACTAAAAACATTGACATGTCATTTACCTACATAGTTAGTTTTTCTTCATAATTTAATTTTGCCCGCCTATTCTTTTAAGATTGTTTGAAGCAAAGGTATGCTTCTGACTTTCTTCAACATTCTCACACCTTTAAAAAAGTAAAACGAAAAGCAAGCTAACAAACTCGCAACCTTTTAACTAAACGTGCCCTTCGGAAAACGGTGAAAATTATTTTCCATGAGCAGGTATCGAAAAATTTTACCCGTGACTTTAAAAAAGCACACCATTTCCTTACTTATGGGGAATAAGTAAAGAAATGGTGAGCTAACAAAAACCTATTCACGCCCAAAAAGTTTTCAAAATACTTTTTAAACCTACATAATTACTGATGGGGTACAAAAGGCCAGACATTATAATGGAAATATAATTTACTTTGTGAGCGGTGAATGGCGCGAGTGAATAAAAAAATAGTGTAAAACAATGGCGGCCCCCGTATACCCATGTCAAGTAAGGGTGCGGAATGTGGTACAAGTTAAGAGCGACAGCGGGTTCACTTTTTTAGAGTTGCTCGGCAATACGGAAACAGCTTGCATACTTTGGTTAAAACTAAAAAGATCCGCAATTAATAGTTTGTCATTAGAGGGTCACTGTTGCTTCGTGGAGTACCAGAAGACGATTAAAATCAAAGTATAGGTTAAAACTTTACATTTTGATTTCACATGCTACTACAGGGGCAAAAGTTATCAAAGTGTGGATTTGCAGTGTCCAGGTAAGTTGCACCTGTAGAGTTCCCCGACCATAAAAGCACCGCAAAAATATTGGTACTAATCTATTTGTTTTCTCAGCACAACTTATTGTCAACATAATACTATACTCGCTACCTCTTATCCCCTATACCACGAGCAAATCGTGCGCGTGAATCGGACATTTTTCGTGAAAATAGAACACCCTCTGGTGACGTCTGATACAGGTTGTTGCAGTCTTATGTCGACGCCACTCTTGAAGCTATGTGAGAAAGTTTTTACGACTTTATGTGTACAAACATTCGTACAAAAATATGAGCTATATATAGGGTTGTCAGAAGCCCGATCAGCCAATCTTACTAAGTGGTATAACCCAGTGTCCAAGGGCCTAATGGCTAAGACCTCGCCTCTTGTGCTTGAGGTTGTGGGTTCAAATCTGGGTAAGCACCAATGAGACTTTTCAAATTCATATTATGAACTTTCTAAGTTTTTTTTGGACATCACAGGCAACAGTGAAGGAAAACATTGTGAGGAAACCTGGACTTAATAACACACACACAATGTGAGTTTGAAATGGCCAAGTCAGAGGCCCCCGGAGTTCCTAGAGGCGGCTTAATTAACTCTGACACCAGTGTTGGCCACATCCTCAGACGAAAAAAAGAAGAAGACCCAGTTACTGGGATGTGAAGAACAGATATCCAGATTTGTATGCAGAATATCCACTGATATCCAGCTGTATCCGGTTAGACTGATAGCCGACCCCAACATCATTCTGCCCTTATCCCAATTAATTTTTGGTCGGCGCAGTATGTCCACTTCACCCATATATCTCTATTTGCCGTCATTGCAATAGGTACATCTTTTCTAATCTATAGTCTTTTACTCAATCTGAGTCCAACACAGTTGGGAAAATGCTAGACAGTTTATGATTAACGATTAGTTGCCATTAACACTCTGAGATAACATGTAGTATATACTATAAATAATTGAAGAAAACACGGTTTCAGACCATATTGCAAATCCGTTTTGATACCTAAACTGGGTACCTCCACTGAGTCACCAAGAAAAAGGAACAAAAAATGTTATGACATTATTGACACCAAGCACCCCACGCTTTCTTACTATAACATACATTTTTTTGTTAATCACACTATTCTTAATTTAAATTTTTGTTTTCATTTTGGTTTTCTATTAAAGCGTGTTTTTTAACTATTATATATTTTCTACTTTTTATTTCAATCGCTAATCCTGAAGACCCTTGTAAAATGGGACAAATTATTTAAATTATTGCATTGTCATCGGTCCTTGATAAGTGTGCAGTCTCAAATTTCAAAATAATATGACGTTTTGAATGGGGTGAAAATCACGTTCAAAGATTCCGTTATATAGATTCATAGATACATAATCTTCTTTTAAATCGTTATCATCATTACTGAAGGTCATGCCCGTCTTGGAAAGCTTTCACGGAGGCATTGACGAGCTGCTTCCAAGCCACTCTGTCATCGGCTCTTCTCGGGGCAGTGGTCACCGTGATGCCCGTAATCGCCCTGATCTGGTCTGACCAACGAGTGGGTGAGCGTCCGCGTGGCCTTTTCCCATCCACTCTTCCTACAACAACCAGTTTTACTAGATTATCTGGCTGTCGCCGGGCGATGTGACCAAAGTAATTTAGGACTCTTTGGTAGCAGATCGTGGAGAGTCTGGTTTTGATGTTTAACTGGTCGAGAATGGACTTATTTGTGCGTTTTGTTGCCCATGATATGCGAAACATTCTCCTCCAGCACCACATCTCGAAAGCCTCAATCTTTCTTGGATCCAACGAGCGAATTGCCCAAGATTCCGAGCCGTAAAGGAAAATTGAGAATACCAGGGTTCTAACGAGTCTCTTCTTGGTGTTATTAGAGGTTCCTATCTTGCCATATCATCGACATCTTGCTCATAGCAACTTTGGCCATCTGTGTACATCTTCGAATTTCCCGACTGCAGCCCCCTGATCGCTGATCATGGAGCCCAGGTACACAAACTCATTGATGAACACTAGATCTACAAGTTCCCCCGTGCATGCTGATTTTATTGCCACCTACCGCTATGCCTCCCTCTTACTCTTCTAAGGCTCTCCTCATGATGTCTTCGCCATAGATGTTAAAAAGAAGAGGGGACAGAATACAGCCCTGGCGTACTCCTTTCTCTGGCTTAAAAGGCCCCGACACCACATTGCTGATTCTGACTAGTGACTCGCCATCCTCGTATAAGTTTGCGATCAATGCTGTCAAATGCGAAGGTACTCCCATTTCCTCGAGTATTCTCCATAGGCAATCCTACCTTATACAATCAAACGCCTTGGAGTAGTCGATAAAACACAAGAGCATTGGAACATTAAACTCGCGGCTCTTCTCTATCATTTGCCTTAAATTCACAATTTGTTCTCTCGTGCCTCGACCCTTGACAAAACCAGCCTGCTCACGTGCTATTTGTCGCTGTAGGTACTACTGGAGCCCTCCGTTAATTATGTACAGCATTATCTTGCTTTCATGGGATATGAGTGCCACTGTCCAATAGTTCTCGCATTTCTTGGTTGACCCCTTCTTGTTCAGCGGTATCAAGAGAGACTTCTACCAGTCCTTAGGCCATCTACCTGTTCTCCAAAACTGGTTACACAGCTCCCGCAAAAGCCTAACACCTCTGTCTCCAGGAAACTTCAGCTCTTCGGCGAAAATGCTGTCCCATCCAGCTGACTTATCAGATCTTAGTTCAGCGCACTTTCCACTTCAGGTTCCAGGATCTCCAGCTCTAAGAAGAGATCTTCAAACTGGATTACCGGCTCATCAGATTTCCCCGTGTCTTTGTATAGGCTCTCATAGTACAGCTGCCCTCTCTCCGTAACCTGGTCTATTTCCGTCAGTAAGTGCCCCTGATCATCTTCAATAGTCCCGGGTAATACTCTTCACTTTCAGAAACAGCTCTTTTGTATGCAGAGACTGCGCATGCTCCTCAATATCCTGACATATTGAGTTCAGGTATTAATTGTAGTCTCTGCGGCAAAACACTGTACCTTTGCTGAAAGGAGCTGATATTGAGCACAGTCTGAGTCGTCTCTGACTGTCAGCAGCTGTTTTCTTTCCTTGATCGCCGTCTTTGTCTCGTCAGTAATCCACTCCTTTTTTGGACGATCAGTGTCCTGAGATTCAACTTCTGTCCGTGATACATACATACCAATCTAATAAAAGGGTGATAAAAGGAAGAGCCTTATAAGACAACCTTTTATGTCAGATTGCTGTTTTTGCTAATACACAAGTGTCACTCGAAATGATCGGGCTTACACCAACATGTTTCTTATAGGAACCGTGATTTGGGAGGGGAGGAATTGAAAAATGAAAAGAGCAAAGATTTGTTTTTAGAAAGTGTTAGGAAGCCAGAAGAAATAATTTTGGAATTGCTTAGGGCTTTGAGTTTCATGAGTCTTCAAAAAATTATATCCCGTAGAATTTTACACAAGAATTTGAGTGGGTAAAATATAGCATTCAAGTGTTCAGGTATTTAGTTTAAATTGAGATTAATATGATGAAGAGGAATATAGGTCATGTAACCTGATAAGTTACTTCTTGTATTTAAAATGACGGAAGATAATAAAAAGAAATATACAACTCAAACTTTCTATTACTTTTCTAACAAACCCATATTACTATCGTACATAAATAGGTAATGCTCCCTTAAACAGCGCACTACGTATGTCAGCGTTACCCCTGTAGGGCTGTCTAATACACGTTGCACGTTAGAATAACCAGTTGTTCAAAACACACCCCTGACATGTTAAGCGTGTAATACGTTCTTGAAGAGGGGGTGATAATTGAGGTAAAAAATGTTAAGGAAAATTTACTGAACTAATCATGTTGGAAATGGTGTTAATTACAGTAATCTTATAGGAGTATTATGGTTGTCTTTTTTGTTATTTATTGGTAGGTACTTGGTGTTATAGATTGCGTGAGCGACTATCTGAGGGAGAATCATGAAAATACATACTTATCTCTTGAAAATAGTACGATAAACACTTAATAAAGTACCCTGCAATGTAATATAATATTTTTATATTATATTTATAATATTTTTTGGGCGCACGGTTGGCGCAGTGGTTGAGCGATTGACTGCTGCGCTGCGTGTCGCGGGTTCGATTCCCGCACGGAACAAATATTTGTATGACCTACAGATAGTTGTTCCGGCTCTGGGTGTTGTGTATGTGAGTTTATATGTTTGTAAACGCACCCACGATACAGGAAGAAATTCCTAGTGTGGGGCAAAGTTTAAAAAAAAAAAAAAAAAAATGTATGATTGATTTTGATGTTAATTAATCTATCAATACGAGATCTTCTTCTTTTAATATTTTTTTTGTTCGATCATCCATTCACAGCTGGCATATTTACTGATCTACGACTTATCTTGGTTTATAGAAATCCTAGTATTGTTCTTATTTACTGGTAGCTGCTTGTTCAGGTTTTAATTGATTTAAAATCAAATGGGTTGAATCATATGCAGTTGAACTCATGCAGTTCCTTACCCCCCACAGCGATGCATGTCAGGTTGACTTCAGTTCCTTCATCATAAGGGCCGAACACACCTCGGATTTCGTTATTCTCATGATTCAGGATTATCAGCCGATCTGGAGGTACTGCAAACAAAAATAATAATAATGAGTATTGTGCTTGAATATAGGTCACAGGAGAAAGTAGAGTTGAATGAAAGGAACACCTGCATTTCGTCAGTTATATTTAACTTACATTTTATATAGGAGGCAGCCTATAGTCATGAAACAAATGCTACAAACCCATCAAGGCAGCTACTGAATAATTCCTAATGGAAATACCAAGCTAAACGAAGGCCTGGGCATCGAAACCAGGACCCATGTTTCATAATCGCTCTTCTGACTACGACTAAACTATCAAAAAGATTTCATAAACTTAATATCAGTTTCTGAAAGCCTAAGAAATAAAAAATAATCTTTGATGATAAAATCATTGAATTTTTACAACATTCGACATACAATGAGCTTTAAGAAACCAAAAGCGGCTCTTTTGCTCTAAGGGTAATTAGAAAGACTGTTCTATCTAGAAACCCTAATAAACATCTAGATCGCTTATCCTTCCAAATCCAAGCTAATCTTCACAAACAATATATTTAGGTTCTACTCAGTATCACTTGGATTACGTAAATACTTACTCAGCACGGTGAGATTCAGTCTTGTGTTCTTGGTAGGTGACTTGATGAAGTCCACGCGACATCTGTACTGTCCACTGTCTTCAGGTCTGTGAAGAACGAGGTTTTATTAGTTTTACAACACAGCTAACATATCATACTATGACACCTGTTTTTTCCAAAGGGTAAGACAGAGGCGTACAGAGGCCCCAATAAAAGGCGAGCCTTCAATCAAGCACAAATTCAGATTTCTGGCAAAACCATTAAAAATTTGCTCATTCTTTGAATCGAAACAAATGTTGTGTTGTGGCGGACAAGTGTAGTTGGCTTCTGAAAATGATGAAATATAGCGTAACTGCTGCCTTCCGTGGCTCCGTTCGTTTAGAATTAATCCTTCTATTTTCATAAATTATAGCCCATCTGGGTATTTAAAATCAGTTTAGTAGTTTTTGAAAAAAATACAAACATTCTAGCAACCTTTACCTGTATAATATTAGTTAAGTAGAAGCCATTATTAGTTAGGTTTTCTCAATTTAGGAGTACTTTATTTTCAACAATAATAAAAAAATGTGATTTAATTGAAATAATAAGGTCCAATTCAATCGATTCTACTTGGGAATAAGTCTCATTTTTCAGTTAGTTTTTCTCAATTCATGCCACTACATTTGTCCACCACAACACAAACCTAAACTTAACTTAATTTTGTTGCTTCAACGCTTTTGGTAACGCGAGCTTGTTAGACAATTTGCGAGGAGGACGCACAATGGATTGTAAACGATACAATACTTGTCCTTATTCAATGTGAAAGAACGAATAATTTTACTACTTTTGAGAAACTAAAATCCTTTAGAAAATTATCCCTTAAAAATATAATCGCATTATTTAATGTAAATCAAATTGTCAAGTATTCAAGTACTGCAATTGCTTAAATAAATTCTCAACATCAAATCGCGTCTTAACATTTCTTCGTCGTCTATACTCCAGCCATTTTTAGGATAAAATTTTTACTAACAATGCTCGATGACCTCAGTAGAGCTCAGTAGAATTTATCTTGCGAAAACATCACGATCTAAACAGTAAAACGCGCATAACTTTTGAACCGCTGAACCGATTTTATTTAAACATAGGTAAGAACACTCTCGATACAATCACCTTTCAAACAAAAAAAACTAAATCAAAATCGGTTCATCCGTTGAGGCGCCATGATGCCACAGACAGACACACAGATACACAGTAACACACCTCAAACTTATAACACCCCTCTTTTTCCATCGGGGGTTAAAAATGAACATGGACAAAACCAAAGTGATGTTGAAAGCCCATGTTGCACCCACTTCTATCAAAATCGGAGACTCTACACTCGAAGTTGTGGACGATTATGTCTACCTGGGACAAATGGTCCAGGTTCGGGAAGTTGCGCGGTATCTTCTCGTCCAACATACCACAGTGTCTTAACGCATTTTTAAGTCAACAGTGACTTAAAAATGCGTTCAGAAATCCATCTTCAATGTGATTATTCTATTTTCCTATATGTAAGTTATCCCCGAATTGAACAAACTTTTGTATTGATAAGGATGACATAAAGTTATTTCGGTTCAATAACAGTTACCGAGAAAAGAAATCGTTTAGAAATTACCCACACTAAAACTTCACACACTTCTTTTTACAAAAAATCTTGTTGACAACTAATCGATAAACTATAAAACTCGAGAGCGATTGCATCGATAACAGTGTTGTCATCGAATCGGTATCCATATCTCATATAGGAACTATACATTTTCTAAACCATTTGGAAGCTATAAATGGACGAAACTAATCTGAACGTCGAGCAATATATGAAATCGAGAGAATATTGCTCTGAGCAATATTTACGATACGCAGAAGTTACTATTACCATAAAAATATTTGGCAATTGTTAGTAGGTATGTATATTTTTATGTTTTATGAAGAATTGAAGTGGCATGTCAAAGTTTTATGACATAATACCTTGGATTATTTTCTCACATTCGGGGAAATGACGATATTCTTGCAAAATTGCTTACTCAACGTAGATGAGTATATTAGACACAAGTTTTCTTTACGTAGATTACTATTATGCCTATGATTTATAAAACCTTTTACAAAAGTGACGTAACTTATCATCAATCGTAGTTCAACCAGTTCCTAATTCTCTAAGTTAGCTTAGAACTGTACGAAGCTACTCGTAATTTTTCTAAGACAACAAAAATTAAGATACTAACCTGTTAGGTACCAGATTGTGTATTATTTTAATTGGGCAATCAACCGGAATTTAACTCAATTATTGGGCTTAGAGCCATTTATTGCCCGTGTGTAACAAGTAGTCCTACAAAATAAACAGTGTTTCAGAAAACCGCATGTTCAAAAGGAAACTTTAACAAAAAATAGTTAGTGCTTCCGCCAATACACTTTCCTGTAGCCATTCGGCGGGTAGCTAATATATCGCAACTGCTCTAGCCCCGTGGCATATATATCTCGCTGCTTAACCCCCGAGGAGAACGCTAACTTAATCAACGATACTACGCGATGCATTTGTCTTTAGTGGGAATAAATTGGTTTCTTTCGGATCAACACTGATTATTCTACTTGTATTATAAGTGCGAAAGTTGTGTGAGTATGGATGGATGCGTATTTGTTACTGTTTTACGCAACAGCAACTGGAAAATATTAAAATATAAAGAACTAGTTTCTGCTAGCGGTATCACCCGCGTGAAAAGCGTTATGTTATCCCAAAGGATAAAAAGCCTATATGCTATTCCAGACTATAATCCATCCTTATGCCAATTTTCATCCAGATCCGTTCCACCATTCTGGCGTGATTGAGTAACAAACATCCATCCAAATAAATAAATAAAATGCAAATATGACCATGTTTCAGAATTTCGTACTAAGCTCAAGTGGCTGCCAATCCGCCTTCGCCGGAATGCCCACATTTTATCGTTACTCTACAGTGTTCTGTTTATTCCTACAACCCCCTCTTATCTCAAAGAACGCTTTAAGTTCCTTCATGACACACATTCTAGACACTTGAGATCATCGGAGAATTTGAGACTTTTGATGCCTGCTCATTCTACTAAGTTTTACCATAAATCGTTCACGGTCCAGGCTGTGTGATTGTGGAATGAGTTGCCGATGTCAATAAGACAAGCCCAGTCTTAGCATCTTTTAAAAACCTTGTAAAGAACCATTTCCTTTCTCTTTAATATTTTTCTGTGTCTATCTAATTTCTTCTTTCATTGTTCACCCCTTCTTTGTAATTTTGTTGCATGTAATATTATGTATGTATGTTTATTTGTAAGTTTGTGTATTGTATTTTATATAGCTATATAAAGTTTATGTATTAATATTTTTTTTATGTATAGGCTACCCCTGTTTTATGTTTTGTTCTTTAGGCCACCCAAAGGTTGTCTGGTAGATATCGCTGTCAGCGATAAGACCGCCTTTGTACCCATAGTATTAAGTTGCTGTAAAATATATGTGTAATTTCTCTTTTTGGTGTACAATAAAGTATATTCTATTCTATCCATCAAAACGTTCGATAGAAATATTAGTAGAAAGTAGTATTTGTATGAAACTTTTTTTAATGGCAAAGCAAGATGGTAAAGGGGATAACTGTTCAGCGACTTTCAGATGGCACAGGCTGTAAGGAGCTATCATAAGAGATGAATAGTAAGTATTTAACGTATATCAGAAGGTAATGGAACGACTATTATTTATCACGGGGAACAATCTCGTATTTTAAATAATGTTTACATCTCAATCTATCAATAATACTTGTAATTTAAATTCGTTTGTGACCATCTGATACCAAAAAGCCAAATACTGATACTATAGTTAGGTACTCAGCTTACGCAAAATACGCGCTTAGACGTGGAGTTGCGGACACCAGCCCGTCTTAACCTAACCTAACCTAGGTACCCAGCTACCCACCCCATTTACTAAAAACTGCCTAACGTTACCGTTAGATTTTAAGCCGCTAACTATTGATTGGAATCTTCTAGGAGAATGTTGATCTTTGAAATCAAAACGTCAACCAAACGATTTAATCTACTTATCCCCTACAAAATCTTAAATAATTAACATAACATCTCATGTTTCCCTAAACACATACGAATTACTTCCTTGCGAAATTTAATGCCTACCGATCAGTAATTTCCTCGAATCAATCATCGTGGTAATTTCCACACGTCTGATTAATGGTAAACAAGATGGAAGCATGTTGTTTATTCGAAATCTCGTACATTTCAACATTGTATGGATACCATAATAATCAAATAGGAATATGATATTTTTGTGTTTGAAAAATGGATTAACTAATTTAGTATCGCGTCACGGGTTAAATATGGAGAAAGTGTTTACCTTCATTATTGTTTATTGATTGTTTACTGTAAATATTGTGAGTGTTTTAAGTACTCGACGGCATAATCTATCTAATACCTTGAGGTATTCATTTCAGATCTTTTAGTCTACTTACGTTTCATAACACTATACAAACCATACCTTTTTTATCTTTTTATTTTGTATTAACTCATGTGACTAATTTTTATGTATTCATTGATAATGTAACACCTGAAAAGCATATTTTAGTTATCTCTGATTGACTTAATATCTACAACTTAAATTATATTGCTAATTTGAAAATCTTGGAATATATTATACTCTGACCTCTGTATGTCTATTTTATTTTCTTAAGCCATAGACAAAACATACCATGGACTACCTAGACCTTCCTTAAGCTAGTTGTACATTATTATAAGGACAGCGGCAGACTGCCCCTCTTCTGTAAAGCGTTTTTTATTCGTTCTGGTCTTGATTTCTTAATTGAGATTTAAATTTGAAATTCTGAAGACACATAACGATGAAAAACGGGCGTCAGCTTTTTAATTTAGTTTTGATTGCGAAATTTGATGAACATATTTTAGCCTTGTTCTTTAAAGTATATTTCTATTCTTCAAACTCTCTAAACTGTTATATTCAGTATATGAATGTGGTTAATAATGTATAAAAAAAAAAAAATTGCCTGGACTCTTAAATGCACTTTTACTGTTTTTTTCTTAAATGCAATTTAATCGATGTGCCATTCCGGTACGTAGTGAATGAGCTGCATCCGTCAAGCCTACAGCGTTGCGCGCGGCCACAGCGCGCCCGCCAGCAGCCCGGGTTCTGAACCCGGCTTATTGTCCGTCTGCCTGAGACGCCACAGCCCAGCTCATTCTTGATTACCTGGTTACCTGCCTGTTTTGCCTGCTTGTCCGTCATGGTGCCCACTCACCTGCCTACCTCGGGCATACCACGTTTTCCTGCCCGTCCTGCTGCCTGCCTAGCTGACGTCCTCATACCACCCACGACGTGCGAAGCCAGTTCTAATTTTATCTTTAATATTAACGTGGCTTACGTTTATCTCGTCTGAGCTTACGTAACGGTACAACCTTTAAACGAGCAATTCTTGTATATATATATAATCTGAATCTCGGCAACGGCTCCAACGATTTTAATGAAATTTATTATGCAGGGGGCGATAAATCGATCTAGCTAGGTTTCATTTTTAGAAAACGTCGTTTTCTCTATTTTCACCGAGCTGAGCTCGGGCGCCCAGGTACTAAAGGTATAAAGTTAAAAATTGGCAAGTACCTTGTGTATTATCCAATAATCGGGTTGTATAGGTCAGATAGGCAGCCAACACGATAATCTTCGCTAGAAAGAAATTATATTTATTTATCTATGTTTTTAGAAAGCACCATCCTAGAAATATTTTAAATCGGAAAGTTTATATGTTTGTTTATTTGTATTCTTCTTTGTTTATATATTAGGTACGGAATCATATTCTGGGGCAACTCCACTGACAGAGACATTGCTATTAAAGCTCAAACAAAATGCTTGCGATGGTTTACCAAATTGCAATCGATTGACAGTTGAAAACCATTGTTTGAGGAACTCAGTTTGCTCACTCTACCGTCTATCTATACCAATATTATAAAGAGGAAAGATTTTTTTGTTTGTTTGTACCGAATAGGCTCCAAAACTACTGGACCGATTTCAAAAATTCTTTCACCGTTGGGAAGCTACTCTATCCCCGGGTGACATAGGCTACTTTTTATCCCCGTATTCCCACGGGAACGGGAACTACGCGGGTGAAACCGCGAGGCGTCCTCTAGTCATATATGAAATGGGAGTGTTAGTTCGCTGTAACCTGCATTTGTTTGAAAACCTCCGCTCACTCCGCTATCAGAATACCATTCATGTTACCTCTCATAGAACCGCATTTTCAGCAAAAGTGTGCTAGGTATGGCCCCAAAAATATATAATAGTATACCAGCAGCTATTACAAATAAAGAGTGTCTGATATCATTTAAGAGGTCTTTGTTTAAATTCCTTGTAGATAAATGTTAGCTATCCTTAAATCCCAACCACATAAAACCAGCTATTATTCCTATTCCTTCTCTGTCTATGCTGTAAGATTGTGGAACTCACTTCCGCCTAGCATCCGAGATTTAAAGACTATCTCACTAGGTACTTAAAACACGTTTAAAAGAACATTATCTTTCCTCTCAAATCTGATCTTTATAATCATATGTATAAATATTAAGAATATATACATTTTAAAATATGTATTTATGTAAGTATATATGCACCATTACATTATTGTGTAGGTGCCTATGTTTTTATATCTTAGTTAAAGTCGTTCACTTTTCTTCTCTTCCTGTTCTCACACACTATTGTCTACATTTATTTTTCATTTTTCGGGTTTTCATGATATTCATTCATAATCATTTATTTTGCGGGTCTGCTGGTAGAAATTTCTTTAGAAATAAGCAGTTTCTTTGTACTCTATTGTATTGATGTGTTGTCTTTATGTATTTACTGTGTGTACATTAATTATAAAAAAAATAAAAATGTTACTACTCCATCACTGAATTTAATACTGATAAACAGAGATATAACGATCCCGACTTGCGAATTAGACACTTGTGATTTTATTTATTGATTATGTATGAATGTGTTTATTTATCAAAAATTGTGATGACCTGTTTACCTAATTGACATATTTTAAATTGTTTTTTTTTATGTAATCTATTGATATGCCACCTTTATTGTATTATTTAATTTATTATTTATTGTTGCTTGCTTATGTTAATTTTGTACGGCAGATTATGGCAAAACATAGTGCACATATTGTAATAATATACCAACTGTAACCATACATATGTTTTACAAAGTAAATGATTGATTGATTGTGTTTTAATTATGCCAAAAGGGCTGCAAGGATTTGGATGAAATTTTGCACATCACTATATAGTATAAAACAGTACAAAGTCGCTGCCCGCTGACTGGCTGTCCCTATGTATGCTTAGATCTTTAAAACTACGCAACGGATATAGATGCGGTTTTTTAATAGATAGAGTGATTCAAGAGGAAGGTTAATATGTATAATAAACGCGGGCGAAGCCACTGGTAGAAGCTAGTAGTATACATTTTGGTCCCGATAAACTCGGTGTATTGAGATAAGATCCTTGGGATACTAAAATACTTTTCACACGAGTAACGCCGCCGGTAGAAACTAGTATATAATATCGCCGGGTTAAAGGCAAAACCAATTATTTAGTCCAAAAAAGTCAATATAAAGTTTTGCGTAAGCGCGTATTATAGAACACATATTAAAATTAAATCCTTAATAATAAAATTATGTCAGTCGCAAATGTAAGAGCGTGTTTTATAATTATCTGAGTTTCAAACTGTTGCATACTAAATACAAAAATATACTTCATTTGTCCAAAAAAAAAAAAACTAATTTGATTCCCCTCCTTTTAGTTGGTTTTGCCTGTATAGTACAAATACAAGCATATCTGGAAAAGTACTTGTCCTGTTTCTAACAGACTTTGCATTTAGGTGGGTTAAAGTATTGTTTTGATAATTTGCTTGTAAGGCTGATTGTGGAAACATTAGTTTAGAAACAATTTTAAATTTTACGAAAAAGTAGTTGTGTTTGCCTTTTATTTCCTAAAAGATGTCTTTGAATGTAGAATGCAAAATTGTACTATCATTAAAAGTTACTGATTTGTATTGCTTAAATCATTCAAATTGTGTAATCTCATCCAGTACAAGAAAACATACAAAAAATAAAACTGACGGGTAACAAGAAGAAGCATTTATTTTATTATGTTTTTCTTTGTATGAACATAAAAGTTTCGTAATCTAAACAAACAATAATTGGCCTTTAAAAAATCATTCGGAAAAAGTTAATTACTTAGAGTCATTCTCCAAGTCCTCTGTTTCTTCAGAAACCGTGGTAGTAACCGTAGTAGTTCAGTTCCAGTAAATCGGCTTTTTTCTCTTTTGAAATGCATAATGGTTCTTTATATAACGGGTACAGTATCTGTGGCAAACATGGTTCATTTGTGGTTTGTGGTGGTGGTTCAGTCACAACTTTTTGGACTGGCTCGACGTACTTAGACTGAAGTCACGTAACGTAACGATGGCAATTCTTTGAGGGGCTTGGTCTTGTGTTATTGACTGTTGATTCTAAAGAGGTTTCTACATTTCCGAGACCTATATAAAAAAAGTTTCAGACAGGACGAAAAAAAAAAAAAAATTACTTTTAGTGTATCGCATTCTCTTTATTTTAAGCCATCTGACACGTTCATGGTTTTTATTTTTTTTATTTCGCATAGGCCTACATGGGCACTTATAAAACGTCGACAAAAGGTGCACGGTTCGGGTTGGTCGTTTCCTATGGAGACGAACCGGCAAGAAACTCCATGGTTACTCTTATAAAAATGGTTTGGTTTTACAATATTTCCATGTTACAGCATTAGTACTTAGATATGGGGGGACAACGTAGGCCCGACTTATGACAATAAGTTGTAAGAAACTAAAAAAATAAAATAAAAAGATTATATATTATATAAAAAAAGTTAACAAATGTTAACTAGCACCTAGAAGGCCTACAATGTTCACACATTCACAAAACAATCGGTAAAAGAATCTATATAGGAATCTATATATCTGGTAGGGTATGGCATATGGCATACGCCAGGGACTTTTGGGTTTTAATAATTTTCCAAGTCCTCTCAAAGATTTATTTTATAGCGGTGATGGCGGATAGCCGGATCTAAGATTCAACTAAATCCTCGTAGAGCGGACGAAGGTCAGTGGCAGCGCGGGGAAGTACCGACTATAATAATTTAATCGGTTTTGCTTCTAGGCAATTTGCTAAAAAGAAACTGAAAAACCGAATGCCAAAATCGACTATACTTGTATAAAGTTTATTTAATTTTAATGTTCAAGAACAAAAAGGTACCAATTAAATATATTATTTTTTACCATTAGTGTCTAAGACCTTCCATTATGAAAATAAAACCCACTCAAAAGGTTTGGTATTTTTTGCATAATTTTTTTGAAATATTTCAGTAAAATTATTACGAATTATTGGTTTTTTATTCTCTAAAGATACACTTTCTCGATTTATTTGTTTCTTAATTCAGTCAAATAACTATATAATCGGTAGTTGGTTTTACCATTAGATAAAGAATCATACGCTGATTCGAATGGTATATTAAAGTGAAAAACTGAAAAAATCGCAGATAGTCGGTTTTGCCTTTAACCCGGCGATATGTCTATTAAGTAGAATGTACAGTTCTTGCCAAATTTCTTGGCCGCCCTGAAGTTGGCTACAATAGCTGCGCTGTAGCAAATCTCATACAAAAACAACAGTGGTCCTTGCATTGCGCATCGGAAAGCCAACTTCAGGGCAGCCAAGAATTTTGGCGACAACAACTTTTGACATGCGTCTGTTTTAAACTTCTAACATTTTTCATGAAAAAAGAACCAAGCTACACTCCCAAGTGGTAATATTAAAGTAACACATTACACCAGTCTACACTCTCTAGGCTAACAGATCATTAGTCAGCGGCCATATTGCTTCGTTGTGTTCCAGCTTTAATTAATACAAAGTTTTGGGCTATAAAGTGTCGTATTTACGAGCGTGGGTTTTATCCAACTGGGTTTTACTTTATCTTTGTACTTTATAGTTTGTGTTATCTAGGTTTTAGTAATGGTGAGATAATCGTTTTAGTTTTAGATGGGCTTTTAAATGTTATAGAATGAAAATAAATATTTTTACCGTGAGTAAAACATAATGTTCTAAATTCTGGCAAACCATCTTGATTTTAATAAGTGACGATATTTCAGTAGGCATCCACTTATCTAAGTATTGCACACCCTAGGTAAGTATCAGTTACGCTAAAAACCTACCGATTGCCAACATTTATTCTTCGCGTACGAACCAAAAGGTTCATATAGCTGTATAAATTAGGTACAATCACTCATTCCACATTACAAAAGGTGGAATCCAGTTCATGACGCTATCTTTACCTATTTCTCTGATAGTTACTTACTTACCTACGTATGCATAAAATGTTGCAGTTAGATTCTCAACTTACCTCAACTTAGTGAGGACCAGTACTGCAGGTCTGGTGTCGCTTCTGAAGGTAGCTCTGACTCCTAGCATGGAGTCCGCCCAGTGTGAAGTCATGCCTTCTCGAGTATCCAGTCTGGGAACAAAGAGGATTTCTTAGTCAGGTTGAAAGAATCATAGAGCGCCGAGATAACTGGGTGACTACTACTAGAAACAGCATTATCAAAACTTTTCATACAACACTACTTCAAAAAGCTATTATCATTTGAATTATTCAAATAATTTAAATGCATGATTTTAAATAAGTAGATTTTAGGATATAATTTTCATTTTAATAATGTTACCTGAAATGAAACCTTAATGCAGATTGAATTTATGTTAAAAACTTTCGAAAACTTCGCAATAAATGATAGATGACGCCATAAAATCCTCAAAACTAATATTAAAACTAATAACGCACTAGTATGAAAAGACTTCAAACACTCATACGAGTAGGTAAGTTTTAATAAACCCGTATGAGATCACTTACAAACGTTATTAAATTTTGCGGTTCAATTCACAAAATCTTTGGGGACAAATATCAAGTCCCCAAACTTTACTCGTACTTTTGCCACAGATTACTAAATAGTTACACAGATTACTAAATAGTTACTTCTTTGGCACAGTCGGGTCGGGTCAGTTTGTTGTTATTTTTTACGAAAGAAAGTATATATAAGTATACAAGCTGCCCCACGGCTCCGCCCGTGTTTAATTTGATACCTCCCTTGATATCTTTATAAATTATAGCTATTATTATTACAAAGTTTCATCAAAATTCGTTCTGTAGTTTTTACGTGAAAGAGTAACAAACATCCATACACAACATTTTGCGCTTATTAATTATTATAGATGTAGGCTTTTTTAAGCACACACCTCAAGTAAAAGGTATCCGCTTCAATTTAGTTAGGTACAGGAGGCCGAACTTCACTGATATCCAGAGGTTTATTTTTATTTTCTATAGGCTCGCGCTTGATCCCTGTCTTACCTGAATGATGGGAAGCAATGATGTGGTCGACGGTGTTGCCTAGAAACAACCTATTGACTCTTGACTTAAGGCGATATATACGCCCCAATGTAACGCAGTACTGGCCGTGCGCCCGCTCGATGCCAAAATATCAAAATTGAACCTCCTTTTGAACAGTTTTGTTTGCAAAATATTATATGATTTACATATGCTATTTTAGGTATGAAGAAATTCCAGCCATCAATTTTTCTGTATAAAAGTATTTTTAAACATCCAAGTCGTTTTGGAGGAGTTTCCATAAGTTGCGAAAAAATATCGTGTTGTTAATTATTTTTTTAAAGCAAAACTATTAGTTACACGAAAAAACCTTGTGTTCAAAATTATGTACATGAATCAATAATAAATATATATTTTTTCAAACCTTTTAACCTAGCTGTTACTGAGGAGTATGCTTTAGAAAGATACCGTTTTACGGCACTAAAGCGTATGTAGGCCCTTAAAGAGCCCTAGGTTGTAGCTATCGCGGCACATGGACTCAGGCAGGCAATTCCAATCCTTAGCTGTACGCATAATGAAACTATTCCCAAAACGTTTAGTGCGTATGGGTGGGATGTCCACCATGTGCCGATGACGCTTTGCCGTACCTCTTGTCTTGTCTTGAGATCGAAAAAGGTAGTATATTGACCTAAACTTTCAAAAAGTAAGTAACATAGGTTGGAGATACCTCGACTGAAATCATACCTAATACTCGGCTTAATCCCGGGGTTTATCAATCACACTTTTTTATGGACTTTGGCACTGGAACGTAGGTACTATCAGGATAAAAAGTAACATATGTCCCAACCCAGGATATGGTCTGTTAGTGTTCTTCAACCAAATCCGTTCGCTTGCTGAGTCGTAATTAACAAACATACAAGCATTCAAACTTTCATATTTATAATATTAGTAGGATAAGAAGTAAAATTATTTTTAGTACCTATGATTCAACAAACGCTTAGCTTTTATAATAAATTAATAAAAATAATCTTGCCCGAAATCTGCAAATCATCATGATAATTCCCTTACTCTCAGCCCAATTCATTAAGGGTCGGCGCAACATGTCTTTTTATTCCATAATTCCTTGTGAAAAACTGAAGTCTGAAAGACTATCTATATATCTTCTATATATATAAAAGAGAAAGTATGTATGTATGTTCCTTATAGAATCCGAAACGGCTGGACCAAGTTTCGAAAATTCTTTCACCTTTGGGCAGCTACACTATCCCCGGGTGACAGAGACTACTTTTTTAACGAAATACCCGGGTGAAACCGCGTGGTGTCCGCTAGTATGAAATAAAAAAGGAAGTCAAATATTCTACATCAGTGGGGTTTTGAGGTTAAAACCTTTCGTGTGTCGTCAACGTCTTTAACGTTGATCCACGCGAGACACATCGGCTCTTATGTTGTTTCGGTGATTACGAGCACACGTTCGGTTAATATCCCTCTCTTTTTTCCTCCCGGAGGCGGACATCTGAATGAGTAACGAGTTTGATAAGAGGCACCTGCTGCGCTGCGCCTAGCCTGTGCCCCAGCTACGTTGTAACTGTGAGTGGATGGATTTAGGGTAGCTCCACGGAACTACTTCACTGCGTAGAAAGGGACTTCCCGAAAGTATGGCCGCCAGGAAAGTCCTAAATCGCGCTATTAATGTTTTCGTCGCCCTTTGTATGAGTATTCATACAAAGGGCGACGAAAACATTAATAGCGCGATTTAGGACTTTTACTGTTTTTGCTACTAATAACCACTCAAACAGATTCAAATCTACTTGAATTAATATCGTTTAATTTTACCTTTCATGAAAATGTATTTGTCAAATTTAATCTAGGAGAAATTTGGATTTTCATTAACGTCACCTGAAACGTGACTATACAAATTCCCGTGGAGCTAAAGGGAGCGTGATAACGGCCCTAATATTTCTAGCAACAGTGCTGACATCCCTTATCGTTTATAGGAATAGTTTTTTTTATATCTGTTATGTTCGACACAGGTCCTCATCAGTTGTTGTTGTTTTAATTGTTTAAATATTGAATGTCCTTAATATTCCCTTATTGTTTTTCTATTTAGTTATCTTGTGGAGGGGCCGAGAAACAACTCGGACACCCCGACCCATTGGGATCTATTGTGGTATTCTATTTAGTTAAAGTGGATAAATTTATGACTTGAGATATTATTGTACCAATGCTTAACAGGTATTGGAATAGGTAGAGTACATTAACCTAAAATACTGTGGAGTAAGTAATGTAGAGTAGGTAATATCAATACCTCGTCTGAAATCTCAGAATTAAATCGAAACGTATGAATCCCGGGAGATAAAAATGACGAATTTTATATAGGACTTTGAGTATATTGGTGACAAACATTTTTTTCGGTGTGATTTGTATTAAGGGTTCCCTACTTTTATACGGGATGCAAATGTTTCGATTAACGTGCAAGATAAACAAGTTCACCGATTTATGTTCTTCAAATAACAAGCTTTACCTAAGGTAGCGGCGCCATTCCGGTGGTTCCTAATATAAAAAAGGGATGCTATTTTTTATATCTGAGTGTGCGTGAGCGCATTGCCGCATTCCCAAAAATATTGTTCGGTAAAGCACACGCGCACATATTACAATATCTACAAATAAATTATAGGCACTTTAACTTTGGGTGTTTGCGACTGCACTGTTGGTCCTTGACTGTACCTACTGTTTTCTTTTACAAATGACCTGATCGGATAACATGGTTTAAAATTTTAATACTGATTTTGAGAGATAATTAACAATATATCCATAACTAAGAATAACGCATTGAATAGCGGCTAATAAAACAGTTAAATAACGATTCAGTTTATAGTCTCGGTTATCGGTATGGTGGCACAAACAGGCCGCCTCGTATTCGGTAAGTTATATAAGCATGGAGATGACCGTAAAATTATTATGATAATGTTAGTAGGAGTGTATAGCGTTAGTATAAAAATAACATGTTTTCTAAATTAAGGCTCTACTAGTAAAGATTATTTAGAAATAATTATGTTTTTGTCGTTTTAAATTACCGATATACTGCCACTAAAAGACAAACAAAACCAAACACCTACAGAACTCATAAATTAGATACTAAATAAAAAATTGTTTCTCCAAGTATTTTTGCTGTACAAAATTCTTCCTGAAATTGTTCACTTTGTCCGTAATAACGTAAATGCAATTAATAGTGCCTAGCTCGGCAGTTCTTTTTAAAAGATTTCTAAGTAAATAGTGAGTTTCACTGTGTTTGATTTCTGGTATTTCATTATATTCTTTTGTGTGCAATTTTGACATTTGTTTTAGAATCGGAGGGTATTTTAGGTAATAACTCTATTTTTTATTATTGATACTAGTCCAGCAAGCAGCTTATGGGGTTAAACATCTAGATTTTCTCAGTCTGGATTTGCTGGCTGGAGTCTGGATTTGTACCCAATTGATAGTAACAGAGACTCTCACAGAGAGGAGGCCTGTGTCCCAGCAGTGGGAACTTTAGAAGGCCGATTATGATGATGATGGTACTCCTGTACTGTCACTCCCTATTATAACTTGGACTTTATTATAATAATATGAGTCTTCTATAGGTAAAGCTCTGCGTCCTCAGGGAATACAGACGTGATGTAATGTGTGATTCACTTTCCATAAGTGAAACTCATATTGGCAACACAAAAACCCTAGTAAAGTCTCAGAAAGGAACTTTTTATTAGAAATCTAGCTACGTTTCCTTACCTTCGAGATATTTAACAATCTATTACACCACTAAAAACTGGACGATCCTATTCAAAGCCATGCCCCACATTATACCACATACCAACTCAACATATACCAAATAACCCTACGTTCGTTAATAAAATGCCGACGTCGTTCAAACCCAAATCACTTGATCACGACTAAGCCTTCGATTGATAAAAAAAAAACAAAACATCTCTATGACAGCGGCAGGAAACGGTTGACACCATAGACAGGGGATCCAAATTGACAGATTATAAGGATTAATGTGTATGATACATGCCGCGGCGCTACTTGAGTTCTGTTATCGGTTTTTTGAGTTTTTTTTAAGATGAATTAATGTGTTTGTTGATTATTTTAATAAAGGTTCAAAGATGTGTTTACGCTATCGTTATGGATTGATTTTATTATATCAGGCAGTTACATTTGTGCTGTTATGCTGGAAAGCTAAAACAAAGGCTAAGTTTATGACGAACATGCCTGAACAGCAACAGATATTACTCGTTTAAAATTATAGTCTCAATGTTACTAAAATGTTTACGAATTTCAAAAAATGATCTCAGTGCAATTTATAGGTACTACAAAAACGACTAAAACAAAAACTTCCAAAAAGTCACTCGAAAAGGACTCTCAAACTACACTAATGTCAGCCCCATACATCTCTACCCACCATATTCCAACAAACAGCGTGATACTACCCTACATTACACCACAACTTCTTGTCATCGTACGGCAAATAAACTAACAAAAAAAACTTTTCAACAAAAATTACAACCGACTTCCAAACAAAAACACTACAAAGTGAAAAATAACTTCAATTTCGGAAGTCAGTGTTTCTGTTTTCGTTTCTTCGTTTTTTGACACGTTGAAAAGTTTTTTATTTTCACTTTTTAGTTTTGGTACATAATGGACCAGTTTTATAGGCTAGCTACCTATAATGCCCAAAGTGAAGCCAGAATAGATTAACCCAATAACATGCACTTCAAGAAAACCGGTGGAATGAGAGTTTACCAGGGTGAACTGTTCACACCTGCGTAACCCTTTAGAGCGTACCAGTGTGATGTTATGTTATGAAACAATAAACAGACATGCGATTGCAGCTATCCCCAGTGATTTGCCCTCATTTATTGTAGAGTTCTGATGTATATTTCCGAAGTTCTTCATCAGATCTTGATGAAAATTAAATGGGACCACATGACAAGCACCAGCGTTCATATAAAAAAAGAATCATCAAAATCGAATCACCTAATAAAAAGTTCTGAGGTAACATACATTAAAAAAAAAACAGCTGAATTGATAACCGCCTCCTTTTTGCGAAGTCGGTTAAAAAGTGCTCTTTTGTTTTGTTTTAATGTACAAAAGCTAGTATCGTATTCCCTGAATTTTCAATTCGTTTTATGTGGTCAAATAATGGCCTAAGTTTTAGTTATAGTATGCTTTCTTTTGCTGGCGCCTACGGTAAAATCAAAGTAAAAAAAAGTCAAAGTAGTAATGCAAGTACATTTTCGGAAAACTGCGTCATTTACAGTCAAGGGTCAAAAGTCGCAATCATCACAAGCTAAGGTGCCTATCTTTCTAAAGATAGATCAATGGTTCTCGACTAGTTTAATCTATACTTTAAGTATTATAATATAGATTAATATATGTAGTTTGGAAATATAGAACATATTCGATAAAAAAATTAGACACTTCTTTGCGCGATTGTGACGTCCTCTTGACCCTAGACTGTAACCGCATACATTACGTTTATTATATATCTACACACTACATAATTATACAAGCTTTTCCCGAAGTTGGGGAACAAATTGATAGAAACTAAAGTTTGGCCTTCTGCATTTGCCTGCATAGTGGCATATGTCTATTATATGAGGGCAAGGCAGGCGTCTAGTTTTAATGTTTATTGAATCTTATAGACTTATGACAAAGTATTAATTAACTCTGTACCTAGTGTTTAACGTTTTTTTGTTGTAACGGAGGTAAACACATATTACTGCTTCTAAAAAAGTTGTTCCTATTGGCTAGACCTACACTAACACATATTTCTGTAGTGTGGATTCGAGAAGGGTAAGAACAAATGTGGAAGTGTTTGAATATGATAAAACACATTGAATGATCCGCTTTTCATAAGCATTGAACACATCTAAGCAATATCTCGCAGTTTTAAAGGCTTTACCTTGATTTAAGTCCAAAAGTAGCGCAATACAATAAGTATATAACATCACGCCTGTATTCTTCAAAGAGTTAGGCAAAGCTACATCCATATTTCGCCAGTTATGTTAAAGTCACATGAAATAGGAGCAAGTCTATTGCCATCAACCGGGCACATAACCAGAATTCGGCCACTGCGAAATTTCAGTTGTAAAAACCCAAAAAATTTTGCCCGACTCGGAAAACGAACCCAGAAAGAACCTCATGTTCAGCAGTAGATTTGATTGGTTTAATGGACGCATACAGCGTCCATTAAACCAACGAAACGGGCAGTAGTAAAATAAGGATATCGGTAAAGACGATATAAAGGCGGTTTTCTTCAATGTCATAATTATTTGAGCCACTTTCAAGTACCCGAAGCTTTTAACCGCCATATTGCTTCGTCATTGAAATAATAAATAATTACTGATCATGTCGAGAGCACTTCAAACTGACGTCTGTGTATCCCGGCTCCACTCGGCGAGACTGGAATCAATATGGTTTGTGTTACTGATACAGGTGCCTGGGGTATTTATGAGGTTTAACAAGTATTATTTTGATAACGTTTTGTTTTCTTTACGAGTACTTACTTTTACAAAAATGTTTGCCGAAAAGCAGCACTGAATCCACCAGTGACCAACCACCAACCAGTGATCCAGTAATTATTTTTATTCTAGTATTTATAATACTTACGTATAAATAGGCGACTCATGTCCCTGTTTGTACCAGATGACAAGTCCCATGCGATCGTCTGGTAGCGCCGGAGTGACGTCACAGGGCAGCTCTACACCACCCCCTGTCGGCGCGTGCAGAGACTCGATTGATGCTGCAACAAGCGAGAACAGTAGATTAGATATTATCAAGTTACATTTGTAGAGTTTTTGATATAAATAGAGAGAAAAATAGCCTTTAAAATTCGTTGACTGTCATACTCAGACTGTGTCATAATGACACAGTCTGATCCATAGTTTTCGAACTACAATCAAACAACTTTTCTATGTAGTCGGGTAAAAAACATGAAATAATTTTATCTAGGAGGAATTGGCACAAAGTCAGTTTTGTACCAACATTGTATATTAAATACAGATTGGGGATAAGTTAAGAAATGTAATAACGTAGATCAAACTGTATCATTTGAAGAAAAACCTCTATGACAGACGAACATTAAGGATTTCTTATAAATTATGATATCTTTATTTTTAAGCAGAACAGTCAAATCATCTTATTAGTACTTCTGTTCTGCTTTTTATCTTTATACTGACTGTAATCATTTTATCGAATCTCCCCCATGCTGTAATGCAGATGGATATGCAATAATCACAGTGAAAAGTAACCGTATATTCAACTGTTTACGCAATTTTATCGCGATAAAATTACGACCCATGAAGAAATATTGGGCTAAAATTATACAGCAGGAAGAAACGGGTATTATTTTAATGATTGCTTTCGGGCTCAATCGAATATTCGAACTTCGAATTATGCTAAACTGACGACGCGATAACAAAATGCGTAATTCGGTGCATTTTTTTATAATTCTAGACAAGTGGCATTCTATCATTGAAAGCGTGGCGATAGCGAATGGAATAATGATAAAAATGTATTGCAATGTAGATTAGATTAGATTAAGACGGGCTGGTGTCCGCAACTCCACGTCTAAGCGCGTATTTTGCGTAAAATTGCAATGTAAAACGCTATCGAAATGTAACATGATTAATCCCTTACATTTTGACATTTCGACTATCGCCATCACTGATATCGAATGACACTTATCTAGAGCCTCTGTAATGGGTTGGAAATATAGTTGTGAGAGTTTCTAAATCATACAAAATTGTACTTACTGAAAAAATTTACGAAAAGCTATCGGATGAAAAGTTTCAGTTAATAACATTGTAACTTAGAAACAACATGTAGGCAGGGCAGGTATTACAAATTAACAAATGCAAATATTAATCAGAGTGGTTTATTTGTACTGAATGAGGGTTTCGACACATTGATTTTACGACGATTCAGTCACGTGCGTATTTAATCGGATTAAGTTTGTTGATTATGTTCGGTTTCAACGATGCTGTGATAGCTTCCGACATATTCCTGTGATTTTTGGGACAGGCGAAGGTAATGCCATTTTTTTTACAATGACATAAAGACGCATGTTTGAGGCCAAATTTCTAACGATATTCCCTGGAACCAGAGACTGCTTTGCCAGTACGTCGCCAACCATAAAGACGATTCAGTTTGTTGTGCTTAGCTACTTTTTACCAGTCTTCCCAAGAAGAAGGGTAATATTTTTGGAGTGTGTACCTACGTATGTTTACGTTTTTTCTGCTTTCAGTTTTCTAGCCAGCATGGTAGTATAGGGCCTGTACATAGAGTGCGTTTTATATTTATTCCACATTCTGCGTTATACGCGCAATTTTATTGCTCATATGCGTTACTTACTATGATACATAACTCCTCTACATCCACCCTTATACCCGTGGGTGTTATTCAGGCTCCTAGGGGATTGAAAGTGTGACAACAAAATAACAGATTCATTTGAATATCCGACCTTCCATATCAATTCTGTGTAACAACATGAATGAAAATGTATAATAATATAATATATATAATATAATATATCATACAACCAGGATGAAAATCAATTTGCATGCTAATCACTCCGGCTCATATTTACGCAGCCTCCCGTATCGGATTAATGCAAGCTATGTTTACTTGTTATAATAATATGTAAGTGGGATTATAATGTTTTTAAAATAATACGGTTCAATTGATTAGATTTATTGATAACAATAAGATTACGGGATGGAAACAAAAAAAAAAGTATTTATAAAACATTTTTATCCCAGAAAACAGCACAGTTCTTGTAGCGAAACCACGGAAAAACACAAACGGAAAGTGCGAGTTTTCACAATAACTTCTGTTTCTACTTGTAATAATCGTTAAATCCGTTCGTGTGTTACACATGTCAGTAGTTTGCGTAGAAACATTCTAATTGTTTTAACAATACTGTTTCAAAAAACCTCATCAAGGTTCTAGCTAGCTAGGGTTCTAACAAAAGTGACCATCTATCAGCAATTGTCAAAAATAAAAAATATGTATTTGAGATTGACTAATTAACATTTTGGTAGCGCATGTCACTTGCACAGATTGTGGTTTGTAGACTTTTAAGCCCTTGGGTCAGTAAATAAGCTTTCAATTCATATGGCAGCCAACTGACACGTTTGAAAAACATTTAGGTACATAATACCCATTTAATTACCTTTTGAATCCAATATTTGGTTTGTACTCGTATGACAACATAACGAGTCGAAGAGCACAGGCAGTATTAATACAAAAAGTAACTAGGACATATCCAACATTTACCTTAAACAGTGACTTAACTACCATATCACTAAAAAACCTTAACAGCAGCTCACTATATATTTCATGCCGTCCTGATAGCGACCTTACTTTGTATTATAATGACTCCATCAGCGGTACCTCAAGGAAGCTGTGCCACCAGGAAGTTACCTCGATTCCTCAGTAACTGTGGCAAAGCGTTATTATTATTCTAGCACTAAAACTCCTTACCCAGGAACTTGTGAAGAACTTGTGAACAACATGTGTGCTTTTATGTTTTTTTAACCGAATTAAAAAAGGAGGCAGTCAATTTGACCCGTATGTATGTAATATTTTTGTTTATGTGGGCTTTTAAAAACATGTGGCAAATTTTATATTTGTATGTATGTTTTTGCTCAGTTTTTAAAAGATGTAAATAAAAAAAAGTAAAATGGTTATTGTGAATACCATACAGGCTGATAAAACTAACACAATGTCAAAGCTAAAATATTATTCGTAACATTTTAACCAAGCACATATTGTTGTATGCAAATAAAATAGCAATCATTGAATTGCCTCGAACACCTATTCAAATGTTATACGTAATTAACATAAATAAAATATATCTTTTGCTTACAATTCCATTATGTTAATGTTTGAACAATTAGGTATTCCTATCTACGAAAACCAATTAGTTGACCAGACGACATCGGTAAAAAAATTTAAACAAAAAGCATACGTTTATTTGCCGCCTACCCCTCTCATAGATTGAATACCAATAAAGGAGGTATTGAGGTTTCACGGCGACGGATTCTAAATTTCATTTTTGAGCGATGTTCCTTTTTTGTTCTTTTTAATTTGTTGGAAAGTGTGCCTGTTACATTGAAGCCCGTTTTACAGGTCAGTAGTGAGCAAGTTTTTTTAAATTAAAGTCTTTATTCTTAGATCAAATGGCAAGAAAAACGTTTAAGAATTCTAGAGAATCTCCTTTTATAACGATTGTGATAATAGTTTTATTATGTTACAAGTTTACTTGAACTGTGGTACCACACGCATGTATCTTATCTTCCTGAGAAAGTAAATGCTATGTGATTTTAATCAAATATATATAATATACAGTCAATATAAGTTTTTAAACTGTCATGGTCACTAACACTAATATTAACATTATAAGCGGGATATTTACCATGTTTACTGTTTGTAGCGAGTTTCCGATATTTCGGTGCTGTTACAAGCACCATGATCACGGATAAACTGAAGTCATTGCGGGTGGGTGTTTATGAGGAGACAAAACGGTCTACCCTCTTTCTTGTTCGTTTTTTGCACTCGGTACCGCTACCATTGTCACTCACAACTCGATTCTGTTCTCGACAAACGAAACTCACTGTGTCCGCTCGCGAACTTTTTACGGCACTTTTTCGGGGTTTACACAGCTGGACCACTGGATTCCAAGCTCTCGACAGTTGAAACCCATCCTCCCGGTTGAAATTTTTATATTTGGTAATTTCGATAGCTTCCCTCACCAGTCTAGGGATATAGTGGCGTTCTGTCGAAATGACCTGAGGGTAATGTAACTCAATCCAGTGGTTTAATCCTGATTCCAAGAGATGTTGAGCTATGGCTGATTTTTTGTGTGTCATTGTTCTTTACTGCCCTGATATGCTCTGAAATTCGACAAGCAACCGTACGCTTCGTCTGACCGATGTATGACTTGCCACAACTACAATCTACTTTATAAACACCGGGCTTTTCCAGCGGAAAGTTGTCCTTCGGCGAGCGCAGCATCTGTGACACTTTTCTGAAAGGAGTGAAGACAGTCTTTACGGCGTATTTCCGACTGAACTGAACTCTGTAGTGACTTCACTTACCAACCGCGCATATGATCTATGCGACGAGGAACATTTACGTGCTGAGCTAACACATGTGCAGAGGGTCCTACAGAGAAACGGATATACAGGGAAGACTGCACAACCTAACCAAAAAACTGGCTGTAAACAACGGAAGTGCGAGGTTGAGAGGCAGCCAGCATTTTTGCCGTACGTGAGGGGAGTGACAGATAAGGTTGCTAACATTCTTCGGAAATACGCCGTAAAGACTGTCTTCACTCCTTTCAGAAAAGTGTCACAGATGCTGCGCTCGCCGAAGGACAACTTTCCGCTGGAAAAGCCCGGTGTTTATAAAGTAGATTGTAGTTGTGGCAAGTCATACATCGGTCAGACGAAGCGTACGGTTGCTTGTCAAATTTCAGAGCATATCAGGGCAGTAAAGAACAATGACACACAAAAATCAGCCATAGCTCAACATCTCTTGGAATCAGGATTAAACCACTGGATTGAGTTACATAACCCTCAGGTCATTTCGACAGAACGCCACTATATCCCTAGACTGGTGAGGGAAGCTATCGAAATTACCAAATATAAAAATTTCAACCGGGAGGATGGGTTTCAACTGTCGAGAGCTTGGAATCCAGTGGTCCAGCTGTGTAAACCCCGAAAAAGTGCCGTAAAAAGTTCGCGAGCGGACACAGTGAGTTTCGTTTGTCGAGAACAGAATCGAGTTGTGAGTGACAATGGTAGCGGTACCGAGTGCAAAAAACGAACAAGAAAGAGGGTAGACCGTTTTGTCTCCTCATAAACACCCACCCGCAATGACTTCAGTTTATCCGTGATCATGGTGCTTGTAACAGCAGCGAAATATCGGAAACTCGCTACAAACAGTAAACATGGTAAATATCCCGCTTATAATGTTAATATTAATATACAGTCAATTTCAGGAAACATTAAGTTGTAATATTTTTTCTATAACTGTAATTTCTCAAAGCTCTGGCAGAGCTGTATTTGATCCACGTAATGAGGGGCTATTTTATCGCCATCAACTCCAAATCTAGATTATAAATATGAACACTAATTAACACAAAGTCAACACGTTAAACATTATACTGTCTAATAACAATTACAATGATGCTTCGCTGAATTTAGCAGGTGTTAAATAATTACCGTCGCTACATAGTATCAATTAACTGTACGTAACTAATAACTTGATTTATGCTTGTACCATGAGATATTCATTATTTAAGATCTGGTTTTTCTGGGCGAATATTCTTACAAATTTGCAGTTGCCGAGAGGCATCCATTGGCGGACATTTGCTTCCCCTTAATTAACATAGGACATTTCAAGTTCATTCATTCAAGTTATACTGCCACGATTCCTCCGAAATATCAGTAGTAACAAACACCAAGATGTTGCTGGCCTTTCTTAAAGAGTTAGAGAAAAAGGAGAAACGAATGATAGACCCTTATGAAAACACACGTTCAGAAGTGGAGTTCTGGAAACCATCCCCAATCCATAGGATACTCGAATTATGTCACAATCATAAAGTTGTTGTCAGTTTAATTATTAAAAGATTTAGATTCAGTAGCGAACATTTAAATCTGTGAAAGTTATTGTGGTATCTCATTTACTATTTACTGAGTTGCCAGTTGAGAAAACAATTTTAGAATTTGGTCCGGACATTTAGATAATGCTTTTCATAGATTTATGGCCACCAACACTAATATTATTTTCATTCCCATTTTATTCTGTAGTAAAAACTATTATCCTTAAATAAATCCTTAGTCATTGAAGCTAACAAGTGAGTCACAACTCCTCACGCAGCGTAACCTCAACATGTTAATCTCGCTCATAGTGATGCATTCGATCTTCTCCATGATAACAATGAGTTTTAATTTAATTTTAGTTTTAAACTAAATCTATTCGCTTGCTACTTCTTATTTATTACTTTCCTTAGTCACCCGCGGCTATATTGTATACATCTAAATTGTAGGGTGAGATTATATTGGAAGGAAAAGTTTTTTTTTTTTTTTAACGGTGTTTGCTCTTGACTCTAGTCTAAGTCATAGGTGACAGAGATAGAGTCGACGATGAGCTTACCCAGAAGAAGCCTGTTTACTCTAACTTTGAAGAGATTCGGGTTGAATGCATTCGGAAACACAGACGCAGGTAGTGAGTTCCATTCATTCGCTGTGCGCATTATGAAGGAAGTTTGGAAGCGCTTGGTGCAAATTGGTGGAATGGCAACAAGGTAAGTATGGTAACTTGCAGTGCGCCTAGATGTCCGATGGTAGAAGGAGGCTGGTGGGATGAGGTCGTGGAGTTCTTGAGCACACTCACCGAAATACAGACTGTAGAAGACCGACAAGCAGGCAACCTTGCGGCGATGAGCCAAGCTGTGAAGCTTGGTATCCACCAGTTCAATGTCGCCAATGAGCCTCTTGGCTCTGCGTTCCACCGAGTCAAGCGCGGCAAGCTGATACTTTGCTGAGCCTTCCCAAAGGTGGCTGCAATACTCCATGCAGGATCGGACTTGCGCTTCGTACAGGGTTAAAAGCTGTCCAGGCGTAAAGTATCGCTTCACCTTATTTAGGATGCCCAGTTTTTTGGCCGCAATTTGGGCTTTGTACTCAATGGAGGCGCCGAAGTTGAGACTGGATTTCAACTCCATGCCTAGGAGCTCAAGCCGATCAGTCACTGGAACAGACGCACCCCGAAAAGTAGGCGTCTGATCGAAAAGACTCATTTTAGCGGTAAAAAGACACGCCTGTGTTTTGGTGGCGTTAAAGGAGACCAGATTGTCATCACCCCACTGGGAGACAAGGCTTAAGGTCAAATCTGTCCGCTCTCTCTCAAGGAACGAACTTCATCCACGCTGGTTCTTGCGCTGGACAGGTATCTCTCTGAAACAGTACTGTCATCTGCGTACCTAACAATAGCAAGTTGAAGTAGGTCATTGATGTGCAGCAGGAAAAGAGTTGCAGAGAGAACAGACCCCTGAGGAACTCCGGAATCAATAAAAACAATAACACTCAAGTCGTTGGGTGGAGTTTAAGATTTAAAACGAATGGATAAGTTATGGAGCGCGGTATTGTGTTAATTCTGAATGTTTTTATTTATGTTAGTACAATATAAACAAGAGTTTACACTTTACGAGTATTTGCAATTGAGGCTGTCAAATAAATCCAGACGTCAAACATAATTTTAAGTTATTTATATTTCTGTAACAATTTCACAAAACACTATTAGCACTATTACTAACACATTAGTAATACCTAATACATATGCTAGTGCGTTTATGATGTTTAAGACAAAGCGAAAAAGCCTTATGATGAGCCTGTGTATACTAACACCCTTAATGTAACAGTGTAAAACAGAAAATCTTATTTTGTTATGGTTTTTCCCAGGCGTATTTTTTACACAAAGCTCTTCCTATTATTTTCGCTACACAAAATAATATCACGTTAGTGTTCTAATTTTTGCGTGTTTAAATATTGAGCGTTTCCAGATGAGAAATAATTCGTGCTAATTTTAAATGGGACAATGCGTTCTAAAGGGAATTCCTACTTGAGTGCGATAGTCGTATGAAGTGCTTAAAGTGGCTGACTAATGTTTAAATATGAGTTAATTTCGCAACAATATTTAAATAATGTCAGCTTTTATCTGATCCACAAGAGTTCAAATAACACGTCTTGTAAAAAGACGGGACGAGAAATGATAATTAGAAGTAATATGTTTTAGTAAAAATGATTTAATTCAGTTTCGCCACGATGTAGTTTTAAATTATAAAAGCCATTTGAGCACATAACAACAACACTTATGAACTAAAAAAAAAATAAGTAACGAATAAACTTAAAAACCGGCCAAGTGCGAGTCAGACTCGCGCACGAAGGGTTCCGTACCATTACCGCAAAAAACGGCAAAAAAATCACGTTTGTTCTATGGGAGCACTACTTAAATATTTATTTTATTCTGTTTTTATATTTGTTGTTATAGTGGCAATAGACATAAATCATCTGTGAAAATTTCAACTGTCTAGCTATCACGGTTCATGAGATACAGCCTGGTGATAGACAGACAGACAGACGGACCGCGGATTCTTACTAATAGGGCCCCGTTTTTACCCTTTGGGTACGGAACCCTAAAAAGCCATTATCAGAAAATATTGCAAAAGACTTCCACTCAACATACTTACGACCCACAACAACTGCTCGTTCACCATTTTTTACACCCTATTCACTCTTTAAAACACCATAAAATAAAAGCTTACAAAATTACGGGCCCAAATCCGGATCTAATTGCCCCCAAAAACGGATATGAATGGGCTCATGACATTCATGTAATATAATGAGTGCCAAACTAAGGGGAATTGTTTGAGCCCCTTCCATATGGACTAGGACTGTGTTCTCGACGATATTTTGTGCATATGTGCCTATTCGAAGTTAAACGTCGTGGAAATAATGCCTTTATTGTGTAATATTACGATCTTACGTTCTATTGTGTAGGGATGGATGTATTAATTAGAAATTGGGAGTCGATAACGATAGAAGTTTAGTTATTTTATTTTGGAGTTAAGTTAGGCCAAAAGATTAGGTACATTGAGAGATGGTAATTTGACAATCGGTTCATTCGCGATCGTGAAAGCGTCAAAGGTTAAGATAACTAACTAATATTATAAATGTGAAAGTTTGTATGGATGTGTGTGTGGATGTGTGTTTGTTACATAATCACACCATAACGACTATACGGATCTGAAAGAAATTTGGCACAGAGATAGATTATAGTCTGAATTAGCAAATAAGTATAGCACATATACTTTTCATCCCGGTATAATGTTCCCTTGGGATGATAAAACACTTTTCACGCGGGCGAAGCCGCTGGCAGAAGCTAGTTTATAATATAGGTCATATTGTCATAAATGAACAGATTATAAGTTACACACTTCTGCCATAAAAGGTTACATTGTACCTATGTTTTTCGTTCTCATTAAGTTAAATAATATTTGCAAGTTCATTGCGTCATCCAAGCTTTGTTTTAAAACTTTTCCATATTTTATAAAGATAATGTAGGTGTGAATATAATTATTACCAGGAATTATGGTATTGTTTCGAGTACGAAAAAAATAAAACTTTGTAATTTCACTGACGTTTGCAGTAATTGTACAATGTTAATAATTACGGTGAATAACTTTATAACGAAGTAATTATATGAATAATATTACAGGCTTACTTTTACCTAGGTATTAGATATTACTTTAGGCATTCACAAGCTTTTAGCACGAACACGTTCAACTTATAATTGGATATTTTTTATAGGAGAAAATGTTATCTATTAGAAATTACTTTGTGGTACTATTGACACCTGCCGCAGCCGGTCAAAAAAAAAGGTTTTGTGCGTTCACGCGCGTCGTATTTTTTTCGTCGGATTTTGTTGTAATATTTTTTGATTGTGTCTCAGATATCTGAATCAGTTTATTAAGTTAAATTTTTCGATAGACAGGGTTGTTTGTATTTCACAGTTGTTTTGGTTAGGTTAGTTATTTATGTGACAGCAGTTTGTATTAAACGGTTCCATTTTCATCAGCTGACATTTTTAGTGCTTTTGTAAATGTAAAAACATTTGTTATAATATTTTTTTTATTTTAACCAGAGAAATGTGGTAATTATTAACTGTGATTCACTATTTCTCTCTGTTTTCTCGAAATACCAACAAGGACCCTTTCGAAGTCAAAGGTCTATGTTTAAAGTCCCTTCATCGGAACTCCACTCCACTCCAATTGATTAAGTCGCTAAGATAATGAAAAAACCCTCGATTCTCAATAAATAACTAGGTAAAGGTACTTTGAGCTGTCGATTAGATTTAGTCGAGTTCGTAAAAATACTTATGTATTTCCTCTATATTTTATATATCTTTACTAGACTCAAATTCAATGTCAAACTTATCTATACACAAAGTTTTGTAAATGTTAAGATGTCAATCTTTGTCTGTCAGATGTTTGTTTGGTACAGACACAGATAATAATACTAGCATACAGATGCCTCACCCCATACAAATAAACCGTGCCGACGCGACGTAACTACCTTATTTCGTCTAATTAAACCGATTATTTTTTGTACATCGTTCGCGTTCGGTTCCGTTCCATGACGATAGATAGATGGTGTTAGCAGCGAGTAGCAAGTAAAAGGGTTTACTCGGTGCTTGAATATATTTTTCTTTAAATACAATGAAGATTTTTGTTTTATAGTATTTTTTGCACGTTTTTACAGTTTCATTGCACGAAAACGTGTTACAATACAAATTTAAACAATCGAGTGGAATGCCTCAGATATTTAAAACTGCGCCATCTATTGGCATCAATTTTAAATGATCCGTTCAAATAATCTTTGAAATGTGAATTAAGAGCCCAATATTCAAGAAATTTTGTACTTAGGAGAGTTGACAAAACATACTTTATTTTTAATAATGTTTGTTCCGTTCTCACAGACAAACCGTGAAAACGGTTTTGTGGGGCATAGTTTTTAAGTTAAGATATTATAAACTTGTACTTTAATAAATAAATAAATAATAATAATAATAAATACAATGTTTATGTTCAATTCCAAAACATGTTAATTTTACACACAATTTAATAACAACTTGGTGCATGTCGCGCCATCTAGTGAGATTTATTTGAACCAAATTTTCTTTCTTAGCGCTGGGATCCCGTGATAGTAAAGTCATATAAAATGCATTATGATAAGGCTTACTCCTGGAACATTTGTTTTGTTTGTCCATAACATTACATCACGGGGTTTTGGTAAAAGTGTACCTAATGTAACTACGAGTATGGTTCAACGCTTGTCAGTTATATTTAAGTCCGATGTAATTGGATTCGCGCCTATTATCATCAACACAACCAATAAATCTAAAAACTTCCGCTTCTGAGAAATTTGAGATGGGAAAACCCAATAACACTTTTGCCGACCCGGGAATCGAACCTAGGACCTTATCCTCAGCAGTAGAGTATCACGAACGAGACATTCGAGTCTTGTCTTGTGTTTATTTCGCAGGGAATTTTAGTTGACCGGTTCAATTCATTTACATATCTGAACCAAATGAGCTGTGATTCAAATAACATCAAAACTTGCTCCATTTACCGACCAGTCATCCAGTTTTTATATCATTTAACACCACTTTGATCCAAATTTAAATACAATTATATATCAGATCAATAGCATAGGACAAGAGGTCAAAGTAACAAAGTGCTGAATAGTAAGACCTATTGATCTGCTTAGGATTTTCCCAACTATTCCCAAGTAAGCAATTTTAAAATCATCATGTAGGCGGTGTAGGTACTACTAAACACCTCTGCCAAACCGTTCGTGGACTACAGGCATGACGATATGACGCTCAGTACCATTTTTGAAGAAAATTTGGTTAGCCCAGGATATAGTTCTCTTCTTTTCATTTAAATTACTTTCAAACCATCTATCGTTGCAAATGAGCATATCTTATTAAGACCAAATACCTTGTTACTACCAAAAATATGCACGCGTCAGCAGAAAATCAATATCTTTGCCAAAATCTGGCCGAGCAGCCAGATCGAATATAACTAAATTCAAAATAACGCTGTCTCAAAACTTTCACAATTTCATCTTCTCGTTGGCAGACGACCCTGAATTTTATGTAATATACGAGTATTTAGCGATTCGAATAATTATTTCACAATAGCTGGGGATAAACTTAATAACGTAAAAATTATACCTTTATGTAAAGGATGAAAGAAAAAGTTGTGAAAGTCGTATCAATATTTTATAAACTAAAGCCTTTTCGTAACGGGGGTAGGCAGAAACCACATGAGCCCACTTGTTAGGATTGTTATTTTATACTCTTTTGAATTCGTTTAACTCCATACTTAGTATATACTCCATACATATTAGTTTTAATAGACTTTGATATAAACAGTAACTTAATTAAATAAAAAAAACAGAAAATGATTGTTGGTATCCTTATGGCTTATGACTTTGAGAGAAAGTGATGACTGAAAACCCCTTTGTCAAAACCGGATCAGTAGTTTCTGAGCTACTATGGAACATAAATATACTTGAATACATGTACGGTTAAACTCATTATGTTTCATTTTTATTCGGGAAAGAATATTTATTCGTGGTAATAATTACCCAACTTTTATTCCTAAATAATGAAATAAGTTACTAATGGTGGGCAGAATCATATTTAAACTGATATGTCTTTTTACTTGGACCATTTTTTTTTGTTCTTGATAGGCTCGCGCTTGACCACCATCTCACCTGATGGTAAGCGATGATGTGATCGACGGTGTAACACGCTTGCCCAGAAGTAACCTCTTCACTCTATATTCTCTTACCATACAGCTCTCGTTGACAATCAAGTAGTAGGTAATCTCAAATTTCTCGGAATCTTAAATAAATTATCCTCGAAGGCATTACAAATTAATTTAAGTGGAGTCAATTAGTTATTTGTATACTCATTTACTATTCACAAACAAACCGGGCCTTTTACGAGAGCAATGTTGGCCCTGTGGACGTTATAATAGCTCACTCTCACATCACGTACCTACATATATGCACGGATAATTTTCAAAACACACTTGTCTTTCTTTATTTGCACAAACCATGACGCATTCATACCTACATACAGACGCAAATAGGTAGTCATAAGTAGCGAACCGTCCTTATGTCACGGAAGTCGGTAAACAATCTTAATAATCTATTAAAAACATTAAGGATCGGAGGAAAACGGCAGAATTTTGGAGAAAGTAGAATTTGAATAAATCGCATTAAACGTCTAAGCACAAAATAAGTGGGTAGGTACTAAAGTAGCATACAAAGAGCGGAAACGCACGCACACTTCACGTACAGAGAGTGCAAACGAATTTGCTACTGGCATTTGTTTTGCCTTATGCCGTATGCGTATATGTGTGGGTCCGTCTGTTTTCGCTCGTTGTATAAAACAAACCTTCTGGATTTATTTACATATTCTGTGTCCCAAGTTTGCAAGGATTTCTTGACAGTTGTTTGAACAGGAGTCGTATGCAAATATCATCTTATGATCAATAAGAGGCATCGTCGTTTGAAGATATGGTTACGTTATGGGTGATTCTGGTGTAATGGTGGTCTGCTAAATGTGTAAGAATGTATTCTGTGGCGGTGGTGGAGGCATTGAATACAGTTATATGAGTTTTTAACAGTTATTTTAATCAATGCTTCTCGACTATGTCAGAGAGAAATAATTATTCACATTGGTAACGGCTTGTCTGACGATTGTGCTTCTCAGCAAAAATATTATTGTCTTGTCAGAAAGGGGAACAAAATTAAGTACTTACATTAAGAGTCTGTTTAAGTAAGTTAAGTTAAGTATGGTTTCACCAAAGGACGTTGTACAACCGACGCTGGTGTCACCATATTAAAACACATCTTTGATGCGTGGGAGGAGGTACTAGATGCCATAGGTATCTTCTGCGACCTGTCGAAGGCTTTTGATTGCTTTGATCATGAAACATTGCTTTTGAAACTTGAGCATTACGGGCTATGCCAATCAGCATTAAGTTTAGTAAAATCCTATTTGAATGATAGACAGAAATTAGTTCAAATAAACGGTCTCAATTCTTTGGGGTCGAACGTGAAAATGGGGGTACCCCAGGGCTAAATTTTAGGTCCTTTCTTATTTTTAGTATACATTAACGATTTACCCCAACTATTGAAAAATAAACTAAACATGGTGTTATTTGCTAATGACACTTCTTTGATTTTTAAGATAAATAGACGTACGAGTAACGTTGCCGACGTAAATAATGCATTGCGGCAATTTCAAATTTGGTTCACTGCTAATAATTTAGTTTTAAATGCAAAAAAAACTAAGTGCGTAAAATTTGCCTTGCCGAATGTCACAACGAGAAGCTAGAATTCGTCGACAAAACGGTTTTTCTGGGGATCACGCTAGACAGAAAGTTACAATGGGGTCCTCATTTAATATCATTTGCGGGGCGGTTTGGCAGCTTATGCTGTTAGAAAAATTCGTCAATTTACTGATGTTGATACCGCGAGGCTGGTCTATTTTAGTTACTTTCATAGTATAATGTCTTACGGGATATTACTTTCGGGAAGGGCTGCATACATTCAGTCAATTTTTATTCTGCAAAAACGAGCCATCAGAGCGATATTCAATCTTCGCCGGCGTGATTCTCTAAGGGAACTGTTTAAGGACATTAACATCATGACGGAACCTTGTCAATATATTTACGAAATCATGTACGTTAGAAATAATTTACATATTTTTAGTAAAAACAGCGATAGACATAATTATGTTACTAGAAATAGGGACCAATAAATCAAACCAGGTTTCAGGCTGGCTAAAGTAGTGTCATCTTTTATGGGGTACATTCAAAATGTTACAATAAAATACCTCCCCACATTCTAGAATTGAATGAGGCCAAATTCAAAACTTGTATAAAACGCACACTATGCAGGCAGGCATATTATAAGTTGGGGGATTACATGTTGTGTCATGCTCTCTCTAATGTATCTCTGATGGTGGCACATGTGTTGGATCATTCGGCTTCCTTCATGACGGTTGAGATGAGTGGTGCCGATCCATGTGTCATGTTCGTAAACGGGCGCCATCAGTTGGGAATGGTCATAACTTAGCTGCCTCGGCCTGTTTTTAATTACCTATATATTGTACTATCTGACCCTTGGGGCTTCGCTCCCGTCAACTGCCTACCTACCCTGGCTACCCTGCCTATCCTGCCTACCATGCCTGCCCTGCCCCTACCCTGCCTTCCCTGCCTACCCTGGCTACCCTGCCAACCCTGCCTGCCCTGCCTACCCTGCCTAACCTGCCTACCCTGCCTACCCTTCCTATCCTGTCTATCCTGCTTACTCCTGGCTACCCTGCCTACCCAGCCTACCCTGCCTACCCTGCCTACCCAGCCTACCCTGCCTACCCTACCTACCCTGCCTACCCTGCCTACTCTGCTTACCATGCCTACCCTGCCTACCCAGCCTACCCTGCCTACCCTACCTATACTGCCTACCCTGCCTATCCTGCCTACCCTGCCTACCCTGCCTATCCTGCCTACCCTGCCTTTCCTGCCTACCCTGCCTTTCCTGCCTACCCTGCCTACCCTGCCTACCCTGCCTTTCCTGCCTACCCTGCCTATCTTGCCTACCCTGCCTACCCTGCCTACCCTGCCTACTCTGCTTACCTTGCCTACCCTGCCTAAACTGCCTTTCCTGCCTACCCTGCCTATCCTGCCTACCCTGCCTATCCTGCCTACCCTGCCTACCCTGCCTACCCCGCCTACTCTGCTTACAATGCCTACCCTGCCTACCTTGCCTACCCTGCCTACTCTGCTTACCATGCCTACCCTGCCTACCCTGCCTATCTTGCCTATCCTGCCTACCCTGCCTACTCTGCTTACCCTGCCTACCCGACCTATCCTGCCTACCCTGCCTTTCCTGCCTACCCTGCCTTGCCTGCCTTTCCTGCCTTTCTTGCCTTTCCTGCCTACCCTGCCTATCTTGCCTACCCTGCCTACCCTGCCTACTCTGCTTACCCTGCCTACCCTGCCTACCCTGCCTACCCGGCCTACCCTGCCTACCCTGCCTTTCCTGCCTACCCTGCCTATCCTGCCTATCCTGCCTACTCTGCTTACCCTGCCTACCCTGCCTTTCCTGCCTACCCTGCCTAACCGGCCTATCCTACCTACCCTACCTACTAATTTGTATCTATCATCAATAGTTTTCTCAGCGCACGCCAAATAATGTATTTTACAGACAACATTTTGCTACCTTGGGTTACATTATTGCAATTTTCATAAGGATCTCTATTTTTTTTGAAAATATTTTATAGCCTATGACACTCAGGAATAATGTAGCTTTCTACCGGTGCAAGAATTTTCAAAATCGGTTCAGTAGATCCAGAGATTACCCCTTACAACGTCACAAACTCACAAACTCACAAACTCACAAACTCACAAACTCACAAACTCACAAACTCACAAACTCACAAACTCACAAACTCACAAACTCACAAACTCACAAACTCACAAACTCACAAACTCACAAACTCACAAACTCACAAACTCACAAACTCACAAACTCACAAACTCACAAACTCACAAACTCACAAACTCACAAACTCACAAACTCACAAACTCACAAACTCACAAACTCACAAACTCACAAACTCACAAACTCACAAACTCACAAACTCACAAACTCACAAACTAACAAACTCACAAACTAACAAACTCACAAACTCACAAACTCACAAACTTTACCTCTTTATAATATTAGTATAGATTTTATTTGTATGTTTTACTTTAGACGCTTTTACGTGCATAGTTTTTTTTTTACGTCTATTTCACATATATGTTTTTTACCAACAAGAACATTGCAACCAAATATTTGTAAAACCCTTTTTTTTTAAAAGAGTTAGTATGGAGTTTCTTGTCCATTCTTCTCGATAACAAGCTATATTTCCGAATGGAGGGTAGAATCAATTATTATTACATTTTTATTTAATTTTTTCGACGTTAAAAAATGCCGCTTAATGGCCTAATTGAATAAATCAAACAGGTTTTGGTTGCTGTTTTATTTTTTAGATTACCACAGTCACAGATAATATAATACTAGCATACAGATGCCTCATCCCTTACATAGAAACCGTGCCGAAGTAACTAGCGTTTTTCATCTGATTAAACTGATTAGTTTGTTTGCATCGATCGCGTTCGGTTCCGTTCCACGGCGATAGGTGAGCAGGCAACACTGGCCATGTAAACATAAGCTCTGTAATTAAAAATAATAATTCGAAATAAACTAAGTAAACCTACTAAGTAAAGCCGACAGTGCGTTTATAAAGAGTTAAATATTCAGTGATATAGTTTTCCAGCAGTATAGTAAACTGAAAACATCTCTGTGATACATTTGCGAAATACAAACTGGACGTGATATTTTTTTTATTGCAATTATAACTGGTGAAATAGGATTATAAAAACCTATATAGAACACGAAGCTTACGTATTGTCTCAAGTTCCAGTAATCAAAATTACAGACAATATAGTCAACATACATTACTTGGATTCGTTTTTTTTCTGCAATTCAAATATAAACTTGTACGAGTACAGTGTTGAGTTTATTAAGTGAAACCAACATAAGCGCAAATAACACGGGGTGCGTTCCGTGTTGAAATTCTTTGACTTTTAGCCTGATGTATTATAGCGCCATCTATAAACGAGAACTCCGTCATTTCTCAACGGGTGCGTTCCAATATAACACAATTTAAATCTTTTGCATAACGTACCAAAGTGCAACAATTTAACCAAATTTTAGGTTATCGGATAATTGTGTAAACTAACATATAATGGAACTTAAAGATAACAACATCATTATCAGAAACCCCCGTAGAAACTGTCTAATGTGAACTCTCTCTGACGCATCTTTTGAGTTATTGGATACCTCCTCATCTTCGAATTTAAGTATTAAGAGCATGATGGACTTATCTACATGTTAAGAGTGACGAAGTGCTGGATTTGCCTAAGGGAGCAATTATTAAGTGCACATGCGGAGATTGAAAGTTTAAATTTAGAGAATATAACACTGAGAGAACAATTACAGAAAGAAAGACAGAAAAATGAGCGACTGATCGAGATTAGCCAAAGCGTGAGAAAAATTAATAAATCATATAGCAACGCAAAAAGAAATAAATCTTCTACTCAAGTAAATTCATCTATTGAATCCCGAAAATATGATATGAATTTAAAACCCGATTTTGACCATTCAAAAAATAAAGGTGAAAACGTGGACAGCTTTAATTTGGTGCACTATATTAGCAGCTATAAAATGGGTTCACAAAATATGGTGGAACATTCCAATACGGCAGATAGCTGCAATTTTGATCAACAATGCAGCAATATTAAAAAAATCTCGAACAGTGTCTACCCAGGAAAAACGGAAGAAACATATTGTAAAGCTGGCAAAATATTAATATTGTCAGACAATCAAGGCAATGGTATAGTTCAGATGTTAATCAAAAGTAATAATAAACTAATATGTAAGGAATTTAATATACAATCGGTCACAAAACCAAATGCAACAACTAAGTATGTGTTATCTGATTGTTGCAACATGGCAAAATCCTTTTCTAAAACCGATAGTGTTATTATAATGACAGGTAGTCATGATTCTAATCCAACGGAATTTATGTCTGAAATGTCAATAGCATTAAATTTCCATAAAAAATTGCAATGTATTTATAGCCAATGTACTTTATAATCGGATTCTTAAAGAACGAAAATTGAATGACCAGTTAAAGCTACTTACCCAAAATTACAAAAATTTTACATTTATAGAAGCAGGAACAGATGATGTTTTGCAACAAATAATATATCAAATCAATGTTAAACATTATAGCAGTAAATTCCTTTCCTTTAACAACCATAAAAATAAGGGTACGGCCGTTAAGAAGAGTACACATGATAGACATAAAGTTTATACTTCAAATAAAACGGAAGAACTAAAAAGGGGCACAATACCATACTATTTTAAGAATCAACTAATAAATTCTAAAAAGGTTCACAACTCAACTTGTCGAAATAATAACCTCGAATCATTGAGGGGTACAATCCCCTTTTATTTTCCAATTCTCCAAAAAACTTCACAAATGGATCCAATAAACGTGGCATTCAATAAGAAGATTTTTTTTCGTTCCTCAACATTCTTTTGCAATAGTTCACCAAAACATTGCCGGTGCCCTAAATAAAATTCAGGAAATTGAGATAGTTTTAGATGAGTTACAAGAATTAATGAAAAATGTTGCAGTAGTATGTCTCAGCGAAAATTTTATTAAAAAGGGTGATGAAAAATTCTTAAATATAAATAATTTCAATGTTGGGGCCATTTACTCACGCCAAGAACAAAAGCGCGGAGGCACATGTATATTGTGTCAAAAGGGTTATGTTAGTACTGAACTGAGTTTTCTAAAGGATCTTGCAGTGGAGAAACATTTTGAAATATGCGGTGTAGAAATTGAACAAATCAAATTAATTGTGGTTTGTATATATAGAACACCAAATTCTGATGCAAATTTTTTTTTTTCAGAATTTCATTAAAACATTACATAAACTACAATATAAAAAATACAAAATTGTAATATGTGGTGATTTTAATATAGATTTATTAATAAGTGATAAAAACAATACTAAATTTAAAGAATTATTACTTAATTATGGAATGCATTACTATATACATAAGCCGACTAGGCTTAAGAACTGTATAGATGATATAATTGGTAATGTAACAAATGCAATAGGTAAAACATACAATTGTTTCCTGTCTGGTGATAATACAGCTCAGATCGTTACAATAGACGAACACATTAACAATAAAACTGATTTCTTTTTTGTGGCTGTTAATGATTTAAATAAAAGCAATGTTGCTAGGTTCATTGAATGCATAAGTTGCTTAAGTTTTTAGTGAAATTTATGATATTTCAGATGCTAATGCAGCCTTTTGTGAATTTCATGATCTTTTAACATTGATCTTTGTTTTCCATGTATAAAAAAAAACAACATGAATAAACAAAAATGGAAAACAAAAGGAATTAAAAAAAGCTGTAATACTAAGAGATCATTAAGACAAAAATATTATTTGAATAGAAATAATAAAAATAAAAATCAATTTAAGACATATTCAAAATTGTTAAGAAGTTGTATGAATAAATTGCAATCTTTATGTAACCATAAGTATATTACTCATTCGCGAAACAAAAGCAAAGCTACATGGAATGTTGTAACGTGCAATGCAGGCACCGAACCGTCAAGGGATCGCATCAGTAAAATCGAAGACAATTGTATAACATCTACCTCCGGATCTGACATCGCTAATAAATTCAATAATCACTTCATTGACTTTGCCATCAATAATTCCTCTAATTTTAATAATGATAATATTGACATGCAAAATATAGAAATTCATGATAATAGTATATTTTTAGAACCTACAAATGCTTCTGAAATTGAAGCTATCATAAAGTCATTAAGAAATACTAAATCGGCAGGCTACGATAATATCACAACCGAACTTCTTAAAAATATATCAAAATATATATCATCGCCCTTGGCATATATTATTAATCTATCCTTGGAACAGGGCTGTTTTCCTGAAAGATTGAAACTTTCCTTAATTAAGCCATTTCATAAAAAGGGCTCCAAATCTAACGTTGACATCTATATACCTATAGCACTAACTCCCATACTTTCTAAAGTTTTTGAAAGAGTGATGTACAGGTGGTTGATAAGGTTCCTCGATAAATATAATATTCTAGTTAGTCAACAATATGGATTTAGACAAAATAAATCCACTACCTTAGCAATTTATACTTTAATAAAACAGATTATGAATAATCTCAATAAAAAAATCCCTTCCTGTGCACTATTTTTAGATTTAAGCAAGGCGTTTGACCTCGTTGATCATGTTAGGCTATTGGATAAAATGGAATAAGGGGTCCGGCTTTAAAATGGTTTCAGTCGTATTTACGTGACAAGAAGCAAATAACAAGAATAGCAAAGTTGAACCATGTGACAAATAGTATGGATAATTTAGAATCCAAACCAAGAATTAATCATTGCGGTGTCCCTCAGGGAAGTATTCTGGGGCCGTTGTTGTTCCTTCTCTATATAAACGACTTACCTAAATCAATAGAACACCAATGTTGATGACACCACAATTATTATTAAATGTAAAGATCAACAAAACTATGACGATGAAATTAATCAAACATTGAATGATATTATAAAATGGTTAGATATTAACAAACCAAAGTTGAATATTGCTAAAACGAACATACTCCATTTTAAAACATGGAAAAGTAAACCTATCCATCTTCATGTTGCGTATATAATATAAGCGTAAAGCAGGTACATAACATAAAGTTTCTAGGCGTGACACTTGATGAGCACTTAACATGGATGAATCATATCGAGATACTCTGCAAGAAAATCAACCAATTTGTTTTTGCGCTAAGAATGGTCAAAAATGTAACGTCGAGAGAAACATCCATAATGGTGTATCATGCCTATGTCTGTTCAGTTATTCGCTACGGCATAGTTGTATGGGGAAAGTCCTCAGAAATTGATCGAATTTTCATTGCTCAAAAAAATTGTATCCGCGCAATTTTTAACATGGAATAGTCTGATTCGTGTAGGCCTATATTTAAGCGACATAACCTTTTGACTGTACCCTGCATATATATCTTTGAAATTGCCAAGTTTCTGAGATCCAATCTTGCATTATTTGAACGAAGGGATAATACAAATAAGAGGAGGCTGCACATTTGGATTTTGAGATACCTGTTCCTAAGTTGCAACTCTTCCGGAAGAGTTGTATCTACATGGCTCCCCTAATTTATAATGCTTTGCCAAAGTTAATTACCCAATTACCCTTCAAAAAATTTAGTTCGGCACTGCGGCAGTGGTTGTTGCAGGAATGTTTTTATTCGATTAACGAATTTTTTGTAAAATGTCCTTGTAATTTTTTTTCCCTTGATCTGGCATCAAAATACAGGCTTAAGTGATTGTTTAAGTTACATGATAATATGTTGAATGTAATGTTTTATTTAATAATATGGTAAAAATGAAAGTGTGTAGTATATAGCTATATAATTATTGAAATTATATTTAAATTGTAATATTAATGATGTAATGTAATTGAAAGTTTATGTAAGAATTTCATTAAATTGGAATAGATTTTGCATGCCGTTAAAACGGTGAGACATGTAGCACTATGCAATTTTATGAAATGAACACCTCTGTAAACACCATGTTTCTAAAAATGCAAGATCCTACTTGCCTAGCACGCCGGAAAAGCGTTCTTCCTCTTTGTGATTTTCATTGCATGGGTACGTACAGTGCCTTGATTCGGCTCATAAAATTTGAATCATTTATGGTGTTCGTCATTACAAAATTGTAGTCCTTTTTTTCATACTCCATGACTCAAGTTATTATATTATCTTCACTGTTTAGAACTGATACTGTAGGAACTTGGCAGTAAAGGTTAATGTAATGTTTAATATATCGTTGATAGCAGTGTTAAAGAACAAACCTTACTATTTACCTAAGATTTTTATACAAACATTACTTTATATTGGTAACGGACTAAGGAACGAGCGAGCCCAAACGATGGCTGTTCGCGTTAGCATTGAAGGAAAGGGTCATGAAATATCACGTGTTTAATCGAAAAATTTAGGACTTTCAACAATGGTTATTACTAATAAAATGCCACTTGTAGAGCCAAATGTGGTTATGGTTTTCGTAAGTCAACTCTACAAAAAATCTCTGCCTACCCCTTCGGGGAATAAAGGCGTATTCGACGAACTTTTCCTGTATTGTGGTTATGAACACAAATCTCTCATGAACAAACAGATGGACACGGAATAACTATATGCATGCCTTACAAATATTTGTTTTGTGTGGAATTGGACACGTGGCGCGGAAGCCAATCAATTCACTACTGTGTTACGTGCAATAGCAGTATTTTTTTAAATATTTTGGAGTCTGAAGATTATATAACAATTGATAATGTTGATGTTGGTAGCACTCCTAGAGACGGCATTTTCAAAACGTTTCAACCAAATCAAGCGTGTCAATGAGTGTCAATTCCGCGACAATTCTGACTCTGACTAAGACAACCAAAACTTTCACATTGTGAAGACAAGAGTCAATATATCTGCCTTTTCCCAAATACGTTGAGGCGGCTTCCAGTCTAACCAATGAGCACCAGCATATTTAACATGGAGCGACTGCCTATCTGACTACCACAATCCAGTAACTGGGTAACACGATCCCCTTGCCAAGCTTGGTGTCAGAATTGATTTTGATTTTGATTGATTTTTGATAGAAGTAACGAGTATTCACACTGGACTTGAAGCTTCCTGTATTGATTCTCTTTTCTGCGTAAGTATGTTATCAAACAATTAATTCTATCGCAGTTCAGCGTGACAAAGTAATATCCGAATAAGGTCATGCTATAACGAAATATCCAATATCGGGATTGGTACGGGGAAGGGTATAGGATACATACGTTAATCCTCAATTTTTTGAAACCTGATATTATTATTTTTGTTATGGTGAGCTAAGTGACCTAATAAAGTTTTACCTTTGTAGGTTAAGAGCTGTAGAACAATTTGGGGTTTATAGTGATTTTAATGTGTAAACAGTTTTAAAACTAACCGTGGTCGTTTTCACATTTTTGTATATATTTTAGTAATCACAAAAATTGTTTTCAGTATTTTTTCAATAGTGGATGGTATCTTTTTATTCCATACTTCTATTAGTCCTCATCTCAGTGGTAACTCCCTTTCTAGTATCTTTTGCATAGACCATACATCGCATCGTTTTAATAATCTTCCCTTTACCCTTATAGCTATCCACAGTCATATTCAAAAATAATTCTTACGACATTTATCCCTTAGATACCACTTGCGTGAAAAATTTAACACAGTGTTAGTTCCTAACACGTTACAATATTTTATGATAAACTGTTAATTTAGCCTCGTGTTAGTAAATTAAGGGCTTATAGCTTTTTCTTCTTACACGTCTATCAATAAAACCCAATAGAAATTAACACTGCGCTACGACAACATGTTACAAATAAACATTGCAAACAAATAAACATTCGGCAATGCCTAGGTAGAAACCGTCATAATAATTTCATATAGATCCAAAACCTATTTCAAAACCGAAACACAGTAAGCTAATCACGATAAAGAAAACATTAAAAATAACTTTAAAATTAACAAACGTGAAAGTCCGTATGTGATCGTAAAATTTTAGCGAACGAACACACAAGTACTAATACCGACGCTTTGAAACTACACAATCTTCTAGTTCCTAGAAATCCTAGATACGCAGAAGTTAGTTCGTTCCACTTCCATAACTCCAAAGTTCAACAGTCTGCATGATAGTTCTATTGTAAAAGCTAAACGTGCTTCTTGTCAAGTACAGTATAGTCTGTGGTATAGTCCTGTAAAATCAGAGGCTTAGAAAATGAAAAAAAATTGTTCGTGGAGTTGTGAGGGTTTATTTTAACTTCTTTGAAGTTCAAATTAATTACCTGTGCAAGTGAATGGTCATAAAGCGAATTCTCACCACTCCTTATTGGCTTCTCCTACTGCTTGGAATCAGTGAATTTTGCCTAATGTTGCTTATTAGTGAAATATCAATTAGCATTATTACTGCGCAAGAAGGCATAGTTAAGTTTCAACACTTTTACAATAAATCACTTATTCTAACACCTTAGGGACAGTAAAGACCTAGTTCGTTACTGCCGAAGGGAACATAACTTATAAAAAAAATAGACTACAGCATCATAAAACATAAACAATTTTTATGACCCTATAACTCTAGCACATCTTATTATGCATCGCGTGAATCTATATTTCGTCTCAAATAGAATAGGTATAATTAAATTTGAATGTACGTACAAAGGGGGTGAGGTTTCAACCCGTTCGTTCCTAATTTAGGCGTGTACCCGCGGTTTCTGTGTTTTAGGGTCCAAATCTAAGGAGAAAAAGTCATAACTGTATTTTGTTTTGAATTTGAGTTGAATGGGGGTAGTTAGAGTGGTGAACATTTTGTGTTTTGGGAAAAACGGGTAATGACAAAGCAGTTGCTGTATCTTTATTCTGTATGCATGTGATCCGCTTTGTGCCTGTAAACTTTTTATTCTTATTGAAACATATATATACAATTAAATATACAAAAAAAAAAATACCTCTATACAAATACAAAGGGGAGTCGGGAAAAAGCTCATTGTGCATCAAAAAATTCGTCCACATCGATGTCAATGGGAAACGTGCCCAGAACGCTGGCAGCATTGCCACGTTGAATGGCAATGCTGATTCTCTCGCCGAAGAAAAGGCCAGCTCTCTGGTCACGTGAAGAGTCGACGAGCTTTGTGCTAATTTCTCGAAAAACTCGATGCGCACTCGGACCCCATGGACCTAATGTTTCAACTCCAAACGGCTCAAACATATAACTTCCAATAAGGTTGTTATATTTGCGCCGTTTGAGGTTTTCTGCACCAGCAGCAGCCGCCCCAGCACAGCCTGCCGTGCTTAGAAGATGGGATGGCGCAAGGGTGTCGACACATGTTGCATCCCACACCAAAGGTCTACCCACCTTCCAAGGCATAATGGTCATCCCGTCTGGTCCGTTCCCATCGTCGCGTGCCAAGCCATTGGGTTCTAAAACTGCTGGCACCCCGGCGGTGACAAGAGCCCGACGTATGATGTCATTAATGCTGGCGTGCCGTGCTATCCGGCCAGCGCTTCTAGTGCAGGATAGGCCATGGTGACCGAGGCGGTCGTCAGCGGTGTGCCTGTTACCAAACATATTATTGTAATTTACCAGCTTCCGCTAGTATTTCGCCTGCAGTCGGAGATTATCCTTTAGCCAGGATGAAAAAGTATCTGAAGTAACCTAGGGCATGGTCTACTAATTTTTCCGTGTGTTCATTTAAATCCAATAAGCTATTTCTCTATGAGAAGAGTCCTTTGCTCTGCAATGAGACAGTAACAAGCTGGTATTGTTATTAAGCCGTTGAGGAGTTAATGACTTTCAATCATCCGGATATCACATTTATAATATTATTAAGTATTTTTGCCTATTTATATACTGTGTAACTTTTCAACACTACGCAAGAGCCAGAAACACGCCAATAGTTTCTAAAAATCAACAAAAAATCCCTTTCCAAAGACGATATAAAATAAAGAGACAAAAAAAGGTGCGATAACAAAATCTGGCTCTCCGATCATTACATATATTGCATTGCTTTAATTTGAAGCTTCCTCTTATACCCGGCTGACTTGGCTTTGAGCCTAAGCGCTCATGCCCACGAGACGGTTTTTCGCCGGAGCTAAGCCCGGCGACAAACCGGGTCCACGTCCGGTAGTCAATAATGTATGGGACACTATGAAGCCATTCGCACGAAGCTTGTGCCAGCGCCGGCTCACCGCCCAACCGGGCACGGTGCTCGCCGGGTCTACGCCTGGTGCGTAGTAAAGTATGCCAGTGTATAAAAGCTTGAATCTGGTTAAGTTTTTAACTGAATAATTTAGATGCCTCCAAGTTTTATTATATTAACACAACCGCAGTCCATAACTCAAGGCACATTTAACGAGAACCAAATTACACATAATCAAATCACTTCAGAGCTTGTATTTTCTTACTAATAGCAAAAGGTCTGAAGAGGAGTGGAATTCCCTGCCGGAGTCTGTGTTTCCCGATAGCTACAATCTAGGGGTCTTCAAGTCAAGAGTGAATACATTACTTCTAGGCAAGCGTGCTTCACCGTCGACCACATCATCGCTTACCATCAGGTGAGATAGTGGTCAAGCGCGAGCCTATTCTAAATAAAAAAAAACTATTTAATTCATTTATTCGGTAAATTAATAAATAGCAATCAGAGTCATTCCACTTTTAATTATTGCATGCCCGGGTCATCTTACAAGCAAATAATGGAATCTGTGACATGGAATATATATAAACCAGATACCAATATAACTGTATTTGTAGGTAATAGTATAAAAGTAAAAAAAGATGACATCACTGAGTGTGTAAAAGAGATGTCCCACGAGACCTTTGATTGATTTGACCCTTAATTTAGAAGTAATATGCACTGGTAACAGCTGTCAAGATGCCAAGCTGTCAAGCTTTCAGCATCTCCGTAAGACCTAATTAACAAAATTTAAATATAACTATATCCTACTAGTGCTTAAAATAAAAATCCCCAAAAAATAGTCTGCTGCAATCTACCCAAAATTCAATTAAAGCCAATAAATTTTCTGGTATAATTAATTTATCCAACATGTCAATTTAATACCAAGTTATAAATTTTAAACGAAGTGAGGCTACTAATTTTAAAATCCGCGGTAATCCGGACTTGTGGTCACTGTATTATTGACGTCACAATATTGGACATTATTATATTATAACTAGAGGACTGGAGCAGTGATGGCCCGGTGGTATCGGCCGCGACTTACAAGTTGAAGGTCGTGGGTTCGATCCCAGGCAGGCGCTTTACTTTGTGCAAATTATTTCATCACCACTGCTCTCAAAACGGTGAAGGAAAACATCGTGAGGAAACCGGCATGTCCTAGAAACAAAAAATCGAAGACATGTGACATCCACCAACCCGCACTGGGCCCGCGTGGTGGATTACGGCCCAGTCCCTCTCACAGAGAGGAGGCCTGTGTCCCAGCAGTGGGAACATTAATAGGCTGATGATGTGATGATGATGTGAACTAGAGGACGCCTCGCGGTTTCACCCGCGTAGTTCCCGTTCCCGTGAGAATACAGGGATAAAGCCGGGTATTTCGTAAAAAGAAGTAGCCTATGTGACCCGGGGATAAAGTAGCTTCCCAACGGTGAAAGAAATTTGAAATCGGTCCAGTAGTTTTGGAGCCTATTCGGTACAAACAAACAAACAAACAAAAAAATCTTTCCCCTTTATAATATTGGTATTGGTATAGATTATGATGACAATGTAAATTAATTACCTGGTAATGAAATAACGTTTTTGAAGGATTATGGTATTTCAATTAGTTGTTTTTAGGTTTGTCAGAAATATACTATGTACGTAGGTAAGTTTTATTTACAGTGTATTTAAATTTCAGGTAGTTAATTAACAGATTTTTTGTCTATTGGTATGTTATGTTGTTGGCCTCAAGTTCCAAACCGTGTGCGGACAATATACCTACAATGCCAAAGCCATTTTCTGCCAATCCTTAGGTAAATTTGTATAACCAGACTGATTTAAAGTCAGTCTCAACCAAAAATTTCGGTTTTCATCGCTTTTCATACCAGTATTTCATCCAACTAAAATATTACTAGTGTCTTCGTCAATCATCCATCATTCCTGTCGCAGGTCTGCTGGAAGAATTTTCTATTGAAATAAGCAGTAGGTACCTTTGTGCTCTTCTATCTATATTCTTTCTTTTTCTGTTAAGTATTTTGTGTGTACATAAACAAATAAATTATTTAGTTACTTTCTCACAGTAACAGAATCGAGAACATTCGCAAATTTGTTGTAGTTTAAACTCAACAGTTATCTGCTATTGCGAGAAATAACGTTTTATACTGTGCAATCATGGTTTTATATATACAAGAGATCTATAGTTTAGAATATAAAAAAAGCTGAAGAGTTTGTTTATTTGAAGGCTAGTTTCTGGCACTACAAAAAAATAAAAATATTTTTTGCATATGATAGCCAATTCCAGAGAAAGGTTTAACATCACGCAATGATCGGTAGGAGTCAAAAAAAAAAAAGCAGCTATTGTTTCTGTAAATCAGAAGTAAACTACAGCTGCTTTATCAAACTCGCCACAAACTACTGGTGATAATGTTTAATAATAGACCACATTTATCATCAGAAAGCGTTTTATACAACTAAAGATTACCTTGAAGACAAAAAGGCTTGGGATTGAGCTGCTCCAATTAATTTTGTTTTTTTTATTATATTTTGTACCGTGAATTTTGTTATTATAATATATTTTTTTTTTTTTGGTTTTCTTGCAATGACAATAATATTTACTTTTTAAAGTATTATATTATTTTATATTAATTATTGTGAATGTGAAGACTATGTGGATCATTCTTTTTTGTTTTAATTTAAATTTATCTTAGTTTTTAATCATGGTCTGGCAGTTTGAGTAGTTTATGCGGCCTACCCGAATGTCCTTTCTTTGGTATTGTTCGTCGAATCGTTGAGCTCCTTAAATTCTGAATTGAGCTGCTCGGTTATTGACAAATGCGTGCACTGACTGGACAGGTCCACTCAATCTGGCTGGTTCTTTCCTCAAAAGACCATTTCAGACATCAGTCTACATGGTTTTCACATGATCTAACCAATATTTTGTCTGGACTTTAAAAGAGACTGTGACCTCTGAGTTTGTTTCGGCCTTTCTTCTCAGAGTAGTCAGATAGGAAACGCCGACCTCATCTAGTTTTTAAAAAATATATTCGACTTGTAAAAGTGTTTGTATAAAACAAATTACAGAAATAAAATCATTTAACATTTATCACGACGGGGTACCAGAAACAAATAAAACTAGCCTATATGGGCATTATTGATGGTATTGATGAAATACCGTGCAGACCCTAATCTTGAACTATTGTCCAGATATTTCATACGCACGGGCTATAACGACAGTTTCTGGAATGTCTTCATTATTGTGCAAATTCTGTGGTCACCGTACAATATCGTTGTTTTTTTTTTATTTTGTTGATCAATTTTAATTGCCAAGCCCGAAAAATTTAATATATTTTCTTTAATAAGTCAAAATGTAAGTAGTCCTTAAGATCATTGAAAAAAGAGTATGTTTTAAGACGATTGTTGCTAACTAGATTCAACACTTTTCTACCTACCTTTTTTTGCACCACTGCTGGACAAAGGCTTTCCCATTTCCACAGTACATAAATATACATATTTATATATTATACGTAGATGAGATAATCATGTGAGCTCCCACAGACAGGTGCGTGCGTCACAACAATTTTGTCACTGAATTTCTATGAAAACAGGTTGTCGCATTGTCGCAGCGCCATTTAAACCGGGATCATAATGAATACGTGACCACGGCATTAAACTCTCGTAGATAAATTAACTTCACATAACCCAATATCAAGTTAAATAATTCATTTCAGTAACTTTCGGTACCATCAATTAGTTGACTATCCGAACCAACAAAATATTTGATTCAACTTGGCCTGAACTAATTTTAATATCAGAAAGTGCGGCATGATAATGTGACTGGGCAATTAAATTTATTTCTTTAAGTTGCAAGTAGTACAAAAGTAGAGAAGATGAAATAAACGGTGGATGGACTGTATGCAAAATTATAAGGCTTGGATGGATGTGACAACTGAGAAGTATGGAAGAAAAATACATGTTGATGTAACTAGGAGAAGTTTGGAAGAAAAAGACATGTTGATGTAACTAAGAGAAATTTGGAAGAAAAAGACATGTTGATGTAACTAAGAGAAGTTTGCAAGAAAAAGAAATGTTGATGTGACTGAGAGAAGTTTGGAAGAAAAAGACATGTTGCGTAGATTTCAAATAAATTGGGATAAGGGCTAGAGAATGATGATAATGATTTTGTTTAATTTGACGTTATACAATTAAAGGGGTTCCCATTGGATTTGGAAGTTGTCCCTTTGATGTCAGTCAAATATTGCCGAATTATTCTTAACCTTTTGGTATCCACCTAGACAGTTTGTCCCAATAATTCTGGCCCTTGATTCCAAAAACAATTTATCATCAGTTCTGGAAAAATGTCATGTTAGACCGGCAAGATAGCCAGACGCAATGAAAAAGCCAGAAAAATAAACTTCGGGACGCTGTATATGGTCGCGAACTCGCGATCCTCAGCCGTAAGGGAACGAAGAAGATTTTTAAATTCTGAATACTAGGGTTAGTAAAACCAGAGATGGTTTACTGATTTTTTAGATGGCAGAAAATATCTGTATTAGCTGGTCATACAAATATTTGTTCGAAGTATTAATCGGATCCACAACTTGGACCGCTAAAACCTCTTCACCACCAACCAAACAATATATACCAACCGTTCAATATAACTTTAAGCAAATAATTAATTTCCAAATCAGTCCAATATTATGACAAAGGTAACCAAATCGGTTGAAAAGATAACTGGAACATGTAACATGAAATGATTATTGATAAAATTACATATTTGTTCATCGTTTACACTTTACAGATGAACACTGCAAATAATTGATGCCCACAACCAATATGATCTAATTGCACACTTATATTATTATTAAACTTTCAATTAGTAATCTGTTTTGTGGTTAACCATTCGGTGTTGTTAGATATTATGTCGTTAATGTAATTATGGGTATATATTAGTTAGCATTTTGCACACAGTGTGAGCACCTAATATTTTTTTTTTAATTGATGGTCTGCTTTTTCCATAGAAAAGCTAAGTTTGGGGTAGATTTTACTGTAACTAGCACTTATCTTTTATATATTTTATGCGTAGGTACATATTATCATTACATCTAAAATGTGATGTAGTTCTAGATTTTGTGTTATGCTAGTTTGATATTAACATAATTATGTTGGGTTATATAATTATTTGCTCACAAACCAAGGTACAAAAAAATCCAGTCTATTATAAAAAACGTTTGATTTTCAGCCAAATAATTTGCTTTGAGTTGTTACCTAGAAATATTTAGCAAAAAGTGGGGCCCTGTAGTTTGACAGCGCTCCTAACTAAATATCTATATATCAGAAAGCTTCACAACACCAATTAAAACTACGCTTGATCGAGCTTACTAACTGAACTTAATATTTTCAAAGGTTGCCATGGCAACCAACTTGTAAATTGGAAATTCTTTAGAGAAAAACTATTATTAATAGATATACTTATAATGAAAATTTGTAATAGGACAGTACTTGGTACTGGTACGTAATAAGAAGCTAACTAGAAATATTGTGGTGTAGGTTTAATTAAGTTTATACTATCTTAAGTCACGAGTAAATCAACCATCAAGAGTGATATAATGGTCAAACGCGAGCCCATTAAAACTTAAAAGAAATAAAATCCCTGTTTTAAATATCGATAACGAAAGTAGCATTTAACGAACTGGCTATTTATGGTAGTCAAATAAATAGTGAACATACATCAGAATGTAATGGTTTACTTCCGTCTCTTACATTTTTTAAACACAACAGAAGGTACATTTTATAAAATAAATCATCACTAACCCAGGGTTCCCTTTCAATCCAAAGCTACACAAAGTTACAGGTGTCGGGTACAAATTACCCATCATAAATGGCCCCTATAACACAGGATTTTCCTAGCATCGGGGCCAATATTCACAAGATTGAGCAGAAATATGCCATAATATTATTGTAGTAATGTAACAGGAAACTATGTATTTCTTCTTTTTTTGCAAAAATAAATTATTATTATTATCTCTTTTATTTAACTTTTTTCTTATTTATTACATTTTTAAATATTTTTACAAAACACACAAAAAAGAAAAACATTTAAAAATATAAAAAATAGACGCCCACCGGTATCGGGAACAGGGTCCAAGCTACCGGCGGTCAGGGCTCCAGAGAGAGGAACCTCCTAACAATACGAGCCTTATTATTATTATTATTATAAACAACGAACAAACAAAATTGTCCACCACGCAACATTGTAAATAACTCAATCATTCCTAACTGCCGAGTTATAATATAACAAATATCTTTTTATTATATTGACGCAGAGCTACAACGTATTTTTATTGTCGCGTTATGACAATCGCAGTGTGATACATGCGCTGCAGCGTTAACGGGTTCATCGCTCATTTAATGGCCACACACGCGAATGTATAGTTGGGAGCACTGATGATTTACACTAAAAAAAAAGTTTTTTTAAGTGTTATGTGTAATGAATATGGTTTCATGGAAATAAAATATTCGGCAGTTTTTTTTGTCTGTTACTTCAATTGGCAGTTGTAGCACCTCGTTGGTGCAGGGATCGATTTCCAGAACGAACAATGTGTTAATGTGCTTTTCCATTTGATATTTCTCAGTAGCAGCCCAGAGCCTGGTTTTATGCTCCACATTAATTTAAGAGGGCTGACTCCTACCGAAAGCTATCATAAACAACATCATCATCTATAATCCCCGGCTCGTAAGTTGGCAAGATTCGTTAGATGCGCAGAAGTAATTTTTAGGTATCTCTGGTAGTGAAGCGGGGTGCGGGGAACGTTTAGGACCGTTTCGACCGCGCGATTGGTTAGTCAGCTGTCACATGGATTGACTGACCAATCGTGTCGCGTCCACGTTCCGTTCGATCTATATGGTGGTTGGTCAATTCGCGGCATATGCGCGAACTAACCCCCACAATGCGAAATGCTGAGTAGAACGGATAAGTCTAATTTATGAGCGACAAAAATAAGACCGAAATTAATAAAAAAGGATTCCTTCAAAATAAATATCTTTTAGCTGCTTGTGGAATAGAGTCGGTCTAGAATGTTTTTTTTTTTAAATTTTAAAAGTAAAGTATTCATTACCTGCTGTGCCAGCGGATTCACTCGTGTGAAAGCCTCAAATTATCCTACGGGAAATTATAGATACTATGTTATGGTATCATTAGATAGACCATTCCATGGCCAATGTGGCATTTGGATGAATCGGATAGATTGACACATTCTACACCGTAAATGATTATCAAAACTCCAATAGGTATCATTTTTATGAGATTAACAAATGACATTAGGTACATTAACACATGTCTGTTACTTACATTTTGAGACTTTACGACAAGCATTGCAGCTGCTGGAATGGTATTTAGTAATATAAAATATGGGAGAAGAAATATACTTGCCTCGTTCCAGAGATGTTAAGATGACGATAACAGATCAGTCACAAAGCAACCACACATGGGTATACAGTACACACTATTACATCAATATCAGTTTAAAACGACAAATAGATAAACAAATTGGATCTGATCGGTTGCCCGCAGCTATTCGGTGTAGGATGATTCTAAGGGAAATAATTGTAGGAGGAGGAACAAACTCTCCATAACAAACTTCTTCGGCCCTATTTTCTCGCGATACCAACTTTTACTAACACCATACATATATTCTGAAGGTACGACCACGATGTTTCCGACTCAAAGAAAATGGCGAATGTTTGAGATTGCCAAACCGCAAAATGTTTTAATTAATACTAAGTTCTATGTTCTTGTGTATTTATTAAAATGTGTTGTAATATAATAAAGAAGGTTCATTATCAGACAGAAAGGGTTCATTCCAGAAAGGGTTAATTTTCACCAGCACAGTTCACCAGCGAGTTTGCTATGCTCTATGATCACTTGATCACAGACAAAGATATTGGACTAAGGGTCAAAGCACACTCGAACAGAGTCGAAGGGAAGCGACACGCGAGTCGCGAAACGGGTTAAACGACATTGTTCAAGTCTGACATTTGTCAAATCGGCAATTCGTCAAATTTGATATTGTTCAAAGTTGTCGTTCGTCAAAACGTCTTTTAGTCCAAATACGCTATTGGTCAAGTACAGTCGATGAAAACATGCGTTTTGAATTCACTAACTTACTTGAAGGAACTTACAAAAGGAAAAGCCGCCTGCTGTAGGCTCCTATTTACATCATTAATTTCTAAAGGAAAAGGAAGATTTCTCAGGACATGTGGTGTTGTGCAAATGAACGCCATCGTAACACCAACGCAGTCATGGCTTTGCTTCGTAGATTAGGCATAAAAGTACAAGTTTTTTTTTTTCATGTTCTTACGTATTTAAAAAAGAAGCGAAATATTATTTAAATAAAGTTGAGAGAGAAGATGAGAAGCAGAGGAAAACATCCAACATCATAAAAGATGCCAAAATAGAAAAATTACAGTGTGTGGGAAAGTGGAAGCGTTAAAGTGTTTTAAACAGTTCTGTAATTCTATGTAAATAAATATGATTTGAATAAATGAGTTAATAAAAATATCATGAGGTACTTGCATTTTTACAGTTGATTGTACTTAATTTACTTGACTAATATCGTATTTGGCAAATATTATAATTAGAAAAACAGACGATTTGACGAACTACAGCTTTGATCAATATCAAATTTGACGAATTGCCGATTTGACGAATATCAGACTTGACCAATGTCGTTCAACCCCGCGACACAATTATTTTTGTACGCCTGCTTTGAATCGTGACCGACGTATTTTAACCAAAAATGTCAGCGGATTATTGCAAACACCGCAAGTTTATATGAAATCGCGTAAACTCTTTCTTCTCAATAAGGCACGAGTATAATTTAAATGATATTAATTGGATGGGATTTATTGTATTTTAAATTAATAACAAGAGTTTTAACTTGCAAGATTAATCACATACTTGCAGTGTTTGCAACAACCGGTGACATCAAGAATTAAAATCCAAGGGAAATTCCAAAAACGTAACCGATTCGCAAATCCGAGGTTTCAAAACAGATACACATGCCAAGAAATAGTTTAGTTTTCTTGAAAAACAGCGTAACATTGTGCCTGAACAATGCATTTTTCTTTATTACTCTTACTTAACCGTGCTTTAAACAGTAAAAACAGAGCCAAACGCCGATTAGTAGTAGATACTAGCACACTTGGCGAGATGACTCAGTATTTTCACATATTTTTAGATTTAAAATATTTTTTTGTTGCAGTTACTGTTAATAATATATCGTTTATTTATAACATAAGTTACAAATTACAATACAATATCTTAAAATCTAAAAGAACACAGTTGCTTATTTGGCTGAACTAGGTTGAACCTAGGCCAGGCTAGAAAGTCCATAAAACTTATAGTAATAATAAATTAACCAGGAGATCTTCTGTCTCTCCGTAAGAGATTCTAAATAGGTGTTTTAGAATAATGTTTTACGGCTAAAATAATTTAATTTATAGATACTCAATTTTCTATTTAATGTTTTGTACAGATATATGGACACAAGAATGTAAAGAATCTCTTCATATTTTGGGGCTTTTCGTCTCTTGTTATTTGTATTTTCGGCGTTATAGGAAAGCATGGTGTGCTAAATAGGATAGTTGACCACTTTTAACTAGCAGCTGAGCCAACAGTTCCGATTTAAACTGAGTTATTGGCGATTTAAGGCCAGAGGTAGTGTCGTAATTCTAAGTAGTAGTTTTCTATATTTAGACAGTGAATCATTAACTCTACAATGGAATGGACTGCGTGATTTTTTTAAACAATCATTGTTTAAAATAAGTGCGAATGACTGTGTGATGGTCCATTCATTCGAATATATCAATGACGTTCTCAATATCGACGAAAAATCATTGCGATTTTAAATAACATTAGACTGGCTCGATGGTATAGTGCTATGTATATTTTTATTGCCATAAACCCCACTCATTTAAACGTCAACTAAACTAATATACTAAAGTAACATTAACCACAATATAAATCTCACAACTTTTTGACGACTATTTATTGCGACCTATTTAGATAGAAAACTATATATTGCAAAGGATAGAAATGTAATAAATGGCTACAATATATTATATTTATAAATAAACCTTCGCCTCTTCGAATGATATGCTGCTGCTGAACTTACCAGAAAAAAATAAAAATAAGTGGTAAGTACTTTGAATTTTGGATTTACTAACGAAAAAACATCAGGCTGTAGTAGTCCTACACGGCAATGGCTTAAGACTCCCACAGACTGGTTCTCGAAAGCACGACGTGACACTGCAAAAATCCTTTTTTATAGAAATTGTTATAACGATATATCTATTATCCTAGAGTATTTTTTTATGAAAACGGATTGTTGCATCGTTGTCGCTAGCTTTTAATTTTAGCATTTTTAGATTTTTTGTGCTCCGCTGCGATGTTGTTAAGTACCTAACTTAGAAAATGAAAACATACAGCCGCAATCTAGCCCTGTAAACCTAAATTTTATACACTAGAATCTCCGTCCTAAATTAAAATTTGTTCCATTTAAGTTAAATCAAAACTATTTAATTTGGAACATATGTTTCAGACTAAAGTCTAAATAAATACTGACCTGAGGCATTAGTGCAAGTTTTTACTCACGCTCAATCGCGTTAACGTAAACGATCTCTTATGTCAAAATGTATACAAAAAAAAAGATTTCTCCTTACCGTCCCCAGACGGCGTTTATCCAATTTCAATACAAATTGACTTTTACGTTAACGCGATTGAGCGTGAATACAAACTCGCCTTAAGGCCTCTGAAAGTTTGACCGAAATAATGACTAAAGTAGGTACTTCATAATTTAAATGTTATTCTAGCTTTTTCTAGAAATCCGAATACGTTATTTTCTTGTTTAGTTATTTACTTGTCAACAACAAATTATTTAATCTATTAAAATTGACGAAGTCATTTTTCTCATCACAGTTATCAATAGGCTAACTAGCAAAAAATATACATAAGGGTATGTAAATAGGATTCCACACATTCCACATCAGGTTTCTGAGATTGCCCAGTAAACAAACATACTACTAATAACAGGACAGGCCCCACTATTTAGGCCTCCTACAGTGTAATCATAAAACAAGTTTTCTTTTAATAATATTATAAGGCAAGTAATCGAAGAAAACATGTTTAGCTATAAAAAATAGGCTTAATTTCATTTAAAAGGATTAATATTTTCACTTACGTAGCAAAACGTATTGTAATCAATTATAAGTTATAAAATATTTTAACTACTGAAGTTGATTGAAATTAGCTGTACACTTAAATTCATAGTTTGATTAATTACAAAAAAGGTGATCCTATTTTTATTCCAACGATGCTTATGAGAAATGTTCTCAGCAGGGGAGATAGGTATCATTAAGGGTAAAATTGTACGACAGTGTGATTTCAAAAAGTTAAAGAAGAAACCGTTTTTTATGTTTTTTGAGCTTTACTGCTACACGAACAGAAACTCGGCAATGTTGCTTGTAAAATTATTATTCAGTAATTGAAACATTAAACTGAATCAGAGAATATTAGACCAACATTTAATATCCTTTAGTTGGTACTTCCTGGCATCCTGCGGTTTCCGGAAAATTGATGGTTGCAATTACGTCTCATCTCAAGAAAACAATTTCATGGTTAAATATTTAATTATTTTCATTACAAACATTCGTGTGCAGACTTTGTTTGTTAATACCAGCTTTAGATAACGTGATATTCTATAATTAGCATATTAGCCATAAACATTATTAAAAGTTCAAAATGTTTGGTATTGACTACAATGACATTTCGTAAGGCATCTCAATCCCATACATTTTTGACTTTTCGACGATCTATAACTCATAGAATATCACTTTGTCGTAGACCGTCTTTAAATGTCTCTTCATTTCATCAGTTGGAAAAAGTAATGCTACTATCAGAAGTTCTAATTTAAAATCAGCTTCTCCGCTGCAAAGAAAAGGCCTCTTCTCATACAGCTAAGGAATTAGTATTAATCACCAAGCTTGTTCATTGTGTGTTGGCGAAATTAAATAACGTTCATAATTAACAAAGATAATAAAAATTCTATTGAATATAGACAGGTTTTAAACCTGCAATCTGATGCTTAAATACAAAGGACCACAAGAAGATTTGAAATTCTACATATTTCCAAAAAATATTCCCTATATTTGTCAGAACTACTTACTATTACTACAAGAACGAATAAAAATTATTCAAAAATGCTAAGGAAAACAAAAAAACACCATTAGAAAATACTCATAGAGAACTTGTGTGTGATGCGTCCACCATCCGTATGCACTAATTAAATAAAGTCAAAATAGTCTGAGAGACAAAACGATCCTGCGGCCTGTTTCTGTCTTTTTTTAGAATTGTAATGGGTCCACGGTACACGCTGTCTGTATCACCTTCGTCACTACGTTCTTGAAAATGGTCATACCGGCTTTATCTCTATGCCTCGAAACTAGTTTATCCAAACAAGGGACGTTGGATGGCAGTCATCAATCAAACAGTTATTTATTTCTAAACCTCAAATCATGTGAGATTTATACCAATACGTCTTAAATTACTTTACAAATAACGGTTTTAATTTGATTCCCGTTTGGGCATGGACATAAGGTTAGGAGTTAATTATTTGGTCACAATTTTCGCTTTTTTACTTACGTAAATTAATTCATAAAAGAAGGCAGAAAGCATTGCGCTGTTGAGTATTTCTCTTTTTATGATATCTTGGGCTTGACTCTGTGCATATCCCTAACTACTTTATAGGCACTTTCCAAATTGTTAGGCTTTGTTTAATCAAAATCAAGACAAGAGATCCAGAATTTTATCAACCGAAAAATATTGAATTACTTATTAGTTTCTTTACTTATCTGCATCCACTGACTAGTAGTCCAACTTAGGTAATCAGGCGGTAGATCTTTAGTTGAAATCCCGAAGGTCAAAACTTACCTGTAATCAATATCAAAATAATACCTGTAATCAATATAAAATTATGTCCTTGCAGGCAGTCTCCGAATGGGGTGATGCCAATCTGGTCAAGTTTAATGCTGCTAAAACCCAGGCGTGTCTTTTTTCCGCTAAAAAGAGCCAATTTCACCCGGCTCCAACTTTCCGTGATGTAACCGTGCCAATAACGGACCATCTTGAGCTTCTTGGCGTTACGCTGACATCAACTCTCAATTTTGGGCCATACATTGAGGCAAAGGCTCAGCTGGCTGCCAAAAAGTTGGGGATCCTTGCGAAGGTGCGAAGGTACTTCACGCCGGAACAGCTGCTCAACTTGTATCAAGCGCAAGTTCGATCGTGCATGGAGTACTGTTCTCATCTCTGGGACGGATCTGCCAAATATCAGCTAGATGCACTAGAGTCGATCGAAAAGCGGGCCAAGAGACTCATCGGCGATGAAGCACTGGTCAAATCAAAGCTCCAGAGCCTTGAACATCGTCGCCGAGTTGCCAGCTTGTCGGTATTTTATCGGTTACATTTCGGGGAGTGTGCGATGGAATTGCATGATTTAATTCCGCCCAGCCCGTTCCATCATCGGACAACCAGACGCACGGTGATGCGTCATCGGTACATGGTGGACATCCCACCCATACGCACAAAACGTTTTGGGGACACTTTTATTATGCGTACAGCTAAGGAGTGGAATTCCCTGCCGGAGTCTGTGTTTCCCGATAGCTACAATCTAGGGGTCTTTAAGTCAAGAGTGAATGGGTTTTTTCTAGGCAAACGTGCTTCACCGTCGACCACATCATCGCTTTCCATCAGGTGAGATAGTGGTCAAGCGCGAGCCTATTGATAATAAAAAAAAAAAAAAAAAAACAAAAGAAAAACGAATTTAATATTTTGAAGACCACACGTAGGTAAATACATAATTATAAAAGTAACAATGTACAATATTTTAGAGAATAACAGATTTCACAGACTAATCCCTATGAAAAAACGGTTAAAAATTTAGGAACTGAACAGAAGAATAGACAGAGTACCTGATGACACTGTTTGATAAAAACCATAAATACAAAATAAACTGGTATAAAATCTCAGAAAACTACATGACCTTTCCCACTCATTTCCTCATCAGTATGAATTTGAGTCAAACTATTAAGTTAAGTAATAAATTATCATAACATTCATTATTAGAATATTGCTTATATCGATGTTTAATTTTATCAGAAGTGTAGGTCTGTCTCGCTGATGGGATTCGGGATGTTATTAACTTTTCTATTCTTAGGTACATATTAATATCAAGTTATTATAAAATAGCTTTTTTCTGCGGTATTGTTCCCGTGGCCTATCTTCAATTTGACTCAACACAGGGATCTCTATCATCGAGTCTGTTATTTGGTTAGATTGGTAGCCTAGATTAAACGAGCCAACTCAGTGGTGTAAAGCTTGATGATCATCATTCCCGCAGTAGCATAGACAGACACAGAAATAGTACGCTGGATCAAATTGAAGCGATCTATCAGCATGCATTTGCAATGTTATTCGCACTAATTTAAATGGTGTGAAATGTAATAGATATCATTCGCACAGAAATTTTGTGCTATGATAACTCTTCAGTTTAATACGAATATTAGTTCAAATAACATGTTAGTTCCAAATCGGGAGTTTGCGAATCTCGATATGTAGTTTTGAAATTGGATATTATTATAGTTGAAATTATTGGGCATTCGAGGATATCTAAATGTTCAAGTTTTTGTATTGGATTCGGCCGTGGTGTTGTGAGGTAAACTGGCAAGGAGGTAGGCAGAGAGGGAAGTGGTAATAAGATCGCAGTATAAATTTGTGAGTGAGATGAAAAACATATGGTTTATTAGGTAAAAAAATTAAGTGAAGAACGAGATGACGGCCACGTGATGCGACATCCATATTTAGAATCATCCTTTTCTTGTAATCGCTCAGATTACAAGAAAAGGATGATTCTAAATATGGATGTGCGCATGGCGATGATATTTCATTATTTTTAATATAGTGAAAATAAACAACTATCCTATCGTGGAACCATGAAAAGAACGAACACAACACAGACCTTTAATTACACCTTTAATTCCTATAATAATCGTATTATAATAATCGTACTTCTTCTATCCTACAGGAAAAAAATCTTGCATCCTACAGGAACATCCTGAAACACAATATTATAACAAGGTAGGCACTCAACTACCCATGTTAGCTGCATGCTCAATGAGAGGAGGAAGCAGGGATACGGCGGTAGTAGTTTCGTAGTTTTAAGGTTGGGGGCCTTTGTTTACGATTATATGCATAGGGCTTACATGTACAGACTACTGCATATTGTGAGCTGTTTGAGTAGCTGCCATTTATGCGAAGAATGATAATGTTACCAAGGGCTTTAAACAAAAGTGAAATTCTATCAGCGATTAAATTCAAATGTTTGGGATGGACCACGTGACTTTTCGGTAGTTATAAATCAAATACAAATTGGACTTTACAACAATCCTTTCGGGTAGTAGAATCACTTCCCTATCATCTCTGTCTAGGGGCTGTGTTATGTACTGGAGCCGCAATCTTCGGCTGAGCAGACTATTTATGATATGTGTCTTTTGTACTATCCAAACAAGATTGATCGATTACTGGGACTATTGAGATTTTATTTTTATTCGTTGTTGTTAAAAAGTATAGTTGTATAGTTAAAAAGAAAGAATAGGTGTGACTTCGTATCAAGGCGTCACATGGATGACGTTTTTATATGTTATTGCTTAGCAAACAGGTTCACAGGCTCGCCTCTCCATGGAATCTCTCCTTATACATTTTTTTTACTCTTTCTAACATAGGACTTGTGAATAACTACATAACATAAATTGAATGCACTTTCATACATATGAAGAATAAGCCAATATGTGAAAACACTGGCAATGGTGCACAGCACACTTTTTGAATATTCCTAATTATTTTATATAACATCAAAAAAAATATTTTTTTTGCCATAGGTACTGGCCAAATTATCTTATACTCTAGAAAATAAATTCTCTCTAATATAGGTTATTTAGAAACAATAGACTTCACGATGATCAAAGGATATCTTCACCATTCAAATTGCGCCAGTGTGCTCTTACTACTACTGCTCTTCACATTCTTTTTACCACACATAAAAAGAAAGGGCGTTAACATTACGAAATTAATTTAACTCCGACTTCCGTTCAGGGCAAAAACAAAAGAACCGCTGTGACGGTTAATTTTCGTAGAACTTCCTACTGCCCAGATATATTGTGCTGTAATGCCTGGATTGAATTAGGTTGGATAAGAATTGTATGTCAAAGGACTTTTGTTCATTTATTTATAAGGTCTCGTTTGTAAAATTCGATCAGTGATACACTATGTGATAGTTTTTCCCAACTATGTTGGGGTCAGCTGCCAATCTAACCGGATTCAGCTGAGTACCAGCGTTTTACATGGAGCGACTGCTTATCTGACCACCACAACCCAGTAACTGGGTAACACGGTACCCCTTGGCTAGACTTGTGTCAGATCTTAAGCTTATTCTGACTACTCGTAACGACTGTCATGAGGTCCCCGCTGCCATTTGAAAGATCTTCAAATGACAGCCGGGACCTACGGCTTAACATGCTTGCCGAGGCACGGAGGAAACTCGATATGTTGAAATGGTCACCCATCCACGGACCAACCTCGTCAAGCGTTGCTTAACCTTGAAGATCGACCTGTGCGGCTGTTATTATTTAGCCACGAGCTCCTCTTTATACTATTAATGAATGTCGAAAAAAATTGCAGTCTTCCTGTGGGAGAAGCCGAAGAAAATAGCTAACTTACCATAATAACTTTATAAGAGGTTATATTATCAATTAAATTTTAGAAGCCTAGCTATTTCATAAGCAAAAAGGCTTATATAATACCGTTTAGATATAAGATAGTAAATATCCAGGTACATGTTTCTAATCGTACTAAACTAAGCAACGTTCAAGTAACAAAACAATCCCAAAGTGAAAAGAAAATCTAAACTAAACGCTACACAGCATTTCTTAATCAATTGAAGGTTACAATTTAATTAAGACTGTAAACTTAAAAAGAATCTCTCTCTTCAAGAAACACAAGGAACAATATGATTTCATTTCAAACTGAATTTGAATATTTTTTATCCACCTTGTAAGTTTTGAGTGAATGAAATTCAGAAGATTGGATAAAACGAAAAACAGGCCTTGATAATAATATGAGCCTGTTTTTCTTACTTTTGACCAAAATATTATCCTTAAATATAGAAGTAATGAGTGTTGATCAAAACTCATAAGCTCATTTTAGACCACCACACTTGTAAATCCAGTACCTACTCCAATTATGTGCCTATCCTACTTTCTTATGACTGATTGACAAAATCATCTGTTTTACAGTGTAAATATCCCAGTGAATGTTGAAGAATTGACAAAATGAAACGCTTTGCAATTGATTGCGTGTTTCGCAATTACCCTACTGGTTTTCCAGTCTTAGATCGATTTGAATAGAAATATTTCAATACTATATAAAATTTAAAAAATAAACGTTACGTAATCGCTAATTTCGGATGATATTGAATAGTAAGCCAATATTTTTCTCAAACAATAATCTACATGATCTGACTCGACACACAACAAACTCGACACATAACAAAGGTGGACAAACAGTGGACAAACAAACTAATTAGTATGAAAATCAAGCACTGTTTGTCCACCTTTATAATTCCGTCTTAACATCAAGGTGCTTCATTAATTAAGTTAGTGTTTGGCAGGTATCAAGATCCATTCATTGGTATCCTATTCCCTATTAAATTAACTTCAATTGGAATCAATATTCGAGAGCCATAGTAGCGGAATTTATTTAAAAAGTAAGTACGTTCATAAAAAATGTACATCAGGTATTGTTTCTAAAACAATCGTTTAAATAGTGCTTGTATGTAAACTATAACTAAAATATTTTATTACGAGTGCAAGATTTTATACAAGAATTTATACTTTTGTTGGGGAATTAGATGAAAGAGGAAACAGTGAGAGGGTCGATCTTCATGGCTAAGCAACGCTTGTCGAAGTAGTACCATAGATGGGTGTCCATTCATGAAATACCGAGACTGCTACAAAAAGCAGGTTTAAACTTTGGTTGCAACTGTATTTGGTAGATCTGTAACAGTAGTAACGGGTAGTCAGATGCCAGATAGTCTGACATCAGTCTTGCCAAGGCGTATCGTCTTACCCAGTTACTGGGTTGTGATCAGATAGACCGGCTGCTTCCCGTTAGACAGGAAGTCTACCCTGGCATAGTTGGTAAAAACCAAGGCAAATTGGCAGATCGATTGAGTTGTTTACTTATGACAAGAAATTGGTTTACTATCAAGCAATTGATTTACTTTCAATCAATTATATAATTTAGAGGTCAGATAGTATTTCAATAATTAGTCATAATTACTTAAGCTGGTAACTGATCTACAAGCAATTAAGTTCACTTGTTCGAGTAGAAGACTCTCGCTGACTCTGATATGCATATTGCATAAATTATCAGATGTTGTTCGGTTAGTCCTACATATTTTCTGCTTATTGTGTGAAGATAAATACTAGTAATCAGCTGTATCCGGTTAGACTAGGAGCCAATCCCTAGACTAGAAGCTGACCGTTCACATTAGTGTAAGTTGTGAGTACTACGCACCTGACCTTTCTAAAGAATTTTCCCATACGGTCTTTATATAACTCGGTAATACTAAAAAGAATCCGCTTCATATTTTACTGCCCAACAATTTCAATAAATTCTCAGAACATAGCAGGAATCATATCATAAGAATCTACTTACCAAAGATTAATCGTCGGCGATCCGACTAAGAGATTTCCCTTGAGGCAAGTGGGGGTTTATTGCAAGTATTAATGACTGGTTTAACTTAATGAAGTGGTAGACAGCCAGAGGCATTACTTGTAGAAAAATATGTTCCTGTTTTGTCGTCGACTTTGAATTGTAATCCGCAAAGGGTCTGTAAAACACGACTCTTAACGGCATCTCTTTACAAACATAATTGATCCGTCTATATCAAGATCTAGCACAAGTCCGTGGCTTCGCCCACGTGATAATTGTTTTCAAAGCCTCATTGAAGAAGAAGAAAGGTAATTGAGACGACTCTGCTAATGGTGTAGAAAATAAAGCCGCAACTTCCGCTTAAATGCATATTGACTGGTGGCCGTCCTGATATCGAGAGGAAGCGCATTCCAGAGAAGAATGGACTGAATATGAAAGGAAGAATGAATAAAAACAGAAGTATGAGAAGAGCAAAGCAAGAGTAAATTTAATAGTAGTAGTAGTTGTAATAATATAAATGTGAAAGTTTATGAGGATATTTGTTACTCTTTAGTGCAAAACCTACAGAACGGATTTCAAAGAATCTTTACAATAATATAGCTTTTAAAAATTCCTTCAACCTAAAGCAGTGTGTATAGGATCTTCTGTCTTAATATATAGTGTGACTTTAACCACAAAGGCATAGCCACTGCGGGCGGTCCATAGTGTGTTACTTACCTTATCTTACAAAAAAAACGTTGGGTCATAGAACAATTAAGTTTCTATACCTACCGTCATTCGTGTAGGTGTTGATTTATACAGCAAGGGTTGTATGGGCCGCGGTTATGGCCTTTGTGTGGTTCACAAATGCGATATGATAGAGAATTCACGGGAATTGGGTTTAATATCTGCATGGATATATTTTATAATGAGATATTATGCTGAGTGTCTTTATAAGAGACTTTATGAGTCACTATTTATTCTTTTTTGGAAGCACGTTGAATATGGTGTAACTTTGGTCAGGTATGGATTATAGTTTATACACACATCAACACGGTCTAGGGATATTTCATACTCAATTAATTAACTCGAAAAGTACTGGCCGCATTGGAATCTTTTATACACCGATTTGTTTGTAATTTATCTCAGACTAATTCCAAATTAAATTTTTTGAAAATTCTTTTGTTTCGGTGGCATAAAAATGTCTTGATGTGTAGGAGAGGGAATTTTCATTTGTGCGAAATTTAGAAAACAATACGAATTACGTTTAGTTACAGTTTTTTTTCATTTTTAAACGAAAGATAAAGTTAAAATTGAGGTATTGTAGCCATGCAACGCCAACATTTGACGAGGGCGGAGATGTTACGAGCTGTGGGAATGCTGGAAGCTGGGTCTGTTTAGCGTAATGTTGCTGAGCCCATAGGGACCCACCAAAATGTAATTTCAAGATTGTGGACACGCTATCGTGCCACAGGTGAAGTAGCAGAGAGGCACCGGGGGCCAAGTCGCATCACTACCCCCAGACAAGACCGATTTTTGCAAATTACTGCGCGAGCTCAACCAAATGCAACGGCGACTCAATTGGTCCAAAGACTGCGAGTGGAACACCAAGTGCTTGTGAGTGACCAAACTGTAAGAAGGCGACTGCATGAAAGCAATCTACGCTCTCGTTGACCACTCCGGGTCCCACCTTTACGGAGAGGCAATTGTGGACGACGATTAGAATGGGTTCGGAACCACGTGGACTGGGGCCGTGAGCAATGGTCAAATGTGCTCTTCACGGATGAATCCAGGTTCGGCTTCCATCCAGATTCACGAAGGACGCGTGTCCTGGACGATGGAGCCGTCTTCAGAACCCTCAGGAAGTTCACCCATACCAAGGAGGAACAATTATGGTTTGGGCAGGCATTCGTCTTGGAGGACGGACGAATCTCGTTTGAGTGCGGGGCAATATGACGGCAGAACGATACGTCCAACAGGTGCTGGGGCCCGTAATCTTGCCCCACAGAACACAAATGGGGCAAGATTGCCTGCTCATGCACGACAATTCCCGGGCACACACGGCGAGAACGGTAGCAGCTTGGTTACATACACACAATGTTAGGGCCTTAGACTGGCCTGCTCAATCGCCAGATCTAAATCCCATTGAGCATGCGTGGGATATGCTGCCAAGAAGAGCTCTGAAGGAAGTTCCTGAAAATCTGGCTACAGAAGATCAACTTTTTGCGCACCTCAGAAGGACATGGGACAATATTCCGCAGCAAGACATTGACAACCTTGTTCTGAGCATGCCGAATCGTTGCCGATGTGTTATGAACATCATGGGCGCTTTCTCAGACTACTAACTTCAAGTTTATAAACACAAATTAAATGATTTTTCTATTTTTTTCAGTTTTTACTCATAAATTAAAAGTTAATTCATATACGGTTTCCGTCTATGCTTCATTTTTTTTCCATAAAATCCTGAAATTTTAATCGAAGTACCTTAACCATTATTAAAAAAATGGTAGAATATTAAATAACGTATCTTTTAAATATATACATGTCGTATAAATAATTAACATATTGATAGTAATTCGCTTTATTAGAAATATCCCTAGACCGTGTTGATGTGTTTAGTTAGAGACGGCATATTTACCTCATTCACATGGGAAATTGCATATTTACCCCATTTACAACGGAAATTGCATATTATATATAATATCTAGTAATGATGCATATTTTCGCTATATTTATTATATGTTTCAGTAGTTACCCAATTGATAAGTGTAATAATATACACTTTAACCAAAATTTCGCCATATATATTAACAATTTCCACTTATTAAAATATTTTGAATGATTGAAGACTATACATTTAGAACACATACCTAACTGATTGTTTACGCATACAAAACATTTAAATAATGTTTCGTTTTAGAGCATTGTTATCGTCTATAAAGTTTTTACATTTTGGTATTGATAATTTATGATTGAATAATTTATAAATTTTATTGTATGCTGATATAGAAATAAAAAAAAATCAACCAAACACTTTTTCCTTTTTTTCGTTTTATAAAAATATTTAACAAACTTTCATACATAATTATTTTTTACGCATTTTTCTTGCATATTTGCATGCATATTTCAAGCTTTTTATGTTGCATATAATCCGGTCTTTATGAAAAAAAAAAAAAATGAAAAAGTGTTGATTCACAGAAAAAACATTGTTACATTTAAATATTACCTTACCTACGTCTGTCAAACTGCAAAACAGTTTGTTGGCAGACGTAGCTCCTTTTTTTTGTATATAATATTAACTTATATTTTTTACAATGAGACCTTGACAAAATGTATTAAGGAGGTAATTGTGTATTTTATTTTTAAAGGTTGCTTTTGTGATACAACTGTTTATATCTAAAGGAAGGTCATTAAAAATAGTTGGGACCAAAAAATTTCTACACCGTCTTCCATAATAATTATTAAAAGTGGGCACTAAAAATCGTCCCATATTATTATTCCTTTGAGATCTTGTGTGTACAATATTGGTTTTAAATTCATTGCTACAATACTGTTCTAAAGCTACTGACAATACGACCCTCTCATGGACCAGCAGCATTTTACATTCCAAAAATAAGTCTTCGTAATCACTACTTTTACAACGGTTTTTTGTTTTTTTATCTACTAATAATTTCATGAATCTGATTTGCAATTTTTTAATTTTGTCTAAATATGTTTTAAAAGTGTTACCATAGCATGCCAGCCCATAAGAAAGCAATGAGTCCACCAGCGCATAGTAGACCATGTACAATGTTGCCCTATCCAGCACAAAACTAAGGTGGTGGAATTTTACAAGCACATACCTGAGTTTGTCGCACACGTGTATAATATGTGATTTCCAAGAAAAGCTGTTGTCTATGACTAATCCCAAGTACCTGTATTCCTCCACCACCTCAATATTTGCACATTCACACAGTTCCAGACCACCACTGTGCAGACACTCATAGCTATGCCCCACTATGCGCGGCGGACGTTCAATTTTTTTAAGATAAGGCGATCTTATATGCATACATTTGGTTTTATTTATGTTAATGATAATACCATTGTCGTGAGCCCATTTGATGATATTAGTAAAGTCCTCCTGAATGTTACTTTCAATTAAATTTAAGTCTTTATCTGCATAAACCAGACAAGTATCATCAGCATACATATATACGCGACAGTTATGAACCACATTGCACATGCTGTTGACATGCATGATGTATCCGACGGGGCCAAACACGGATCCGGTCGGCACACCACACGTGACGTGTCTGGGCTCTCCGACGATGCCGTCAATGACCGTTCTCAGTGTCCGACCTGTAAGGTAGGCACGGAACCACCTATTCAGTGGTCCCGCGACTCCACACTCCTCCATGGCTTGAAGCAGCTGGTGGTGCTCCAAAGTGTCAAATGCTTTTTTGAAATCAATGTAGACCACCACCACCTGCTTCCGCCGATCCAAACACTCATTGACGTCGTCCGCGAACCGCGCCAAGGCCGTCGCCGTGCTCCGCCCCCTTCGGAAACCATGTTGCGCATTTGTCAGAATATTGTGTTTTTCCAAGAAAACACTTACCTGATTCACAATAAACTTTTCTACTATCTTGTTTATAACTGATAATAAGGCTATTAGCCTATAGTTTGCGTAATCACTATGAACACCTTGTTTAAAAATAGGTCTAATTAATGCTGTTTTTAGTTTCTCGGGGTATAACCCCTTTTCAACACACAAGTTAATAAATAAAGCTATTACAGGGCTCAACTTAGATTTTAATAAATTAATTTCTTTAACTCTAATTTTATCTATACCATCAGACTTATCACAACTTAGCAAATTTATTATTTTATCTATATCTATTGGATATGCTTTCTGAAACCGCAGTGACACATTTCCGGGATCAACATAGCTATTTCTTTCCAAAAACTTATGACTACAGGCATGTTTTATGTCTAATATTTCTTTGGTAAATGTTGTTGAGAATTTGTTACAAGTACTATCAACCGAGCATTCTAACTTTCTTAAGTACTTTAAAATAACAGAATCTACACTTCTTTTTTCATTTCCTATCCATGAATTAATTTTAGTCCACATCTTTCTAATATTTTTTTTACATTTCTTTATTTCTTCTTGACGGTATTTATTTTTCGCTTATAGTATTGTACTAGCTGCCGCCCGCGTGCTATTAGCAGTTCTCCCAATATCTTTATAAATTTGTATGTGTTGTATTGTTCTGATGTATAATTAATATTTCTGTAAAGTTTCATCAAAATCCGTTCAATTGTTGATGACTGTTTGTCTGGATGTTACTGTTGACTTATTGACGTGATAGTGTTCGCTGGCGGCGTTATAGGCACAAAAGAAAGCCTTGTTGGATTGAATACGTTGAATTGAATCGTTGTTTATTTTCTTAGAATGTACTACACTTGTGACGCTGCTGATGCGGAATGAATGAGCGCAGATGTTTAGCCTCTATAAATAACAGACGCATCCCCACGCTTACACTGGGACGCGTGGTCTCTACTGACCTAACCAACCACAACACGCCTTTCCGCGCGGGAATCTGAGCTTGCGAGCGTTGGCCAATATGGACGCTCTTACTTGTTAGCGCAAAACTCTTGCAGCGTGGTATGGGTAACTTTCTTTGGCTCTTTTCTGCGGTAAAACATCCCTTACAATGTTGAACTTATGACTAATACATGTTGAAACACTTAATCTATTTAATTATAATACATTTCAACAATATACCTTAACTTAAACCGAAAAAACGCCCATATACTAAAAATACCCTGGTGGCATCTTAAGTAACTAGAAGTCAAAAGCCACGTATTTTTAGGGGCTCTCGTTCCGGCACGCGATTGGCCGGTGCCGGTTCAAAATCTTGCTACCTGAAAACGAGTACGTTGGAGGCGGGTCGCTTAGAAAACGATCTTATGGTGAAACTATTATTATTTATATGCTAATATAGCGCTGAATACAGCAAGTCATTATTCCTAGCCTACACTTAGATGTCTACTTGATAATTATACAATAACATTTTAAAGATAAGAACCTACACTTAAATGACATATACGCTTAAAATTACTCTTTATTTTTTACAACTTAATCATATGATCGATCTCTTATGCTAATCGTGTCTCGTCGCTAACAACACCTATATTTCTACAGAATGTTTTAAGTTTAGTGCAATAACGACGCAAGCCTGTTCCCTCGAACCGGTAAAACAATCAGACTGGTCTGTAACTGCGAGGCGAGCCTCTTAACGTAAAAAAAAACCCGTACACTGTCTGACCCCAGGATCGAAACATAAATCCCACGCTTAGAAGTTACTAAATATGCAAGGCAGTCATATCATTGTTAAATCATACTGTTATTTGAAGGTGCTATCAAAAAAAATATTATGTCATACAAGAATAGTACTCACGATTTTCAGCTACCTATTCAGTCAGCCATTATATTATCTACAAACTTGCTCAAATTCCCAAATTCTCTAAAATCTGGACAAACATAATATCAGTTCTAAATAAAACACCATGTGTAATTATCGGCCCATCAACTTTGAGCCGAAGTCTTTAATTAGGAGTCGACAGCCCCCGGGATCGGACGAGCCAACGTTCTTCAAAGATATTCAATTAACAGCTTTTAGTAGAAACTATTCCAGGTTAACGCACTGCACTTTTAGAGGGTAATTTTCGAGTATATTGAAACTTTGAGAGTCAAGTTAGATAAAATAATTATTTATTATTAAATTGACCATGTTTCTATAATAGTAATTAAATATTTTGAGTTAAACAATTTAAAATTGGTAACAGTTGTTCCCTAAGGCTGTGCACAAACTTAATCAAACTATTTCAAAAACTACTGGTTGGCTGCAGGATGACAGAAAATTCCTGATAGACACCACATAAATTTACTAAACAAACAAATTCACTAATAACACTTTCAATAAAACAGTAAATTTCTGAAAAGAATAGTGATTCTGCAGTGCGGACCTTCAAGTATCCTAGCAAGTCAACGTGATAGCCGTACATGGAAAGATACTCGCCATGAAATGGTTGGTAAGGAAGGACCGCTCATTATATATTTTTGGGGAACTTCTCGTCAAGTAGTGAACGCTGGAGACTTGGCTTACTGATAGAGTAGTTACTTGGAGAATAGTAATTGTGTTCAGATATTGTTTGGTTTTTTATAGTTTAAATTATTTGTTTTGTTTGAAAAATGAAGTCATACTACTAGACCGAACTGAATTCGCCACGAAGTCGGTTGTCTACGGGAGCAATCGCGTGCATGAGGCATTGAAAATACCGTGTATCTTGTATGGTGAAAGTGTTAGTACCTATAAGCAAAAGTTCGGACGGCCGTACCTTTTTTTTTTAAATCTTTTGCACAGGCTCTCACTCCACATCATAACATCTTCCAAAATTGCTGAAGGTATAATATTATTTAATTACGCAAGTAAATTACACAGGTCACTTCCTTTAAACATTTATACTATGTTTTACCACAAAACCTTTTTTCAAGGTCGCTAATAAACCTGAAGAATTTTTTTTTCATGGCTGTAAAGACGGTTGGAGTGGAGAGAGCCACTTTATTCCGAAGAGTAATTCATAGGATTAGGATCGGAAGCTACTTAGCAAGGAAATGCCGTTTTTGAATAAAAAGTAACATGTGACAGAATTAAATGGGAACGGAAGGAATTTTGCTATTTTTGTTGCGAGTACAAAGGTGTATTTTGAGCATTGTCTTTCACATATTTTCCAATGCTTTGCCCATTCATATAAGGGGTTTTCTTTCTGTTATTTGTCATAGCAACTACATAATTATAGCTACGAGGAGATCCTCGACAAAGTATATTTCTATCAACGAAACGATTGTCAAATAATATACCTATGGGATTAATAAGTACTAAAAACGTCACACACTAAAGACTTACCTAGGCACGCGGATAAAAATAGCAATTCTAGTTTTAACAATAGTTACTTATTAAAGATTTACGTACTAAACCTAATTCAACACAAAAGTAGCAAAATTCAATTGAAATCTGATAATATCTTCAATTTCACGAATTCTTTACATTACGACAAAATTCATTATTTCAAACAAAAGGTTTATTCGTAAGTCAGGCTTTACTTATAATCAAGAATTGTAATGTTATGGACTATTTTTTCCGCAGTTCTACCACTGAGTCACACACATATGAAAGTGGGTCAAGTTTATGAGTATATTGTGGTAAAGATATGTGTTTTGAACGACTTGAGTTGAAAGCCGGTGCAAGATGGGGTTAGGTTAGGTTACGGTTTACGGGGACGCTAAAAAGGTAAAACTTGAAACTTTGGCATAATTGTGTATTTGTGTTACATAAGGGCGACGCGACACGTCATATTAGCATATCGTGACGTTGACACGTTACCATATCACTGACGCGAACCGTAAACAGTTTTACCTAAACCAAAAATCGTTCAACGCGGCTAAAAAAGTTTTCACTTCAAAGACTTATACAAATTTCATATTGAGTAGTTGTAGTTGTTTTGGTAAATGTAGTACACAGCATTAGGTGACACATGTCGTTCGATCATTTACCGATGTTAGAATGAGGAAAAATTTAAGTGATTGCTAAGAAGCAGTACCTATATGACACAGAATCAATTACGTTCGGTATTTTACGATCTATAGGCGATAATAGAAAGGGCAGGTAGCATATTATATCCATCTATCTGCCTAGTCCTTTCCTATGTCGGGTTTTCGGGGTTGGTTTAAAATGTACCCGGATGCAGCTGAAAACGAGGCTTTTACACGGAGCAACTGCCTATCTGAACGCCGCAACCCACTACCTGTCCAGGTAATACGATACCACTGGGAAAACTGTTGTCACAATTATTTTCCAAGTTCTCACTACCCGTAACGACCAATCGAGTATTCCAAACACATGAGGACATCTTTATTTATTGTGATCATCAATGCCCACAGCCAACCTTAATTAAAGTAAGCTAATGTTAGATAGTTACATAAGTTCCTTTTAATACAGCATTTAGTATTATTATGTGAATTCCCGACTACGAGTACACAAAATGTTAACAGTGTACGTCAATAACATTGCTTGGTTGTTGTTGTTGTGGTTCTTTACAGCGTGGTTGAGAGTTTTAAAATGTTTGTTATGATAAAAAGTTATAAGAGAACACTCCATTGAAGTTATATCTACATGGTCCATGAAGTTTGAGCACTGCGTATTTGTAAGCAAATAGGACATGCTACGAACGTAGATGCAAGCAAACTTGGACTTCTAAAGGCCTGTGAATTGTAATCACTATCACATCAGCCTTTCAAGCATTTGATTTTTCTGATGTCGATTTCCAGCAGGCGAGATCAAGGTTGAGAGCTGGCTCCTTACGAAATAAAAATGGTGCAGTATGGCACATAAAAGCCGGCAAAATAATAGGAGACCGAAATCAGAGACGGGGTAAAAACGGAAGTATATCTCCAAAAGCAAATCTCGCTATTTCACGATAAACTACCTAAAAAACCCTTAAAAAGACAAGCATCTGTATAGTGTATTTGCATTGTAAACACAGCAAGAAAATATACCAGAAACAGGGATGTTGTACCATTGTAAAATGCAAACTTATACTGCGGTTGCCATAAAACTTTCAACTTTATTGCTGAAACAATAAAGTTTTGAGTATCGGTCGTGCAGAGTTAGTCAATCTTGAAGTCTGTTGTAAGATTTATGTCTGTTGTAAAATAATGCGAATGATTCCCACGCGGATAAAATGGGAGTAGGAACCGCGAATTGTTGTGAACAACAAAATGGCGACTACAGGGACGATATCAGTGAGCTAGAAGGATGCCTGAAGATCCCTGGGTGACCATTTGTCAGCCCATGTCGTTTAACTGGATAAGTTTTTTGGTGTACAATAAAAGACTAAAGTGTATTCTATTCTATAAGTTTACACTTATAAGTTTTAGTGGGACAGTTGACACATTGGTAACCGCTTTGTCTTTCCCTAGATACGAGTAACAATAAACCTCTGCCATACCGGGTAATAATTACAGACCTATTAAAACGCGATTGTTATGTTTCCGAACTGCTCACAGAATAATGCTTTCGAAAAAATCCTTTTCCACAAAATTTCCGTATCTAATCCCACAAAACAACAAGGTTAACAGCCAATTACAGTCCTCCTTAAATAAATTGACTGATGGCCGTTTTATAAGGGAGTCCTTATTAAGCGAACAGATACAAAAAATTGCCTTTTTTCAGAATACCTTGATGGTACCTTGTTATCAAAGGGTTGAACACAACAAGCTTTAACCCTTAGATAGCAATGCTAATATTGACGTCGAAGGATCAGACGTCCCTTTTAAGAGGGGCTATTCTGAGAAATTTACTGTAATGAGAAAAAGGTATAAATGTGTATTCTTTTAATTTTTCTTGGTTTTATAACGGTTTGAGATATTATGGAGCTTTTCTTTTGTGCAGTAATTAGAATTTTATTGTATGAAGGAGATTTTATGCAGCATTTACCACTTGGTAACATAATCTACTCCTGTGGCAACGCTACAGCTAACAGCTGATTTGAATTTCTCCTAATAATTTTAATTTTAAATATTAGATTTCCTTCATAATAAGGCTTATTTCCAATTTATTAACTAGTTTGAATGCGTAATTAAGTGTTTTGTGTTGAATTTAGGCAATAGGTGCAAAATAATTGTAAAAATTTCATTGTGTTTCGTTGACAGTTACCGGCTAGAGCGAATGTTACTTTTTCGTCTCGGTATCAGGTACAATACTATATGTTTGACATGATATTGGATTGTTTGCGTCTCAATCCATCTTGAGCTTCTTGGCGTTACGCTGCCTCTCAATTCTGGACCATACATTGAGGCAAAGGCTCAGCTGGCTGCCAAAAAGTTGGGGATCTTTGCGAAGGTGCGAAAGTACTTCACGCCGGAACAGCTGCTCAACTTGTATCAAGCGCAAGTTCGATCGTGCATGGAGTACTGTTCTCATCTCTGGGATGGATCTGCCAAATATCAGCTAGATGCACTAGAGTCGATCGAAAAGCGGGCCAAGAGACTCATCGGCGATGAAGCACTGGTCAAATCAAAGCTCCAGAGCCTTGAGCATCGTCGCCGAGTTGCCAGCTTGTCGGTATTTTATCGGTTACATTTCGGGGAGTGTGCGATGGAATTGCATGATTTAATCCCGCCCAGCCCGTTCCATCATCGGACAACCAGACGCACGGTGATGCGTCATCGGTACATGGTGGACATCCCACCCATACGCACAAAACGTTTTGGGGACACTTTTATTATGCGTACAGCTAAGGAGTGGAATTCCCTGCCGGAGTCTGTGTTTCCCGATAGCTACAATCTAGGGGTCTTTAAGTCAAGAGTGAATGGGTTTTTTCTAGGCAAGCGTGTTTCACCGTCGACCACATCATCGCTTTCCATCAGGTGAAATAGTAGTCAAGCGCGAGCCTATAGAAAAAAAAAAAAAAAACTTAAAAAAAAATTGCCTTCATCTAATTGGATCACTTTTATTACGGTTACAAGTTGATGCCGATGACCTATAAAACGTAAACATAACCTTAATTAGTTTGGTGACAGAACTCCTTCCTTAACGATTAATTTTCATTTTCCGTTAAACTAATCATCTGTTACTCATTCCACTACTCTTTTCCAACCTCTTCTTTCTTCTCTTTAATCATGATTATGACGCGCAGCGCTCGGGCTCGCCTAGAAGAGACCAAACTCAGTCAGGCTTTTAGCGATTTAAAGGCGTCTTACGAGTTCTGTGATCAACTGATTAGGGATAAAGGTGAAAACGAAATAGAGTTTCTTAGTGTGTTAACAAGAATAGCAAACTGAAAACAGAAATGGCTCAGTTATATATTCAACACACTGATGCCATAGCAGCTCGGGACAGGCTCCAAGTTGTTGTGAACGGGTTCAGCCAGTATAGCAATGAGTAAGAACAAGCTCTTAATCACAAATATTAACTACAACAGGAGCTACATGAGGATCAAAGTCAGATTAAACAACTTGAAACTACAAATCATAACATCACTGCCTCGTTGAATCAAAGTCTATTCAATGAATTGGTGCCTGTTGCCCCATCAATGGTTACTGCAACAATAGGACACCGAAGCGACACGACTCGTTTTCATAGGAATTTAACTATCTTTCAAGTATTTTTGGAAATATTTTGTTGTACCATTGCACCGCAAAGAATCCGTGTGAAAGTACTGGGAAAAAAGCTGTTTACTTACATGCTTCCTCAATGAGATTTTCCTGCTGACTCTCGACGCAGTACTGCAGCAGTATGGTGAACAGCACGCCGGAGATCACATGCGACCTCGAGAACGGCATTGTGGACAACAATATCTGTTTCTATCATCGATATGACGCACTTTGCGGTGGCACATCACTAGTACTTTCATTCACTTATGACTGCACTTTTATTCACTGGTACACATGAATTCACTGGAGACTGATGTGTTGGTCACTCTTGTGGATCCTGGGTTTGGGTTCTGGAACAATAAAAAAAATATTATTAATTCTTTTGACCACAATATCGTGATAGTTATATTTAGGCCGGATTGCATATTTTTCATTAATATAAAATGTTAGCACAAACAAATATCATGACGTAGGTATCAATTATGACTAAGCTTACGGGACTAAATTATTAATGCTAGCTTCTGCCAGTGGCTTCGCCCGCGTGAAAGTCGAAAATTATCCCGATCCTATGTGCTATTCCTGACTATAATCTGTCCCAAATTTCATCCAGATCCGTTTAGCCGTTTGAGCGTGAATAAGTAACAAACATACAAACTCACACACACCACTCACAAAATTTCGCTTTTATAATGTAATTGTAATGTTCATTTCTATAGCCTGCTCTACAGCCCAAACGGCTTGACGAATTATGACATAAAAGGTGTCGTTGGGAAAGTTTGTGATTGTGGATCTAACGACTGGACGGATCTGGATGAAATTTGGCACAGAGATAGATTATAGTCAGGAATATCACAAATAATACTTTTTATCCCGAGATAATTTTCAACTTTCACGCGGGCGAAGCCGCTGGCAGAAGCTAGTAAACTATAGTTTCAAAGGAAGTTGATGAAATCTTCTATAAAACGTTTTATTTTTATTTTACAACCCTTACTTCTATAGTATAGGAGAAATTGCAATTTCAAAAGTGTGGTACTAAATTATTCTCATAAACAATTTTACATCGTTATAATATTAATTAGTTTAGATCTAGGTTTAGATTTCAGCAATACATAACATGTAAAGGCAAACATGAGGTAATTTAAAGAAAAAGCCAGCAAAAGGTATAAATTAGAAAAAACTGCCCATTTTACGCATAAGTATAAGCAAGTACCTATTAGTAGCAATAGTAGAAAAAGGTGTGTTTGCCATTAGCCAGTCACTATTTTCTTAAAACAATCTCATTCCCAACATTATTAACATTATTACAGTCACCCAAAGTAACTTCCACAATTATATTCGTACTTAGTCCGAGATAACTGATGTAGTACTTGCTTTCCACACTCTTTATACGCAAATTTAATAGCAAAAGCAGAAAACAAAAATCTCCACCTGGTAACACTAAACGTAACTAACAATTGTTTTTTCGCGCTCGCACGCGACTGTGTATTTCTGTGAAAATTTAACTTGAAATTATAAATTAATAATTTAATATTGTGATTATGCCTAAAAGAAAAGCTGAAGAATCGGGAGACAAGGCGATTAAGAGAATTAGAAGATTGGAAAAGAGGCTCAAAAAGTATAAAGACACAAGTTAGCAAATTAAGTTGGAATTTTGGTTCAAAATGTAACAATAGTTTATACCATTGTTCATATGGTTCTAAACGTGAGGGGAGATGTTGATGCATTGGCATATACCTACCACCAAACAAAGGTTGTTAACCAAATGTTTGTTCTTTATTTTATCATGTATGAATTTATTATTAGCTCAAGACTCAAATGAGGATATTGAGAATATTGAGAACAACATAGAGAGCATGGAGAATGTTGAGATCATAGACAGTATTGGCCAAGAATCCCTTGAAGAGCCTGAATTGTCACAAGAATTTTTAGAGGCCCTCGGGGAGCCTAAAGAGACTGAAAAAAGATTTGGCACTCCCATCAATATCAACATTCTACAACGATTTGAAAATATATTGATAGAAGGATTGAAAACAGAAGAAAAAGAAAAGATTTTGAAAGACCTTTGTTTTCCTGAAAATGGAAAATTAATGCAAGCACCAAAGCTTAACATAGAGCTTACAGGTTTATTGACATCTGCAATGAAATTGAGGGTCAAGATGCTTGAAGAGAGACAAGAGGATACAGGCTATGTTATTGCCACTATTTGTCACACAATAGACATGATGCATGACATGAAGGAGTACGGCAAGGATGTATTCTGTCCCCTCTTTTTTTCAACATATATGGCGAATACATAATGAGGAGAGCCTTAGAAGAGTGGGAGGGAGGCATCGCGGTAGGTGGCAACAAAATCAGCAATCTCCGGTACGCAGATGATACCACTTTGTTTGCATCCTCAGAGCGCGAACTCGCGGAACTATTTGCTAGAGTGGAGCGTGAAAGCGAGATGGTAGGATTGTCGATTAACAAATCGAAAACCAAAGTGATGATCATCGACCGAGCTGGACTAATCCCACGCACGGGAGAACTTGCGGATCTGGAGTTTGTGAGAGAATTTGTGTACCTGGGCTCCATGATCAGTGATCGGGGAGGCTGCGACGAGGAGATTCAGAGGCGTACGCAGATGGCCAAGGCTGCTATGAGCAAGATGTCGAGGATATGGCAGAATAGAAATGTCTCCAACAACACAAAGAAGAGACTCGTGAGAACTCTGGTATTCTCGATATTTCTTTACGGCTCGGAATCTTGGGCAATTCGCACGGTGGATCAAAAAAAGATAGAGGCTTTTGAGATGTGGTGCTGGAGAAGAATGTTGCGCATACCATGGACAGCCAAGCGCACGAATAAGTCCATTCTCGACCAGTTGAACATCAAAACCAGACTCTCCACGATCTGCTACCAACGAGCCCTAAGTTACTTTGGTCACATCGCCCGGAGACAGCCAGACAACCAACAACAAAAAGAGGACTATATGACTACAATAGATATGAAAAATGCCTATTTCCTAGTGCCGGTCCAAGTAAATCACAGACATTTTTTAAGATTCATGTTTTTTGATAAATTATTTCAGTTTAATTGTCTACCTTTTGGTCTGGCATCAGCACTACTTGTTTTTACGAAACTACTTAAGCCTGTTGTAGAACATCTGAGAAACAAGGGTATACGTATTGTACTGTACTTAGATGATGCAATCTGTCTTGGATCTTCATATGAGGAATGTCTCAAAAATAATAATTATGTCACAAGTTTACTTGAGAAATTAGGTTTTGTTATTAATAACACAAAGAGTTGCCTGAAACCTTCCAGAGTGAGAGCTTATTTAGGATTTAATCTTAATTCCCAAGATTTGACAATTAGTCCCACTGAGAAGAAAAAAGAAAGATTAACTGTTTTAATTCAGCAGTTCTTGAAAAGAGACAGCTGTACAATTAGAGAGTTTGAAAAATTATTAGGAAATTTAGTTTCTGTTTGTATGGCAGTTGCATATGGTTTTGTGTACACAAAAACCTTAGAAAGACAAAAAATGTTATCCCTTGAAGCTTGTGGAGGCAACTATGATAATAATATAATAATCAATAAAGAAGTTAAACAGGATTTACTATGATGGAAAAGAAATATAGTGACTGGTTACAGTAGGATAAAACAATATAATTTTGAATTGGAAATATTTTCGGATGCGTCTGGCACTGGGTGGGGTGCATTTTGCAATGGTCAGACTGCTAGAGGTTAATGGTCTGATGATGAACTAGGTTTTCATATCAATTATCGTGAATTATTAGCTGCATTTTTTGCACTAAAATGTTTTGCCCAAGACTTAACAAATTGTGAAATCCTGCTTCGAATTGATAACACCACTGCCATTTCTTATGTTAACAGACTAGGTGGTGTTCAGTATCCCTCATTAAATGGTTTGGCAAGACAGATTTGGCAGTGGTGTGAAGCTAGGAAGTTATGGATATTCGCTTCATATATAAAATCAAAGGAAAATTTAAATGCTGATTTTGAGTCACGAGTAGTGAATATAGATACAGCGTGGCAATTATCAACTGACGCCTTCAATGTTATAATTATGAAACTAGGGTTGCCTGAAATAGATATTTTTGCATCGCGTGTAAACGCTAAATGTGAAAAATATATATCTTGGCATAGGGATCCATCTGCTTGGAATGTTGATGCATTTACTGTTAATTGGTCTAAGTTTTTCTTCTACGCATTCCCGCCTTTTTGTTTACTTTTAAAAGTAATTCAGAAAATTAGAATGGATAGGGCAACTGGTATTGTAGTTTTCCCGATGTGGCCATCTCAGCCTTGGTACCCGTTGTTGATGTCTATGGTAGCGTCAGAAATAGTTTCCATGAACCCTTCAGAAAATCTTTTAACTACTTTCAGGAAACCCCACCCACTAAACAAGTAGCTTTTCCTGGGGGCGTGCGTCTTATCAGGGAAGCACTTAAACGAAGAAGTATCTCAGAGGATGCAATAGACATAATGATGGCATCCCTATCCCCGAATACTATAAAGCAATATAATAGCTGTTTGAAGCATTGGTGGAGTTATACCAAAGATACTGATATAAATATTTTTAGTGCATCCATACCTATCATAATTTCTTATCTAACATTGGTTTTCCAAAGAGGTGGTTCTTACCAAACCTTAAATTGTCATCGGTCATCGCTTTCTCTTATTATCGGAAATCACGTAGGTACTGATGATAGAATAAAGCGATGGTTTAAGGGAGTTTATAAATTACGACCTTTGAAACCCAAATATAGCAGTGTGTGGGACTCTTCGAAAGTTTTATGATATGTTTGTCACTGGTACCCATTGAATGACTTAAGCTTAGAAAACATCACCAAAAAGACTGTAATGCTATTAGTACTGGCTACTGGCCAAAGTGTTCAGACTATAAATTCCATTAGATTAAACAATATTAACTTAACTTCTACTGGTGTCGAAATAATTTTTACAGATATTTTAAAAACATCAGCTCCTGACAGGCATCAACCTAAAATAATTTTACCCTATTTCACTGCTCAACCCGAAATATGCCCCGTTAAAACACTTACTCAGTATATAGAAGTAACCAGAGGATTGAGAATTATTGATAATTCATGTGATTACTTGTTTATTACTTTTAAAAGACCGCACCATCGTGCTTCGTGTCAGTCAATCAGCAGATGGCTGAAGCAAGTTATGTCGGACAGTGATATAGATATCACTCGTTTTTCCGCGCACTCAACGCGCCATGCTGCTACTTCATGTGCCTATAGGGAAGGTCTCTCGGTAGACAGTATCATTAAAGCAGTAGGTTGGTCTCCAAGGTCATCGTCCTTTGCTACACATTATAACAGACCACTATATAATGAACCTAACCAAGTGTTGTTTGCTAGAGCGGTACTCAATAATTCAAACTGATTTTAGCTATAATTTAATGTGTGTAATTTTAAGGCAGAAGTTGCCCTTTTTCGTTTGTTTTATGTTGAGAAAAATAAATGTTTTGTGATTTTAAGTGTTATTGTTCTTCTCTGAACATCTACATCAGTTATCTCGGACTAAGTACGAAAATAATGATAGGATTAAACGAACTTACCTGAAGTGAAGTTCAATCCTGATTATAAAAAGCAGCTCCTACATGGTCTGTTAATTGTCAAAGCAATATCCAATGGAATGTCAAGCAAATATTCATATTCATCAGAATATCACTATCACAAACACATATCAACTTTATCGTCACGACGAAACGTTCCGGTGAGCCACGCGCAAAAATGGACCAAGCCATTGTGAGCTTCAAGAGTAAATTTGTCACCCGATTATGGTCCAATGTCATTCGAACATTGATGAATAAGTCTAAAAGGAATGAAATTGCGTGTAATGAAGATCTTTGTAACAGTTTTGGATTTTTGAAGCCTTTTGTGGTTGAAAAGGTTTGTGTTATGAGTACTTAAATGGGCAGTTGGGTGTGTTCTGTGAAGGGAATGACAAATGTTCTGTTTGGCGTTTAGATAAAGATAAGGGTTTCGGTAGAAAGGTGACTTTTGAAAGGGTCTATTATAACATTATGAATTTTGACGTAACAAGGCTTGGTTCTTATAACGATCCTTTAATTTTCACTAAGGAAGACCGTAGTCCTGATTCCCAGCGTCCAGGTGCCAATATCCATTAGAAAACAGATCATAGTTTCATAGTATGGAGTTACATATTGGATCATCTTCATTGATTTAGCTGAAAAACGACCACTGCTAGACTTGTATCTCCCAGTACCACACCACATTGACTGGTTCGGTGCTTCTCGCATCCAGCAACGGGCACGTGCTTTGCAGGTCATCAGACCATTTAATAGGAAATTATGAGGAATAAATTGGTTAGTTGGGCCATCTTTGGACAATACCGGTGATGTAGTGAGACATGACATAAATAGCTAAGGTTCATTGTGATTATTCATAGCATATTGGCAGAACAGGGGGTTCACGGCTCATAAAAGATCTAATTAAGCATTCCAGCTATCTTCCATGAAATGTACGTGACTGGCATTACATACTACATTTATATTACTGTAATGATAAGTGCTAATTATGATTTAAATAATTATAATTGGCAAACCGGTGTAAAAGAGGTGAAAAGTTATTGCTTGTGCGGTGGTCGATACAATGTCATACTCAAATTTTATAGCTAGGGGAAAATAAAATGCCAATCCGAGGTGGTCTTGCTCTAGACTATTTCTGCCAGATAATCTCTTATAATAAAAGCAGATAGGCAGTCATTCCATGTACATTATTAGTAGATATTGCTATAGCTACATCCAGTTAGCATGGAAGCTCGCATCGCATACCACCAGGTTAGATAGTGGTCAAGCGCTAGCCTATAGTAAAGATAATAAAAATAAAAAAGCTGACGGCAACATTTTTAAGAAAAGTATAGGCAGATGATGATGATAATATGGAATCTAGACCCTTACCTTAAATGGATGGTAAGTACATTATTTATTCAGCATTTAGATATATCTAAATTCTAAAGAATTTCCTTTTCACTGAGTGGGTTCCCAATCCACGTAGGTATGTTTTTTTGATCTAGGCAGTATTTACAGAAAATTCGGTTGTCGTAACATACCGTTGTGAGAGTATGTTATTTATTAATGTACTCCTAACGAACACTGGTCTCATTTATTCGCCGCATTTTATCATTTAATGGGTTAAGGTATAAGCGGTAGCGAGATCTGCCACCCACCAAGTTAGAAGTGTAAAACTCAGTGACCAATTTACCTAAGTAAACAGAATAACAAACAGTTATCTGTTTATACATAGAGTTAATTTCGTGTTTATAATCAAAATCATCATCAGCATATTTTCAGCCGTAAGACGTCAACTGCGTGTTTATAATATTAGTATGGATTTTCGTTTGCTGCGGAATCACAGTTCATCATTTTCCTCGTTTGATTGCATTGTGTTAATGATCGAAATTAATATATATCACTTAGTAACGTAACGCTTTCGCTGAAAACAGCCTAAGTTAGAAAAAAATCTCCCAACTTGTACCAACCTTCAAACAATGATTAGTTTCCACGTCCGCCTGCTTTATTCGTTTTTCTAATTACAAAACATTTTGAATTAATAATCTTGAGCCTACGTAAAGTTTGCCATTAATTAAACATAGTTTCAATTAATTTCGTCAAGTTGCTGGACTTATAAGGGCGCCGCAAGGTTTGAATATTTTGTTCATTCATTGTTCATTTTTAATTTCTTGCTGGCGAAAGTTTTATACCGGTCATAAAAGTTGCGGGAGAGGTAACCAGGTAATCTAATGCGTATTTCAAAGGGTTATCTTTGGAAGGTAAATTATAATTATTTCATCTACATAAATGGTATGAACGTAGTAGGATTCTCACAATATTTGGGCGGTTATAGGTTGGGCCAAAAACCTATCAGTCTTAAAAGTAAGATTAAAAGTGAACACTGATCAGGCACATTTTGGGCTCGCTCGTTCGATCGACTCATCCATCGCTTTCCATCAACCCAGATCGAGGTGAAGAGCTGACCCATCAATAAATTAATATCATTAGAATGTAATTAACATAAAACTAGTAGAACACATGGCAACTTCATCAAAAGTCAGTTTGAATTAAAATCCAACTCCACTCTAATCCACCGAAAAGTGACCAACCTTCAAAGGATACCTGCGTGCTACAAACATCACTAAAAAGCATACATTCACACACATATCCCATTAGCGAAAGCCGCGCTTTTGGAAAAATTGCTTAGACGGGGCAATTTAGCACAGTCACGCCCTACTAACAGACAAAATAAACATTATTGAATACTCGTAGAGAATCAAGACTTTTAAATTTAGAACAGCCATAAAAACGGCAGACGTTTAATCCCGCGTTTACTCCATTTTGATGTAACTGACATGCCGCAAAACAGATTATGTGCGGTAGGATAACTTGGATGGAGATTTTTATTTATGGGACATGCTGTGTTGCGGAACAAGCTGCGTGTGAAATTTATGTAATAATTCCACAAGAATAAAAATGATGAAGTGCTTGATGTGTGGAAATAATTCTCATACATAAATGGCTATTACATTTTCTGCATGATGCAAAACCATGGATTTAATAAATACATGCAAAAAGGACAGCATGAACGACAAATGTTATTATATAAAGCTTGTGAGGTGACGAAATAAGGAACTTTGATTTGCAGATTGCAGCGCCCCCAGATTATCCGTTTCCAATTTTATGAAAAATGTTCGTCATCTCGGAGTCGCATTGTCAAGCCACGTCTGCCTGTGGAAGCTTTTCTGGCAAATTACAATTTCATGTCTTCATCATCATCAGTAAAAGTATTTACACCAAGTTCGTATTTAGCGGTTGGGCGACTCCAGGCACACGTAAAAGCAGGGAAAAGCTATATAAACTTTATGGCCTAAATCAACATATGAATAATACAAGTTTTGATAAATATGTTACAAAATATTCAAAAATCTTGAGGAATTGCATGCAAAATAGCTAAAGCGCTGTATATAAGCAATAAAATAAAATCAGCAGACGATAAAATAAAAACTACCTGGAATATGATAAAAAATTAAACAGGTAGGAAAAAATAGCGTAATACTGAATTTAATTTAGCGACTTCACATGGCCCCATATACTCAGATATAGAGGTAGCTCAGGAATTTGAAAACTTTTTTGTTAATATTCCTCTTAAAACTACAGCAGCCTTAAAATCCTCACCCGCACTCTCTGCTGCCTTACTTAGAAAAAACGTTAATATGTGCCCTTCGGAGTTCAAGTTTCAACATACAAACCCCCAGGCTATTTTTAAAGCTTTTAAAGATCTTAAAATTTAATCAACAGAAGATCTTTGGGGACTATCTGTAAAAGTGTGAAAACCAATCATTGAAACTATTGCAGTCTATTTAGCATTCATATTTAACACTAGTGTCGATCAAGGAGTTTTTCCGGACCTCATGAAACATATAAAGTAGTTCCATTGTTTAAATCCGAAGAAAGCAAAGAAGCCAATAATTATAGGCCAGTGTCAATTCAGCCAGTTCTCAGTAAGGTCTTCGAAAAGCTAATGCTCAACCAATTGTTGCGACATTTTAACAAACATTCCATCTTTTATGATCAACAGTACGGTTTTACCAAAGGGCGTTGCAGAACTGACGCCGGTATCACCCTAATAAAGAACATCTTTAACGCCTGGGAGGAAGCACAATACGCCATTGGAATCTTTTGCGACCTCTCGAAGGCGTTCGATTGCGTTAACCCGACACTATTGTGGAAGCTCGAGCACTATGGAATTAGACATACATCCCTTGAGTTACATAGATCATATTTGAAAGCCAGACAAGTTAAAGTTCAGGTAAACGGCGTAAACTCACTAGGGTTTGAAATGGCAATGGGTGTTCCTCAAGGCTCGATATTGGTTCCATTCCTCTTTTTAGTTTATATTAACGATTTACCCCAATTAAAACTTTTTACTTAACTCTATTCATCACCTGATGAATAGAGTTATTCAAATTGGTTCACGGCAAACAAATTGGTACAAAATTAAAAAAAAAAAACAAATTTATTAGATTCACATTACCGAATGTTAGAAGTACGGAATGCGACATCATATTGAATGGCGAAAAGCTGGACTTTGTAGATCAAATAGTTTTCCTGGGAATCACTCTAGACGACAAATTGCAATGGAGTCCTTACATAACATCTCTTGCGGGTGCTCTCCGCTTATGCTGTTATGAAGATAAGACAATTAACGGAAGTAGAAACCGCGCGTTTGGTCCATTTTAGTTAATTTCACAGCAGTATGTCATATTTAGCAGTATTTTACTGTGGGGTCGAGCGGCTGACATTGAATCCATATTTATATTGCAAAAGGGAGCGGCCAGAGCCATATATAAGTTAAGTCACCGAGAATCTCTTAGGGAACTATTTAAAAAGATTAATATTATGACAATTTCTTGCCAATTCATTTATGAAAATATTATGTATGTAAGTATATATATATATTTGGCCATTCGACTGCTCCAGCGGCTTAACCCTGCCTTGAGGACGAGCGACTGGAAGGTCGTGAATACTCTCACAGAGCAGACCGGCATCCGTCGTATCGTCCTCATGGACGGGGTGTCCGCTGGGGTCATCAAGGCCGCGGGCTACTCTCTTCCAGGAGGAATTGAACGGTACTCGTTCAAGCTCCTGGAAGAAGATAAGGGAGAGGCACCCACTGCGGAAGCAGAGGCGGAACCCTCCGAGGATGGACTACACCGACGTGAGGAGGCCATCGAGGAAATCTCTGCTTACGGCGCATCGCAGGAGGCAGAGATTGGGACCAGGGCGTCAGAGGCAGACCACGAGGATGACATCCTCGGGGACTTCGACACCCTGGGGATTCAGTCGCCGATTGCTCCTGAGGAGAGCCAGGCGATGGAGGAGGAGCCTCAAAACTAGGGCCCTCCTATATTTACACAGGCCCATCAAATAATCCAAGATGGAGGGACTAAGGTGTGTACAAATTAATTTGCATCATTGCAGAGCCGCTACTGCCCTTCTGGCTCGGCAACTGAAGCTTAACACATTTGACGTTGCCTTGATACAGGAACCTTATCTGTATAAGGGGACTATAAAAGGCTTAGGTGGGACAGGAGGCATGGTGCTCTATGACTGTCCAACTAATGACGCGAGGACTTGCATCTATATCAGGGGCGGTATAGAGGCAATGCCCTTACGTACTTTCTGTTACAGGGATCTCACAACAACTCTGATCCAAGTGGGGATGGGCACAGAGAAAAGGAAAATTATCCTTGCCTCTGCCTACCTCCCATATGAACAAAAGGAACCAGTAACACCACTAATCAGAAGACTGGTTGACTACGGCAACCAAGAAAACCTCGACCTGATACTTGGCTGCGATGCGAATGCACACCATGTCGTTTGGGGCAGCTCAGATGTCAACAAACGAGGGGAGGATTTGTTGGACTTTGTGGTAAGCTCTTCTTTACAAATCCTTAACGCAGGCAATAAACCTACTTTCAGGACCTCGGCGAGAACTGAAGTTATTGACCTGACACTGGCTTCAAACAAGGCCAGCGCTTACATCGAGAATTGGCATGTATCGGACGAAATCTCTCTGTCTGACCATAATTATATATGCTTTAGGTTTAGGACGGCGGCAGAAGCCGAAACTAGACGAAGGAGAAACCCAAGACATACAAATTGGGACTCGTACAGGAGGGACCTAAAAGTAAATCTAGGGAGCCCTAAAGGTAAGCTCAATTCCATACTAGATATAGAATTTGAAGCAGATAGAATCAAGATGGGCACCATCGGTGCATGGGTAGATAACTGCCCAGAGAAAAAGGCCTTTTGCAAAAGGGTACCATGGTGGACTCCTGAACTAGCTAAAATACGTCAGGAAACACGACAGGCCTTCAATGATGCAAAAGTCAGAAAAGACTTCTCTGACTATCATAGCATGCTGACGAGGTATAAGATGGCGGTACGCAAGGCCAAAAGAACTAGTTGGCGGCAGCATTGCACCTCCATCGAAGCTCTGCCGAATGGAATGAGGTTGTGCAAAGCGATGTCCATGACTAAGACAAACCCACTATCATCTGTAAAGGATGAGAATGGGTATCTAACGGAAACTGGACAGGACACTCTGGGCGTGATGTTTAGAACTCACTTCCCGGAATGTATACTACGCGACAGCGATGAAGAGGATCCAGTCACAAGGGACGAGCTCACAAGGCACACGTCCAAAAATAACTGGCTCACGGCAAAGAAAGTGGTAGATGAAAATAAACTGAAGCTTGCCATAGAGGGCTTCCAGCCTCTCAAATCCCCTGGTCCGGATGGCATCTACCCAATACTATTGCAAGAAGGGGCATCTGTTTTGATACCTCATTTGAGTAAGCTCTACAGAGCCTGCATAGCCTTTGGGTACGTACCCAAGGCATGGAGGGAGGTCAAAGTCACCTTTATACCGAAGGTGGGAAGGCCGACTTACGAAGAAGCTAAAGCTTACAGGCCAATTAGTCTATCATCCTTTCTCTTAAAAGCTCTGGAGAAACTGGTAGACAGGTACCTAAGAGAGGGACCACTTAAAATCTTCCCTCTACATAAACTACAGTGCGCCTACAGCCCTGGTAAATCTACAGAAACGGCATTGCACTATGTTGCGAGTCGAGCCGAGGCTGCGCTAGAGGGACAAGAGATCTGTGTCGGGGCTTTCCTCGACATAGAGGGAGCCTTCGACAAGACAACATTTGAGTCCATACGCATCGCTGCAAAGGAACATGGCATCAATGATACCACGTGCAACTGGATTGACTATATGCTGAGAAGCAGAATAGTCAGATCGGAACTGATGGGTGACAGACTTAGTGCAAAAACAACAAGAGGTTGTCCGCAGGGTGGAGTGCTGTCACCATTATTGTGGTGCTTGGTAGTAGACTCGCTACTTACCAAGCTCAATACTGGACCATTCTACACAGTAGGCTATGCAGATGACATAGCTATAATGGTTAATGGTAAATTCCCGAACATAGTCTCTGGATTAGTACAACAGGCATTGAGGATGACAGAGGAATGGTGTACAAAGAACCACCTCTCTATCAACCCAAGCAAAGCAGTCATTGTTCCATTCACGAGGAAGAGACAATTAGGAAACCTAGGAGAGCTCTCCCTCAATGGAATAAAGCTGCCCTGGTCTACCGAAGTAAAATATCTGGGTGTAACGCTTGATAGAGAACTCAGGTGGAAAACTCATGTGGAAAATATTACGACGAAAGCCCTACGAGTGTTCGGCATGTGTCGTTCCACCTACGGTAAAACTTGGGGGTTAAAGCCCAAAGTGATACGATGGCTGTACCGGACAATGATAATACCTATTATCACATACGGCAGCATAGTGTGGTGGCCCAGAACAAAGCTTGCCTCGTGCAAAGCGCCACTCACCAAATTACAAAGAACAGTGTGTCTAGGCATCACGGGTGCTTTCAGGACAACACCTACGGCAGCGATTGAGAGATACCTCAATATCCCTCCTCTGCATATGATGGTTGAATTCGAGGCAAGGAAGACATTACATCGACTTGCTGTGGCTGGACTATGGGATGCCTCTAAGCCTAGGACCAACCATACAAAGTTTGACGGGAATGAAGGCCTGGATCGGGTAACAAGCATGTTATCCGATAAAATGCAAACTATGTTTGTGTTTGAAAGGTCTTTCAAGGTCCAAATCCCTACAATAGAAGACTGGACGAAGGGAATCGATCCACCAGAACAAGACAGTCTGGTGTGGTACACTGATGGATCCAAAATGGAATCAGGTACAGGGGCGGGAATATACGCAAAAGGTTACAAATGTAGCAAAAGCCTAGGGAAAATGGCAACTGTATTCCAAGCGGAAACTTATGCCATAATAACCTGTGCTCAAGAGAATATAGATAGAGGAACTAGAGGTAAATCCATATATATTCTTAGTGACAGTCAGGCTGCAATCAAAGCCATGGCATCCTACAAAGTGGACTCCGGACTTATTCTGGATGCTGTCCAAACACTAAACAGGCTTGGGAAGCACAACAGGGTAAGACTGATGTGGGTCCCTGGGCACAAAGGAATCCATGGTAACGAAATGGCAGATGAACTGGCAAGAGAGGGCTCAGCAAATGACTTTGTGGGTCCAGAACCATGTGTAGGCATCTCGACGTGCCTCGTAAAGGCCGCATTTAGGGAGTTTGCAGATCACAGACAGCGAACTCATTGGCAATCTAGCACCGGTCTACAACACTCCAAGAAATTCCTAGGCTCTACGTTCAAAGCCCGGGAATGCATTTGGAACATGAGCAGGGGGCAAATCCGCTACCTGCTTGGGGCCTTTACTGGGCACTTTGGAACCAACGACATGCTCATGAAGATGGGTTTAACCGCGACACCCATGTGCAGGTTGTGTGGGGAACATACGGAACGCATGGAGCACCTTCTTTGCACATGCGATGCACTGGCTGGTAAGCGAATGAGTCTCTTAGGGGTTGGATATCCAAGACCAGAAGACTATAGGCTCATATCTCCCAGTCTCGTTGTAAAATTCATGAAAAGAGTTTTCAACGAGATTGGGGAGGAGTAAGGTATCTAGGGGACCACAATAGATCCCAATGGGTCGAAGTGTCCGAGTTAATTCTCGGCCCCTCCACAAGATAAGATAAGATAAGATATATATATATAACTAGAGGACGCCTCGCGGTTTCACCCGCGTAGTTCCCGTTCCCGTGGGAATACAGGGATAAAAAGTAGCCTATGTCACCCGGGGATAGAGTAACTTTCTATAAGTGAAAGAATTTTCGGAATCGGTCCAGTAGTTTCGGAGCCTATTCGGTACAAACAAACAAAAAAATCTTTCCTCTTTATAATATTGGTATAGATGGTATAGATATACATCTCTTTAGTAAAGTCAGTGATAGAAACAATTGTAATACAAGAAATAAAAATAAGTTAGACCAACCATCTTATAGTATAGCTAAAGTACACTCATCTTTCATGGGGTTAAATTCTATAACAAAATACCTTGTGATATATTAAAACTAAATGAAAGTTAATTTAAAACTTTTGTTAATAGCACACTTTGTAAACAAGCATATTACAAATTAGGTGATTATATCCAAGATAAGAATGCTTGGTAACATGCTGGTCCTGCTCCATAGGGCAATCTTTAGTGTAGACAAAATCAAAATTTGTTAATTTATAGTTATTATATTATTATTTTTTAAAGAAATTGACTCACACACTGTTCCGTTGTTGTTGAATTAGGTACTTTACCTATGTTTGCAATATTTGTGAGGATGTGAGAACCATGTTCCTATTTATAAAATTAATTAATTTACCTGTTATTGCTTTAAGTACTTTATACCTGTACGTAGTATAGTGTGTAGTGCTTTTCTGGGTGCATGGTCCAAACATATATGAATTTATCAATGTCTATACTTATGTAAATACTAGCTGACCCTCGGGGCTTCGCTCCCGTCAACTGGCTACCTATCCTGGCTACCCTGCCTGCCCTGCCCCTACCCTGCCTTCCCTGCTTACCCTGCCAACCCTGCCTGCCCTGCCTACCCTGCCTACCCTGCCTACCCTGCCTACCCTGCCTACCCTTCCTACCCTTCCTACCTTGCCTATCCTGCCTACCCCTGGCTACCCTGCCTACCCTGCCTACCCAGCCCACCCTGCCTACCCTACCTACCCTGCCCCTACCCTGGCTACCCTGCCTACCCTGACTTTTCTGCCTATCCTGCCTACCCTGCCTATCCTGCCTACCCTGCCTACTCTGCTTACCATGCCTACCCTACCAACCCTGCCTATCCTGCCTACCCTGCCTACCCCGCCTACACTGCCTACCCTGCCTTTCCTGCCTACCCTGCCTATCTTGCCTACCCTGCCTACCCTGCCTACTCTGCTTACCCTGCCTACCCAGCCTACCCTGCCTATCCTGCCTTTCCTGCCTACCCTGCCTATCCTGCTTTTCCTGCCTACCCTGCCTTTCCTGCCTACCCTGCCTTTCCTGCCTACCCTGCCTATCTTGCCTACCCTGCCTACTCTGCTTACCCTGCCTACTCTTCCTACCCTGCCTGCCCTGCCTACCCTGTCTTTCCTGCCTACCCTGCCTACTCTGCTTACCCTGCCTACCCTGCCTACCCTGCCTATCCTGCCTATCCTGCCTACCCTGCCTACCCTGCCTACTCTGCTTACCATGCCTACCCTGCCTACCCTGCCTACTCTGCTTACTCTGCCTACTCTGCTTACCCTGCCTACCCTGCCTATCCTACCTACCCTACCTACTAATTTGTATCTATCATCAATAGTTTTCTCAGCGTACGCCAAATAATGTATTTTACAGACAACATTTTGCTACCTTGGGTTACATTATTGCAATTTTCATAAGGATCTCTATTTTTTTTTGAAAATATTTTGTAGCTATGACACTCAGGAATAATGTAGCTTTCTACCGGTGCAAGAATTTTCAAAATCGGTTCAGTAGATCCAGAGATTACCCCTTACAACGTCACAAACTCACAAACTCACAAACTTTACCTCTTTATAATATTATTAGTATATTAGTATATTAGTATTAGTATTAGTATAGATTGTAAGACATTTTTTTTTTTTAAAAGAGTAACTATGGAGTTTCTTGTGCATTCTTCTCCATAACAAGCTACTTTGCCGAATGCACGGTAGAATAAACTTTTATTACCTGTAAATTTTAATTCCAATTTGTGTAAGACGTTCAAAAGTGCCGCTTTTTGGCCTAGTAGAATAAATATATTTGACTTGACTTGACTTGATCATCCACAGCCCGACTTCGTCCACTGCTGAGCATAGGCCTCTCTTTTCTTGTGCAAATCCTCACGTTCCTGTGCCAGGCTCATACAGGTTCTGCCCGTGATGGCAACAATGTCATCTGCCCATCTTGCCGCAGAACGCACGATACTTCTTCTTCCATTCCATGTCTTATGGAGCTACAAATACGACGTAATAATAGAGGTACTTCTGGATGTCTTGCCTCTTGTCAACAGGAATTATGTCCGGAATTTTGTTAATTCTTGTGCTGAATGGGATTCATATTTTTTGTGATGAAAATCATGAGAGAGACCTTTCCATATTCTATGCGAACAAGCTGATTTAGAGGCCGAATTTACGTTTAAGGTTATAACGATGGCGCTTTTGTACTTTTGTGGACGTTACTTAAGTTGTATTTTTAGCTGTTTCGGTGTTCTGCCAGTTTATGAGGTTTTTGATATGTTGTTTGGGTGAGCAAGGTTTAAATGCAGCCCTGTTACGTTTGAATTATTATGTGAGCATTTATTTCATATTATATTCTTTTTGTGACATGAGTTTAAAAATAACATCTGTAGTGCGTGAAAGAGTACCTAAGCAGTGGTTTATGAATACCTTATTTTGCTACATTTATTAAATTCAAAGGAAGGAGGAGTAGAAAGCTAATTTGTTGCCATCTTAAATTTAAAGTCAATAACACTGCTCGACTTGGCGGTCGAACCCTAGACGCATGCTCAGTAGCCGCTCTTAGGACCAGCAGAACAGGGAGATACTTCAACCTCCGGGATCAGTTTTGCCTTCTATCAATAGATATATCTATGAAGACCTGTACTAGATTTTTCTTGCGAAAATCATGCTCTATTCACTTCACGTACCAACATGAAAAGTTGAAGAAACCATTCGTGCCTTTTTCTGTAAACAGACAGACACGTGCAACAGCCTACGAACTTGGATCTTTCACTCAAAAGAGTTCTTAAAATACAAACAAATATTGGAAAAGTATACTGAAACAGACGGGTTCTTTAGATTTTGTTTGCAAACGCTTATTGTTATACTGAAACGGAATTTTACTTTAGTGATGAAAGGAAATTGCAAATCGTCATACCTTACTACATCTTCTTTTTATTTTCATTAGAGTAACTGCTTTGTTGGTTTAGAGGTCACAAACGTTTCTGTTGTTTATAAGGTCATGGGTTCGATGCCCGATTTGGGCAAAGTATGATTGGGTTTTTCCGTCTGGAATTTTTCAGTTGCAGTTCGGAGTTTGGATTTGGACCCGGTTGCATGCAATAGGCTCGTCCTCATTATCATTTAGAGTAATAAAGGTAGGTTCTCTTTAGCCTAACCCTTTAGATAATACAAGTGTGATGTTATATTAGGTAAATGAGATCTTCCCGCTAATGTCCAAAGTTAGTTCAGTGAGCGCAGTACAGGACAAGAGATAACACATTACCATCAGGCAATAACCTTTATAATTTCATAGGTGGTGGAGCTCTACAGGAAAAGTTTTAGGTACAAGCCTCAACTGGATACAAAGCTAGGTCACTGACTTAGAAACTAACGAACCCAAACATTCGACCATTAACCCGAAAATACCAACTGAAACCTTATAATTCCCAATGCCAACAAACACAAGCCTGGATAAAGTAAATACACCTGGTCTTTTGATTTATTACCAGTTTATTATTACATTCAAACTAATTAAAAGGAAAAGTTATTTTATTTTAATTGCTTTTTAACGCGTCGTGGCGCCAACCGCGGCCATTGTGAGTTTTGGTTTCAGGCCTCAAAATGGACCGGGATATTATGTGATTTGTGTGGTGAAATATAACTAGAAATTTAAATAATTAGCTTGAAGAAATGTGAGCTGTAGTTGCATAATGGGCTTTGTATTATTACTAAAATATCAAGAGATATTGTTTGGGAATTGTATTTTATTGTGCGGTCTCAGTTTTCAACGTAAGACATTAGACCATAGATGTTGTGTAACGACCATAAACGACAGTTTCTATGTTCGACTTTATATGAAGAACTTCGGAGATATACAACAGAACTCTTTCATAATTAAGGACAATCTCTCGGAATTGCTGCAATCGCATGTCTGTTTATTATTTATACCATTTCATAACATAACATCACGCCAGTACGCTCTAAAGGGGTACGCAGATGTGTACAGTTCACCTTGGTACCCTCTCATTTCACCGGTTATGATCAAGTTTCATGACATTCACGTAATCTATTTTGGCATTATATGTACCTTACTTGCCTAGTAAGTAGGTATAACTAAAAATTGAAAAATAAAAAACCTTTTTACAAAAAAATACTACCGACTTCCAAATCAAACTTTTCTGCGCCAAAGAACTCCCAAGCTTGTAACAAAAAAATCTTTAAACACAAAAATACAACCGACTTCCAAATAAAAAACTTCAAAGTGAAAACAACTTTATTTCTGGAAGTCGATGTCCATAACGCAAAAACTTGGTACCTATCAAAGACGTGTAGTTTTTTATTTGGAAGTCGGTAATATTTTTGTGTAAAAAAGTTTTTTTTGTTACAAGCTCGGTACGTCGGCGCAGAAAAGTTTGATTTTAATTGTTTAGCGGCCTATTGATAAGATAAGATTTTTAGAAATGATTAAAACTACAGCACGTAATATGTACAGAATTTATTTCGCATTATCTGTTTTTAATCCTGTAATAAGACCATACTCTGCAATAATAGCAGTTGGATGTTTACTTAAGCTACATAATATCAAAAGCAATGTACATATTGAAAGTATTCAAATCAAATAACATTATTGGATGGTACTAAATTGTATGTGTTGAAATGTTTAAGCCAGGAACGAGGTAAGATCCAATCATTCAACAGAAATCTACCGATATGTTGTGTTGTGTTGAAGATCTAACATTTTTCTGTAAAACTGTGGCTTGTATTAGCGCAGTTTATGTCTCTACCATTTGTAGATTATAATGTCCTGTGTATATGTATACTGTCGTTAGTAGTAAGAGAGAAAATCATAGATGTCAAAAACAAAGTTAATAATGGGGTTAGTTTGTTTGCATGTTTGGGAAACAAGGTAGTTATGCATAGCCAACCCCTTCCTCGAACTGTTTTAATAAACTAAGATCACGCCATGCCTCTCATCAGTTCCAGGAAGCAATGCTTATTTGCAATAAATTACCAAGTAATGATGACCAAAACAATTAAGAGTATGATATGACATACGAGCAGCTTTCTGTTACTGACCCACTGTGAGGTCTGTCCACCGACACACACATACAAACCATTTTCCTAGTATATAAGACCATGTAACTTAGATTTAAGGTTCACTACTGTCATAACGCTCATGCTGAGCACACGTGTAATTAATAAATATATTTTTTATTAAAAATCTTGCGCGTTCATATTTGACTGGCGCAGCCGGGTCGGATTAGTAAAAGTCGCGAACAGTATCGTTAATAGACACATACATCGGTTGTAACGTATTCTCGACGCTATAGACTTCTAATTCGTAAAGAACCTCTTAAACAAATTCGTCAAAAGAACGTCGCGTGTGCAGCAACAGCAGCAGCAGCAGTACGAGAACCGGCATGGGATCGAGCATACTGTGAGTAGACCTTTATTCGCACTGTTCCATCCCTTGTCTTATCCCTTACGTCTAAATTGGACTAGACATCGCCAATTTGCGTAGCTCATCTATTTTTGGACAAAAATCGCCGAATCTAGATTTTATTTTAGTTTATTAAGTAAGTTGGACTCACATCGCCAGTTTTACTATTTTGCATTTCATTTGAAATACGTAATTGGACTTACATTGCCATTACACTAACTTTATTTAAATTACTCAAACTTCAGTAATTTAAACATTCTAGCGTAGCAAAGTGTTGTTTGGACTCAAATCGCCAACTTCGTTATTTTAATTTTTACTTATCTTATAATTAAATATAATAATGAATATTCAACTTATCCCTAAATAAATCTAGAGCATCATCCCAAGATTCGATGGAGACGATAAGTTGCTCAATCTTTTTATTTCTAAGTGCGAATATGTGATTAGAAGCTTTAGAGGGGAGAATAACCCAGCACAACAGACTTATATATTTCATTGCATCACAAGCCGAGTAGTTGGTAAAGCAGCAGTTTTAGTTAGTGAACGTGAAAACGTCACAACCTGGGATGGCTTTAAGGAACTTTTCGTCCAACACTTCGGAGATCCGAGATCCGAAGCTTGCCTTAACCTTGAATTAGAAAACCTCAAAATAAAACATGGAGAATCATTTATAGACTTTTGCCACAGAATACAGAATGTTAGGAGCTCATTAATTTCAAAGGTAAACCTTCTAACCGACGAGGGCGTCAAAGCAGCCAAGTATATAATATATAACAATACAGCTCTAAACGTTTTCCTGTACAATCTTCCAGAAGACATGATAAAGTTTGTTAGACTCAATAAATGCCTTACTCTAGAGTCCGCGTTAAGTGTCGTAATGGAGGAAGTTAACTTCCAAACGCGATACAACGCCCGAAATAAAAACAAATCCATCTCTTCTAATAACGTGAACCAATCTAATACTCCTAAACCAAACTTTACGGCTCCAAATCAGTTAAAATTCGGTATTCCGGCAAATAACCATCAAGGTTTTAGACCAATATATGGTTTTAAACCCAACTTTATTTCGAATAACAACAACCAAAGGGTCACTAATCAACCACAAGGGCCTAGGCCAAAAACCAGTAACCAACCAAATCAAAAAGCTATAACTCAGCAACCCCAACAGATTCCGCGTACGCTTAATAATTATAAACAATCAGGCTTCTTTAAAGCTAATCCAAATCAACAATTCCGATTTGGCATACTCAATCAACAGCCGAGAATGACGCGTCAATGCGAACGGTTCACAATAACATGACTGAAGGACCACTTGAACTTGACTCTGAATCTAACTGCGAACAGATATTCTTGTTAGATGACGAGAACCTTGTAGTGTTAATGGATGATAGTAATCAAATTAATTGCGCGCAAGATGCAAACGAACCAGCAAATTTTCAGATAGAAGCCTCCACAACGGACCAACCAGATCAGAAACAGAAGTAATAAACCTAAATTATAGCGGTCTTAGATTGCCACACATCTACCTACCGGAAATGGAAGCAATTTTCCTAATAGACACAGGTAGTACACGTTCCTTTATAAACGCCGAACTAGCCGATCAGTATTGTAAAAGCGAGGAACCATTTGAAGTAATCAGTACACATGGACGTAGCAAGCATAGCGAAGTCGCGTACATTCCGTTATCGGATACCTTTAACACAAATATTCACCACAAGTTTTATATATATAACGTAGACAAAGCGTATAATGGTCTTATCGGATCAGACTTATTAAAAGAGTTAGAAGCCACCATAGACATGAAAAATCAGGTCTTAAGAACAAATACAACAGAAATTCCCATTTTATATAACCCGTCTTATCAAATAGTAATACCCCCTAGATCAGAAACACGCGTTAAAGTGCCAACTATGCTAAACAACGGAAACGCAAATTTTAAATCATATAGAGTTCTGCCCGGAAGTTCGTATGCCTGACGCTTTAGTTAACTGTGTAGACTCTTTAGCTCACACTGTCATCCAAAATACTACAGACATTGAGATGACTATAACTTTAAAAAAACCCTTTAAAGTCGATAGTATAGAACGGGACATAGATAATTACCTTGTTCATAATTTAAACCACAGCTACGATTTAGAAAAACTATTACATGAAAATTTGAGTAAATTACGTCTTGACCACCTAAACACGGAAGAAAAATCATTAATAAGTAACTTATGTACCGAGTACAAAGACATCTTTAATTGCGAAAACGTACCTCTATCTTTCACTAATCAAGTGAAACATAAAATCCGCACAAAGAACGAAGATACAATTTACATACGCCCATACAGACACCCCGTTAGTCAAAATGAGGAAATACGGAAACAAGTCGACAAACTTTTAGAAAATAACGTAATTACAGAATCACACTCACCTTGGAGTGCCCCTGTACACCTTGTTCCTAAGAAAATGGACGCTTCAGGCGAACAGAAGTTTCGGATGGTTATAGACTACAAGCGACTCAACGAAATAACAATAGACGACAAATACCCACTCCCAAACATCACAGACCTATTTGACAGACTAGGAAAGGCATCATACTTCACTACAATAGATTTAGCTAGTGGTTACCATCAACTGGAAGTAGAAAAAGAGGACCAACCAAAAACAGCGTTTACAACACAATCAGGACATTACGAATTCACTCGTATGCCTTTTGGTTTAAAGACAGCCCCAGCTACATTTCAACGAGCAATGGACAATGTATTCCGTGGACTACAGGGCATACATTGCCTTGTTTATTTAGATGACATTATTGTTTACTCTACTAGCCTTCAAGAACACATAGATAAGCTCAGAAAAATATTCGATAGACTTAGACAAACAAATCTTAAAGTAACCCTCGATAAATGCGATTTTTAAAAAAAAAAAGGAAGTGTTATATTTAGGACACACAATAACCAAAGACGGTCTTAAACCAAATGATGATAAAATTAAAGCCGTATTACAATTCCCTTTGCCTAGAACACCCACGGAAATAATGAGTTTCCTAGGTTTAGTAGGATACTATCGTAAATTCTTCAAAGATTTTTCTAAAATAACACAACCTATGACAAACTGCCTTAAAAAGAAAAATAAAGTCACCATAACTCAAGAATATGTAAACGCATCCGAAAAATGCAAAGAACTACTTACCAACGCACCATTATTACAATTCCCAGATTTTGAAAAACCCTTTCTTTTAACAACGGATGCATCTAACTTTGCACTAGGAGCAGTCCTATCACAGGGTCCAATTGGTAGCGACAAACCAATAGATTTCGCGAGTAGAACACTTAACGACGCTGAAACACGTTACAGCGCCATAGAAAAGAAACTATTAGCAGTTGTCTGGGCATGCAAGCATTTCAGACCTTACTTATATGGTAAAAAATTCACAATACTAAGTGATCATAGACCATTGGTATGGTTAAATTCGGTTAAAGAGCCAGGAAGTAGACTCACGAGATAGAGACTTAGACTCTCTGAATACGATTACGAAATTAAGTATAAACCCGGAAAACAAAACAGCAATGCAGATGCATTGTCCAGAATTAAAATTAATGCTCTAGACAACGTTTCAATGATAGTGAACACCGATAACTCGAAAACCATTGTTATTTCATCAGACGAAGATGACAATGTTACTGTTTCATCTAGGAACTCTAAAACTAGAACTAGATCACCATATTCAGTACCGTCAATAGGAAGTGAAACAGTCACAGCCTCTGAAAGAGTAGACTCTCCTTCTTTAGCAACAGTACATTCAGAGGAAAATACGGACTCTTCTGATATCCCAATATTAAAGGAAGCCATCGATACGAAACCCAATCAAATTCTCGTATACACATAGCATAGAAACGAGTGCAGTGTTAAAGACTTATCTGGGAATAAGCAAAAAATATTCGAAGTACACATACCAACAGAGAAACCAGAATTAATAAAAGAATTCTTAAAGGAATATATCCGTCCTAAAATTAAATATTATATCTATTTTGAGGACGAACGCCATCGTAAGGAATTTTCGAACATTATTACAACTTTATTTAAAAAACATGCAATAAACATATACGAGTGCACCGAAAGAGTCATTCACGTTGAAGACGAAAATGAACAACGAGAAATAGTCCTAAAATATCATGTGGGAAAAACCTGTCATCGTGGTATTAAAGAAACTGTAGCTCATTTAAAAAGAACATACTACTGGAATAACTTAGAGCATACCGTAGCTTGCATTATCAACTCATGCGAACTTTGCAAATACATGAAATATGATAGGAAACTCATAAAACCCGAACTACAATTAACTCAAACCCAAACAAAACCGTTTCAAGAGCTTTTTATAGACATTTTCTCAATAGAAGGAAGCTATTTTCTTACAATCATTGACGCTTTTAGCAAACTAGGCCAAGCTATAAAAGTACCTAATAGATCTACACCGGAAGTCATAAGGGCACTTATAAAATATTTCGCCACATACGGTGTGCCATCAAAAATTAGTGCAGACCCAGGATCGGAATTTAATAATACCTTATTAAAGGAAATGTTAACATAATACAAGATTAATTTACACATAGGTACGCCCCATAATCCAAACTCTATGGGATTAATTGAACGATTTCATTCTACTATTATAGAGATCTACCGACTTGCGAAGTACGAGAGAAAAATAACTGACGCCGCATCTATTATGACATACGCTATTATGTCATACAACCAGTCTATTCATTCAACTACTGGTTTAACACCGTTTGAAGTGGTCTTCGGGCACACTGATGCCTCGAGTACCTTTGCAGTAGATTTTAATAAGATTTATACCCAACAGTTAGTAAAGGACCATGTTAAGCGCACTAAATACCTCTATAATTATTTAACCGATAAAATGATTCAGTCCAAAGAAAAAACCAAAGAAAAACGCGGCGGTGAAAAACAATTTAACATTAAAAAAGGAGATCAAATTTATATGAAAGGAGTTAATACCAGACGTAGTAAAGATAAGCCTAGATACAAAAAAGCAACAGTCATAGACGAAATTAAAAGGAATACAGTAGCTGTCCAGAACAAAATCAATAGAACAAAGAAAATACCCGTTAAAGACATAAAACGTCCTTCACAGGTTCGTCCTGGCGGTAGCGATGCAAACAGCCCTCAGCCTGGGCCTTCAACTTCAAAGGATTGAAGACAATCCGGGAATCCTCCCCGTTAAAGAAGGACAAACTTCACTTAGCCTATATAACTGGCATATTGTTAAGAGACTAGACTTAAACTTAGTTCATAAGAATTTAGAATATAACATAGATAAATATAATGAAATATCCAACTATATGGAAGATAGATTAAGCACATACGTTTTAGATGGTAGTCTTGTTGATGCTGAGTTGCAAACCCAATACATAATGAACATAACTATAGAACATTATAATCAGTTAGTACCAAGCATTGGAATAAAAAGGGGACTTATCAATCCAATCGGATCTATAATTAAAGCTATTACTGGAAATTTAGATAACGAAGACGCACTCAGATATGATAAATGGATAAACAGTCTGCAATTGCGACAAGATGCAATCATGAATAAAGTTACTTTAGTTTCCGAAATAGTTGACACATTCGTTAATATCACTAACTCGACTAGAAACAACTTTAGAATACTCGAGAAAACTATGGAGGAAATAGAAGAAACTTTAAACAAAACTCAATTCCAAAGGAGTAAGAACCTTGTCTTAAACACTTATAACATGTTAACTCATAACTTTCAAATATTATTGACCCGCTTAGATGAAGTAGAGACAGCGTTAGCATTAAGTAGAGTTAATGTATTACATCAATCCATATTAGATACCACCGAATTAATTAATATCCTTCAAGACATCGAGAAAACGGATAAGTTAGCTTTTCCTGTTACTGATGAAAACTTAGTCCAAATTGAACATTGTATTGACATCAAAACTTATGTAAAAGGCAAACAAATAACTTTTATTATGTCAGTACCAACAGTCCAATCAGATGTCTACAATTATTACACCATACACCCTTTTCCTATGTATAATCCCCACCTTGACCTATCATTCCTAATTATTCCTAAACATTCCCATATCCTTGCGAAAGGGTCGAAAGTGGTATCGCTCTCTCAGCCTTGCAGGGAACTAGACGAAGGAAAGTTCCTTTGTTACGAGAACAGCGTGTCTTCAATGGAAGAAAGCCAGTGCATCAAAGACTTGATGACGTTCTCTACAAAGATCACATCGTGCCTGCCTCTTCCAGTTAACGCATCTGACATCAAAATAAAATCCATACATCAAGATTCTTGGATTATTTTCACAGGCTTTCCTACATTTCTGAAGGAAAACTGTGACGGCGACATGAGCCAACACGACATCATGGGCACCTACATTCTAACCCTTGACAATGCTTGTGAGGTAAAACTTGGGACGTCCACATTAAGAAAACGCCGCTTACAAACCGGAGAAGTCGTCTTCCATAGTTCACCATCAATACATCTGCCCGGTATTATAGCACCAAAGGACATCGCGCTACGCAAGACAATAAGCCTCGACGAGATTGACTTGGAAAATCTACAGTTCCTTTCGCACACATTAAAGGACAACAGTGAAGTGAAAAACATTGAAAGTCATTTTGTGAATGTGCACAGTGTTAGCATAGGAACTATTGTAATTTACATCATTTTACTATTTGTACTAATTTTAGTTATATACCGATTTAGAAGAACATTGTTGAAAAAGTTTATACAAAATCATCAACCTCGTGATGCACCTTCGGATGGTGATTTTGCATTTACGGAGGGAGGAGTTATGCATAGCCAACCCCTTCCTCGAACTGTTTTAATAAACTAAGATCACGCCATGCCTCTCATCAGTTCCAGGAAGCAATGCTTATTTGCAATAAATTACCAAGTAATGATGACCAAAACAATTAAGAGTATGATATGACATACGAGCAGCTTCCTGTTACTGACCCACTGTGAGGTCTGTCCACCGACACACACATACAAACCATTTTCCTAGTATATAAGACCATGTAACTTAGATTTAAGGTTCACTATTGTCATAACGCTCATGCTGAGCACACGTGTAATTAATAAATATATTTTTTATTAAAAATCTTGCGCGTTCATATTTGACTAGGTACAGTTTGTTTTGCCAACTAAGGGTGGAAAACAAAAAACACAGGCTTTAGAGCGTACCAACGCAAACGGTATGTTGGCCGTAGTGCATTATATAGTCAGACATGTACACTGTTATAAAAAATCGTAAAGATGTTTTGAGGCAAAAAAAGCAAGCAAATGTTCTCACGTGACACAGTTTTGTCGGCCTATAAACAAAACTTAAAAAATGACATCTTAGTTTCAGACCAAACAAATTTCAACGATCGTAAAAACTTCTAACTAAGCATTACTACATTATCAAGCAATAATAGCGTATACGACAAACGACACTAAAAGACTATCTTCAAAAACCACAGCAACAAAGTCGCAGCACAAAAGTGTCCCCGATCAAACGTAGCCTAAACTGGACCATGACTCAAACTAGTTTCAAACTGTACTCATAAATAAAACTCTAATAGAGATATATACTTTATTATGAAGACATTTCAATTTATTGTACGTAGGCGGAAATTGTTATACATACGGCAGAGGGCATAAAATTTGCTTATCTTTCCAATAAAGAGGTGCGTATGTGTGTTGTAATCGCGGGAATAGATGCACGGATAGGTATTGGGTTGACATTTTTGAGAAGTTTTTTTTGTTATGTAAGATAATCCTTGGAGTAAGTTCAGATCGTGTTACATTTTTTTATATTGCTGGCTCTCGACAGAGTGACATTTTATCGACGGTAACGATTGTCAAAAATTGGATATATTTTTAGGATTGAATACGTAACATTTCGGTGGAGCATATGAAATCCATACTTTGGATTTTTTGACAAATGTTATCGCTGAAAGAATGTCACCTTGTGGAGCCCCCATTGAATTGGCAAGACAAAAATCGATTTCATTCCCTTTAACAGGGGAAAGACCTGTGTCCCAGCAGTATACACATTATAGGCTGATTAATAAATAAGGTCAACCGTTCAAACTCATAAAATCAACAGATTCATTAATACAATCTGTAGCTCTATCTTCCATGAAATTAATTTGTTCTCCATCGACACTGAAATATTAGGTTTCTAAACTAATTGAATGTAGTTTAGAGCTCACAATGTATAGTCCTGACTACACTGTTATTGTGTTTTTGCTCGATAAGCTTTGAGGCTGAGCTCAGCTTTAGCTATTTTATGGCCTTTATTGTAAACTGAATGTGAGAATTTATTTTATTACTGTATACCATAACATCACGCCTGTTTTCCCTAAAGAGTAAGGCAAAGGTGCCACACATTACGCTCGTAATATTTTATTCCCATTTAATAGAGGGCAAGCCTATTGTTAACCTGTCACAAATACAGGATACTAATGAGAAATGCCCAACTGACTCAGGAATCACAACCAAGATCCCAGCCTTAGCAGTAGCAAGGACTTTCGGGCTTCTAACTATTCGTTACTTTTGTCAAAGATCTACGAATTCGAAAAGTATTTTAAGCAGTTGGTCTTTCAATTTAGTAGGTTGTCACTCATCAACGGTCTTACCTTTGCAAGTATGGTTTAACCTTGAAGTCCATGCGGTTGTTATAATTTAGCTACAAGTTGCTCAGCCCTGTTATGAGACGCGAACAAAAAAAGACGTGTGGCACTCGGGGACTGCCGCGGTAAAGCTATTGCATAGCATTTATTCTAGATCCGGTCCTGGAAAATGCGTCTGAATGTCGAATTGTATAGAGTTGCAAAACCACAATATTTTAATTTTATCATACTCCTAAAAATTTATTAATAATAAAATAAATCATTTTCTATGTATATCCAGCCGTTGGCGTCCGAATCTGAAATAAGTTAAATAAAAGCCAACTGACCAAAAATAAGGTCTTCTTTGACGAGCAAAAGTGACCCTTATTCTCATTAGCATAAAGTCCACATTGATCACCATTGTCACAGAAACAGCTCAGAGAGACCGATAAAAGGAAAAAAAATTACGACCAACAAAAATTTTAAAACTTAAAAATCAATACAAAATAATTATACCACATTGTCATCTGCAATATCTCCAAGATACGATACCCTTCCACAAATTGTGTGTCATTAGAAGTATTAATATTAAAATTAATTCGTCTTACTCCCAGAACATCAAGTCGAAATTCAGGCCATTATGCGTCGACTGGAACGTGATATGGTAATAATCACTAAGATCAATCCCTTGGTGAGCTCTTAGATTGCACAACATTGTAAAACGTTGTTTTGAGTTAGAAGTGAGGATAACATTCTTGTTATTAGCATATTTACAGCTTCAACGTGTAGCGTTGTCCTTAAGTGTGTACATTAAGAATCATCGCCCATACCACTTTGATACAGGTGATAATGTACACGTAATTATGACGAGCTACCTAGGAAGAACAACAAGGAGAACAATAGGAGGCTGTAACGTTTCGATATATTATAGCTATAAACATGACCAGAAAGGTTATTAGACCCAATTGAGATGATTAGGATTTCCTTTAATTATCTCAGAGAAAGCAAAGGTTAATAAAAATGTAGTAAAGCTTCTTTTAAAAACATTTCGTTCGAAAAGGCATTGCAGTGTTCCAAATTTAAATTTACGTATAAAGCCAAACTTTCCGATCTTGTCTCTTAAAATTTGGAGCAATGTAAGCCATGTTTTGTAAGCAGTTTTACAAAATTGATACATTTTATTGTTAATTAGGCATGGAAATCCAGGAATAGGTTTACCTAGATCCTCCAAAACAAGTTGAAACTGATCGTTAATTATTCTAATATTTATTGTACTCAATACAAATATATTCCTACCTATAATAACAGCTCATCCTTTATAAAGTTTCAACTAACCTTTAGGCTTACTACATTTTCCAGACAAAAGTGCATTTCAATCCAAGTTTACGTGACACAACCAACGTGGAACCTAGACCATTCCTCATTAGAAGGCAGTAATGTCATAAAATACAATAAACTAAAGTGAATACATAATATAATAATTCGTATAGATATTACATTAAAACGTCTCCTACATCTGCTCGTTGATATTCATTTGCTGTTGGACTCGCATTTACTTGTACATATTGCGTAATATACGGGGAGAATATTGTGCGAGCTCGCAGTGTTTTAGGCGTGCAAAACTCCCTCAACAACTGAAATAAGCTAGTATTGGGTGCTGTTTGGTCGATGCTAATTTTACATTATTCAATCTTGGATTTCAGATGCACCCAGCCATTTATCCATTCCTGTTGTTATAGACTTGTTTTTCATTATGGTCGTTCACCACACACTCCGAAGTGCCAAAGCGTTCGCACACAGAACGCTTATCCCTATATTTCCACATGCACCAAGTAACTTACATTTGTGATTGTCTTGGCGTTTGAACTTACAAGATATATAGTGCAGCGTGGCGTGGCTCACATAAATAATATGCAATGCTGACGCAGTAATGCACGGGAGCTGGCAGCGCTCGACTTAAGATTGCATATGCAATGACTGATCCCAGTGGAGCTTTTCGAGGAGCTTTGAGCTTTCTTAGTAATAACACAGATGATTTACTGCGAGAACGTCGTGTAATCTCACAAATGAAACAAATGAGCATCGATTAATCACTTTTCTCAACTGGGTTGGAGCACAAAATGGAACGCCATCGCTTACGTACTTTGTGATTAGAGCCTGCTTTCTTGTCATTATTCTAGTCACTTTGATTACAGTGCACTGGTGGACAAAGCCCACTTGCACTCTTTAGATCGATCCGCAGTCACTCAACTTTTGCGTCCTTGTTTTGCGTTTACCGTTGCCCCTCTAGAACAAGTCTAGTCAAATGCGACTAAATATCAGGGTGTCAGATAGGCATTTGCTCCATGTGAAACACTGGTCATACAGCTGCATCCAATTAGACTGGAAGCCGACCCAGACATTCGGAGTTCGGTGACTTCCACAGACTTGCTCATTTACAAATAAACTCTCAGCATCATCAACATCATCAGCCTTTTAATGTTCCCATTGCTGGGACACAGGCCTCCTCTCATTGAGGGACCAGGCGGGCCCAGTGCGGATGGTAGATATCACATGTCTTTGAATTTTTGGCTCTAGGACATGCTGGTTGATGTTTTCCTATGCCGTTTTAAGAGCAAAAGTGATGAAATAAATTACACAAATTAAAGCGCCAAACCGGTTTCAAACCCATTGAGGTAATAATGTACTACGTTCAAACCCTACAACCTTAAGTCGGAGCCGTAACATCTGGGCCATCACTGCTGTAAAATATACTCTATCAAGTCAAAATATTACTTTGATGCACACACAGAGAAACAGCATAATTATGTATTCAGCAATTGTGTGCTGTAGTCTGCTTAATCGGCCATGCGGCACTATTTTATGTTAACTCTGTTGTTTCCAGCCGCTCCCTGCAGTGCTTCATACGGCGAATTAAATTGAATGTTACTATGCGTATGAGATATTTGATGGTTTAGACACTAGACTTGTGTGGATTCGAATATTGATGATTTTTGGTATGACCGACCATCTATTTAGAACTGAAGTTGGCGCCTCATCATTATTTTCGTATAACAAAACGATACTGAATAACCTCATAGCTTTGAGTTTTATAAAGTAACATTCTATCAGCGTTTGCATTGACTTACACTACCGAAATTTCACAGCCCATTATTATTGCTGTTAGCATATCAAATTGTATAAGAACTTAGTGTTTTTCTTATTAAATCCAATTGAGAATGTAATAAAGTATAGTCATTGATTCAGCAAATTGGTTATTCTGTAAATAAATGAATACCCATTTTGCTCACTATTGT